>CM069072.1:7405000-7845000 GCA_035220775.1 Malus fusca | reverse complement strand
ATATGGTGTTGGCTCTTTACACTGAAGCTGCCAAGCATGGATGAGTGGCTGAAGAGTGATGTTCTGAATGACCATTTAAAGGCAAAAGGTTGCGCACAATTTCGGCTAGGCGAAAGAAACAAGCAAAGAAGAACGCAGCACAATTAGCTGGAACAAATCATTATGGCAGGACACCCTTCTCGGCAAAACTGCATAATCCAGACGGAGGAGTCTAAGTCAAATCCAAGCCCGCCATCGTTGCTATAATAAAAAAGCTCGAGAAGCTTCAACAACCTTTCGCTGGCACTATCACCGAAGAGAAAAGTCTCGATAATCCTTAAAGATCAAGTCACCAACTGGAAGAAGAGCCCATCAATCTTGAAGATCATACCGTTGACTAAACTGCTCAGGGTTCATATGAAAATGCTGCGAACTTCCTTGATCTTTCAAAGCGTACATGTCCTGAAACTGCTCGTGGTCATGTTCAAGTTCGAGATCAAGCCTCAACGGCTCTTAAAGAAATCACAAGCCCGATTCAAGATCAAGTGTCCACCACCCTTGAATCAAGCCCAGTTCATGATTAAGTCTGTGGAAAGTCCTTTGGAGGAAACCAGAAAACCTTACAGCCCAGTTCAAGATTAAGCCTCTGGAAAATCAACAATTGGAAGAAACTAGAAAATCTTCCAGCCAAATTCAAGATCAAGCCCCGACGGCCCTTGAAGAAATTACCAGCCAGTTCAAGATCAAGCCTCAACGGCCCTTGGATCGACATCTGCAGTAAGGGACTTCAAAACGCATCTTCTACACGTGACAAGCACATGTATACAACGCGCCTTGAAGTGGGGGCATTTGTAGACATCGAAATTTCGGTGAAATAAATGTTGATCAATAATTAAAATTTCAACGTTCATGTGTCACATAAATTTTACACATAGGATGTGACTAAACAAAAAATCAAAATAAATCGGAAAAGTCATCAAACAGGACACGTGTCAACACCTGGCAGAAATGATTTATTTCATCTGATTATTTAAATCCAAAAAAAATCAAGTTTTGGAATTCTATAAATAGGAAGCCAAGGCATTCATTTTAGGACACCAATTGATAACCAATTCACCTCACACCACAACCTTGAAGCTTTGAAACTCCAAAGCTCCTAAGAAAATCTCGAAGGATCAAGAAAGCACTCTTCGTTCTTCGTCAAATCCTTATTCAAAATCAAGCCCCAACGGCCTTTGAAGAACTTCCACTATTTCAAGATCAAGCCCCGACGACCCTTGAAGAAAGTGTCCATCATTCATCATTCGTTCATCCCTAGATCAAGCCCTGACGGCCATTTGGATCAACGACGTCAACAAATCCGCACAACTGTTTATCCCAAGATCAAGCCCCGACGGCCCTTTGGACCAACAACATCAAATCCACCCATTACAGAGACAGAATCAGAGGTTAAATTTGTAGAAGAGATTGTAACCCCTAAATCATCAATACAAATATTATTTTGTACACAGTTCTTGTCTCGTTCATCGCAGGAATTTCCGTGTTTACAACAAACTTGGATTAATTACAAGTTTGCCACTCACTTGAAATGAAGTATAAAATCAACTTTATAGCTTTATTTCTCATTAGGGTTTTCTTGATGAAAAGAGGTGAAACCTATTCTATCTTTTTCTCTAAAGAGGCCGGCCACTTAGAGAAGTTTTAGCTAGCAATCTATTCTTCTCTAAGTCATCCATTTCATCTTCACAATACATCCTTGGTGAAGAGACTTAGAGACATCAAGCTTTTGGTGTTTTGGAGAACATATCATCAAATCCTCAAAGAAGCAAAGGAGCACTAAAAGGCAGAAAATCACAAGGAAGATCCAAGGAGCAAGGAGGTGACTTGAAGGCCCTCCACTTGGGTGAATCCCTTGTGTAATCAAGGATGAGCTTCAAGGGTAAAGAATCTCTAAATCCTTTATTCTCTTTAATGTTGTTAAAGAGTTTGTTGGTTCACCATTCACTAGGCTTTGAAAGTCATGGGTTTTAGAATTGTTTTTGAATGCATGCCTACTTTAATGTGTTAATAGTTTGCATATGTGTTCAAATATTCTCATATGTTCTTAGTTAGGACAAAATTTTTCCTTCAAGTGGTATCAGAGTCTAGGCCTAGTTTATGGTGAATCCTTTTGGGTTTTGTGATTTTCATGATTTGTGATTTAAATGTTGTAAATGTTACAAGCTTTGTTCTTGCTTTTGAATATAAATTTTGCTTGAAAATTTAGCATCTCAAATGTTGTAGATGTATTTCATTTAAGCATGAATATTGGAACTAAACTTGGTGCCATGAATGTTGGGATTTTCGTCCATTTCAAAAGGGTGGATTTTGGGTTCTTGTTTGTCTTGTTAAAATGGTTTTAAAGTGACTTTTGGAACCCCTAAGTACCCTAGGATATTAACCCTCTTTTGTGTTGTGAAAATTTGAGTTTTAATGAGTGAAAACATTCATGGAGTTCTTATGAGTTTTCATGTGTGTTCTTCAATGTTCTTGAGTTTCTTACCAAGAACAAAAAGGTTTGGAGATTTGATTCAAAGTGTTTGGTGTTTTACATAAAGTTTTGGTTTAATTTTGATGGGTGATGGATTATTGGTGATGGATGATAAATGCTATTAATGTTTCACAAAACATTTTTCTTACAACCCATCCCATTCACCTTTATCCTCACCCACCTATTCCACTTGCATATTGCACATGCATGCACCACTTGCATAAAACCCTTTCACACTCCTTTTCATCTCTAAAAACCGGCCAACCCCAAGTGGGGATGATTTTGGGCCTTTTATGCAATTACATAAAGTTTTGATACTTTTGTGTTTTTGTACTTTGGCCAAAAAGTTTACGTTTTTACGTTAAGGCCCTAAAACTCTAAAGAACAAATTGTTTTGCTCCTTTAATGATGTTTTTACATTGTTAAAATTTTGGGTTCTAGTTGTAATTACATGAAGTTGTGGACTCTTGTGTTTTTACAAAGTGACCCCAAAAGTTTTTGTTTATTAAATAATGGCCCAATTGTTGAGGTCATTGTTTTTGGCCCAAATAAGATGAGAACAAAATGGTTTTGTCTCTTTAATGAGAATTGGATTTTCATTTCAATTAGTTCCATTTAAATCAATTCTATGAATCCGAAAACCAATTGTTTAAGTTGCTATCTTAGTTAATGTGATTGATTAAAAAAAAAGGGTGATTATGAACCAAAGGCCTCGATAATTGAGCTATGTGATTGGCCGCTTTACATTATGAATGTTTGGGTTAAGTAGTTTAGATTTGAATGTAATTTGATTAGTTCAATTTGTTGTAAATGGACATAAGTCCATCTTTTGTGTTGTAAAAGGGCATAAGCCCTTCTCTTTATTTCAAGTATTCCTATTTGTTTATTTGTATGCAAATTGATAAGCTCATATTTATATATATTTTTACATCAAATTCACGTGTCTTTTCTTAGTTAGTTCCTCATTTTTTGAGCTTTTTACTTTGTTTTTATATTTTATAGAATTTATCTAGTTAAGAAAATAAAATTAGCACAAGTAAGATTTTAAGTGACAAAATTCGTAAAAATTATCTTGCTTACTTATTTGATTTTTGTAGCTTTAGAAAAAAATAAAATAACAAAAACTGCCCTTCACTGGCAGCACATGTGGACGGCAAGGAGGGCAGTGCATTGAGATAAAAAGAAATTAAAGACATGTGGAGAGAGCACTGAGTTGGACGGAGGATAGAAATAAGAAATGATTGATGGAGTAGTGGAGGAAAAAAAAACAACAGCAAAGCTGCCTTGGCAGCTGGAAAGGTGCACTCAGACAAGAATAAAAGAAAGAAAAAAAGAGAAGGCACGGGGGAATAAAGAAATAGAAGGAAGCTGCCTTAACTAGCGAGGGAGACAGAAAGAAGGACAGCAGTGCTCAAGAGAGGATGGCATACTGACAGCGCAGAGAGCACGTACTGAGCAGAAAAATATATAGAACGAAGCGGAGAAAGAAGGGAAGGGGCTGGCACAAAAACATAAGTAGGGGAGCTGCTCTCCACGGGCAGCAAGAGAGAGGATACGAGACTGTGCAATAGAAAAGAAAAATAATAGAAGAAAAAGGCAGCACGCTGCCTGAGACCAAGAAGAGAGGAACTGCGCGGAACTCAGAATAGCACGGCAGTGAGCCTCGGGGAGGAGACAGGCGCAGGAAACTTGGGCAGCATCACAGCAGGGAGCACTCCTCATTTGGTTTTATTCTTCTTAAACTCATGTTTAATTTAATTTGCTTTTCAATTATATTAAACATGTGTAATTAATTTCTGTTTGGCTAGAGGTTAATTAAAAGCCATGGATATATTTGTAATATGAATTGATTAACTGCAGTTGTGATTTCTGAGTTGTAAATTTAATTTGCTTAACTGTTTGATTGATAACTTATTTGTGTATGTCTATTAAGAATGCATACTTAATTTACATGCATAAATTTGATGCTAGAATATAAGTGAATTTCACCTAATCGTTATGAACTTATATTCAAGAGTAGTGAAGGTTGCTATCCACAATCGTGTTAAGTGAATTCTTGGCAGGAATATCATGCTGTTCATAGTTACGAATGCCTCGTCAATGCTTATAGTTTTCATAAAGCTTAATGATTCTTGCTTGTATCTCTATTATGCAATTCATGTAGGGAACTTGTAGGGAATGTTTTGGGTTGTCGTATGCAATCATCCAACCCAATAACTATAGGAAAACTTGAAGGTTAAAAAAGTGCTGTCACGGTTAATCTGGAGTATTGAGATTTACAATTTATTGAAAGAACAACTGAAAATCAATTTAGGTTGCATATGTGTCATGTGTGGAGAAGAATCCTCTAGCCAGTCCGCCGCTCATCCATTCACCTTAATTTCATGTTTTTGTCAATTCTGTAATTTATTTAAGTTGAATTTACTTCTCGTCAAAATCAATCCTCCATTTATTTTAAAGTACTAGATCTGTTAGAAATCAATTTAGTTTGTGTTTTCTAGAGTCTTGAATTATTTTGAGTCTTTTGAGTTGTTTTAGATTATTTGTTAGTTTTATTTTGAGTTATTCTAGTTAAGTGTTTTGAGTCTAGTTTAGTGTTTTAAATTTTGTTTTTACGTTTTTAATTTAATTTTACTTTGGTTGGCATCCCTAGTTAATCCCCGGTTAGAACGATCCCTACTTACATCATTACTACAATTGTCACAAATAGGGTTTAATTTGTGCGTTAGTTAATTTTCGCATCAAAATTTTGGCGCCGTTGCTGGGGATTAGCAAATTTGCTAATCCCTTGTTTATGTTTTTGTTTGTGTTTTATTTTATTTTATTTTATTTTATTTTATTTGTTATGTCTTTTACTTTTGATATTTGATTTAGTTCTCTTTCTTTTATTTTAGGTACTAGAGAAGTAAGACATGGATTTTAATAGCATTTACGCTCAATTGGCAAATCTTACTTCTCAATTAACTCAGAATGCTGAAAGGGCCACAATGCCAAGTGTCCCTACATTTGGTGCATCGTATGGGCAAGGATATCAAACTCATCAATGTCCCCAATTTTCTGCAAATGAAGATGTTTGGGGATATCAAGGCCATAACCAATCAAGGGGCAACATGTTTTCCAACGCTTACAATTCGGATTGGAGAAATTATTCAGATCATAGGTGGGGAGAACCTCAACAGGTTCAACAAAGTGGATATTGGCAACAAGATGAGGAGTTTTATTCAAGATCTATGTAGCCACCACAACCTCCCCCACAGCAATTTCAATCGAATTCAAGTATGCCCATGAATTATAATGAAATTCTTGATGGACTCATTTCTTTGACGCAGGGCTCACAAAACGAAGAACAATTGCAGCCATCAGAGGAGTTATATCAATGGCCATGTGAACCACCACAGCCTCCACCACAACCTCATATGCAATATGCTCAATTAAACTCAGGTTCGTCAATAGATTATAATCAAATTCTTAATGAATTAAACTCTTTGGTGCAGGGTTCACAAAATCAAGCTAAGGAGACTCACCAAGGAGAATATTGGCAGCCGTGTGAGGAGTTCTATCAATGGCCATGTGAACCACCACAGCCTCCACCACAATCTCCCCAACCAAATTCAGGTTCGTCGGTTGATAATGATAATATTATTCAATTAATCACCTCTTTGAACCAGGAAGTAGAAAATCGAAACAAGGAGATGCAAAATAAAGCCAACAAGGTGGATGCATTGGAGAAGCAAGTTGGGCAGATTATGGAGATCATGGCACAGATTCAAGATCAAAGTGAACTCTCCAACTCCACATTTGCAAATTCAAAGGGAGAAATGGAAATCAATGAAGCCATCACTTTGGGAAGTGATATGGAGGATGAAGTTGTCCCAGAACCATCCAAACATAGCCCGAACATGGATGAATTGCCGCTTCAAGAAGAAGATGAGGATGACGACTTGGGCAGTTTAGAAGAATTCTTGTCGCAAACCCCTCAAGTCCTTATGCCATCCAACTCAGGTGAGGAGGTTCTAAATTCAATTCATTCTAACCCCATTCCGCCAATTGTCCTTTTTCCTTGCAGGTTTTTAAATCCCAAGGAAGAAGTGAATGAAAAAGACGTTGTGGAAGCTCTTCCAGAGGTGCAAAATGAGATCCCAATTTTTGGTGCACCAAATTATGTTCCCGATGATGTTGAATCATTCAAAGAACCTTGCACACCAAGAAGAGGGATTCCAGAAAAGGAGGTGGCCGGAGAATATGTTGAACATATCAAAGAGGCTGTGCATGAGACAATCAAGCCTGAAGAAGTTGAGTTTGATAACAAAGGCCATGTCACAATCATCACATGCAATCTGGCTAAGTGCAAAGTCCCTGAAACGTTCCAAGACGTGGTGTTTGTGATTGAGTTTGAACAAGAAAGTAAGCCATCTTCTCCAATTTTAATTTTATGTTATACTAACAATCTAATTTTGATGATTCAGACACCGTCATTAGAACTTAGACCGTTGTTGGATCATTTCAAGTACCACCGTCCGTTCAAGGATAAACCCATGCATTTGAATAATGAAGGGAGGCCTAGGAATCACCCACAATCAGATTTGCATTCCTAATCCCTTCTCTTTACTGCTTTCATTTTGTTTTGTTTATTTAGTTGTGATTTTTGTTTGGGAGATTAAACATAGTCTTTTTACTTTGATTTACTTATTTTTAAAAATAATAATAAACATCCATATAATTTAAAAAAAAAATACTTATATTTATATATATAATTAAATAAACTTAAAAGCATAAATATTTTACAATAATGTGAACTAATAGCTTTCATTGGTCGTTGGTAGGTGGTGCCTCGGAGGTCGACGGAACCCCAGAAAGACGAAGCGCCAGAGTTGGATCATTCGGAGCCTCAATACTTGGTGCAGCACCCGAGGACGAAGGCAACATAAACCTCGGGAGTAACGCCATAAACCGTTGATGATCACTCTGAATCCGCACTTCGGACTCCTGCAGCTGATCAAGCTTCCTCTTCATGCTTGTTGAGTAATTAGTTGCAAGCATGTGCAACTCCTTATTCTCATGCCTAAGCACTCTGACCTCTTGCCGAAGACTAGCCACTTCAGCCATCAACGACTCAACCTGACGAGTTCGTGCAAGAAGGCGCTGGCCCATGTTTGATACTGAGCCTGCACTTCGGACGCTGTAAGCCAGAGAGTCCTGAACAGCCAGTTCGTCGGACCGCCTGGAAAGTATCCTAGTGTCTCTAGGAGTGAGCAGATTTCTGGCCACCACCGAAGCGGTTGTTTCATTCATCATCATGGAATCCCCAACTGTAAGAGGACCATTTGGGGATATGAAGGACGGCTGCCAAATGTTGGTTGGAGAAGACATATCAATATCTTCCCCAACATTCAAGTTAAGGCGATGGTCAGAAGGGCAAGACATATTTGAAGATGTGAAGAAAAAGAAGAGGTCGAACTGATCAAGATTAAAAAAATGCAAGAAGGGAGTGTTTACAGGAGGGAGCTCAAGTGTGTTGTGGAACAAAATTAGCACCTCTATAAAAAGAAGAAATCAAAGAGGCGCTCCTCGGAAGTCGAAGAGGCAAATCTCACAAATCAAAGAGCCGGGTTCCTTTCTCAAAAGACGGACTCCGTCTGAAAAGTCGGATGCCGTTCTCAAAAGACGGAGCGGTCAGGAATCACGAGG
Organism: Malus fusca; assembly: GCA_035220775.1. Classification (NCBI taxonomy): domain Eukaryota; kingdom Viridiplantae; phylum Streptophyta; class Magnoliopsida; order Rosales; family Rosaceae; genus Malus; species Malus fusca. The sequence continues at coordinate 7,836,803 of CM069072.1, read as the reverse complement.
CGAGCAGCTTTTCCAGTTTTGTCGTCATTCGTCACGCGCACTGTCAGCTTTGCGGAAATTACGGGCAGCTTTGTCAGAAAGCGCGTAACTTGTACTGTTCATCCATCCACCGGCTGCCGACAGAGGTAAAGGAACAGTTTCGGTTGTGAAGAATCATTCTTATAAACGTCTACCTTCGCCATCCATTGCAAAGGCAAACCCCCTCAGCACTTCTTCATCTCCGAAAATGCTTTCCCAAAGAAGCCTCTCGAGTTACTCTGTGTTTCTCATTCCCTGGGATACCTTTGCAAACAAGTCATCAAGAGCTAGAGTATTTCATATCATGAAGGTTGAAAGCAAGAGTATCTCATATCATGCTTTCTCCCTGTCCTTTTCCTTGTCTTTGTGACAAGGAGAAAGCGAGCAATCAGCCAGCACTTGGTGTCAATCTTCCGATCTAAGAACCGACTGCCTGGAAATCCTTCCTGATTGCTTACCTAGCATTGCTCTCGAGTGCTCATCTTCAACTGCTGATGTACTTCCGAAGAAGACGCCACATCTGCCTGGAGAACAGATAAGGCAAGTGAAAATGATACCTTGAAGCATGTGGAGACAAGGTGCTACTTCATCTTCAAGATCAAGTCTCATTTTCCTTGCTAAGAAGTTCCCCAGCCCAGTTCAAGAATAAACCTGTGGAACGATACTTCTTCAAAAGCAAAAGTATCTCATATCATCAGAGTCAAAGGCAAAGATATCTTATGGCATGTTTTTCCTTTACCCTTGCTCTTGCCTGCGAGACAAGGAGAAAGAAGGCAATCAGTCGACACTTGGACAGATTGAACAAAGAAACAGACCACCACCTCTACCTCGTGCCTACCTGCCGTGCAGAAGAAACAAGCAGAGAAGAATGCAGCCTGCAGACTCAATCAACCCGGCAGAAGGAGTCCGAGTTGAAACCAAGAGCTCGAGAAGCTTCAACAACAAATGGAAGCATCAGTCGCCAAAGAGCACAGCCTCGCTGTACAAGGACATCAAATCACCACCACCAATCAAGTCTCATTTTCCTTGCTAAGAAGTTCCCTAGGCCAGTTCAAGTTCAAAGCTGTGGAAAGTCAACAAGCACGACCAATGATCACTTATTAGTTCTATTCATTGTCTTTTATCGTCATTTTCAATTTTTCGTTTGCATTTTCTACATTTTCTTGTGTTACTTAACTGAATTATTTCTTTTCTTTGCAGGAACTTTTGGTTATTTCCACTCTTGAAGTTGATTGCAGAATTTTAGCTTGGGGGGTCATCGCTTGATTTTACTGCAAATTAGGGAAGTTTTCAGTCCTATTGCCTTATTTTGTTTCTTTATATTTATTTATTTTATTTTTATTTGCATTTTATTATATTTTCTGACATTGGGGACAATGTCTAGTTTAAGTGTGGGGGTAAAGAGTATAAAAATGACCAAATTGAAAATTTTTGTACCTTCGACTTTGAACTGGTTTCATTTGTTTCCATGTTATTGCTTTGTATTTTCTTAATTAAGTTGTTGTTTTAAAAAAAAATTAAAAAATAAAAATAAAAAAAAAAAATCGGAAAATTTAAAAAAATCCAAAAATATTTCCTTGTTTTCCTTATTGTTTTGAATTAGATTTTTGTTAGTTTCCCGACCCAATGATATAATTGGATAAAATTTGAACCATGATGATCAAGAACTTAGTTAACATGTGTTGTGTGAAATTCCTAATTCTCGTGTTAGTTTTGTACATATTTGATTATCTTTGAAAAACTAAACGCACATAGCCTTGTTGATGTGAAACTAAAGCATGATTTAAAGCTTCATATGTGAATTTAGTGACCATATACATCCTATGTGAGTTTTTGAGCCTATTGAAAGTGTGTGCATTTTTCATACACTCTTATTCTTTCATGTGTGATGAACTTATGTGAGATACTTCTCTAGAACTTGCATAACGATCTTTCGAAATATTTGTCATTGATTGCATGAACTTGAAAATGATAGAGGCATTAGGTTTACCACCATGGCCCAAATAACCTTGTTTCCCAAAGAAAAATGATATCATTAGATTGCCAATTTGAGCCGTATTTGTGAGCCTTTTATTTCTTATCACCAGATATGTCAACCCTTATGCCTGAAATATTTTTTTTCCTTACCCTTTCCAAGCGAGCTAATGAGTAATGTGAAATTGTCTTATGAGAAGTGTTTGTGAAGTACTCGGAGGGAGTTTGGCAAAAGAATAAGTGTGGGGGTTTTTCATATTTGTTTCTGCTTAAAAAACAAAAAAAAAAAAAAAACAAAAAAAAAAAAAAAAAAACAAAAAAAAAAAAGAAAGTTTGTTTACGAAGAAAATAAAAAGTGTTTAAAGTTTCAGTTTAAGGTTGTGGTTGGAGGTGACTAGAAGAATAGCTGGAAAGCTTGAGTTCTTATAAATCTAAACAAAAGAATTGCTTGCAATGTAGCTTGGAACTTGTGTTTACCTATTCTTTCGTTTCAATAACCCTCGCCCTAAACCTCATTACGTCCAATAAAAGTCCTCTTGATTTAAGTTTTGCAATTATGATTGTGGAGAAGTGATCTTTATGCAAGCTTATGGTAGAACTTTCACATTTGATTCTTTGAGCGAAACACATTAAGACTAAACACATGTGTGATTAAGTGTATATCCAGTGAGAAGGTCGCTAGTTTGCATATGGCTATCTCACACACTACACTTCAAGGATGATTCAAAGATTACTGCTAATATTTGAATAAGGAAAATGAACTTGGATTAGCTTGTTTGGTGTTAGCTATGGTTCTTGATGATTTGTGTTCTCGAATGAAGTTCTATGAGGGTCACATAGGTGAAACTAATGTTTTTCATGTTATTACTTTTTCATGTTTTCGTTGTTTTGCTCGAGGACTAGCAAAAGCTAAGTGTGGGGGTATTTGATAAGCTCATATTTATATATATTTTTACATCAAATTCACGTGTCTTTTCTTAGTTAGTTCCTCACTTTTTGAGATTTTTACTTTGTTTTTATATTTTATAGAATTTATCTAGTTAAGAAAATAAAATTAGCACAAGTAAGATTTAAAGTGACAAAATTCGTAAAAATTATCTTGCTTACTTATTTGATTTTTGTAGCTTTAGAAAAAAATAAAATAACAAAAACTGCCCTTCACTGGCAGCACATGTGGACGGCAAGGAGGGCAATGCATTGAGATAAAAAGAAATTAAAGACATGTGGAGAGAGCACTGAGTTGGACGGAGGATAGAAATAAGAAATGATTGATGGAGTAGTGGAGGAAAAAAAAACAATAGCAAAGCTGCCTTGGCAGCTGGAAAGGTGCACTCAGACAAGAATAAAAGAAAGAAAAAAAGAGAAGGCACGGGGGAATAAAGAAATAGAAGGAAGCTGCCTTAACTAGCGAGGGAGACAGAAAGAAGGACAGCAGTGCGCAAGAGAGGATGGCATACTGACAGCGCAGAGAGCACGTACTGAGCAGAAAAATATATAGAACGAAGCGGAGAAAGAAGGGAGGGGGCTGACGCAAAAACAGTAGTAGGGGAGCTGCTCTCCACGGGCAGCAAGAGAGAGGATACGAGACTGTGCAGTAGAAAAGAAAAATAATAGAAGAAAAAGGCAGCACGCTGCCTGAGACCAAGAAGAGAGGAACTGCGCGGAACTCAGAGGAGCACGGCAGTGAGCCTCGGGGAGGAGACAGGCGCAGGAAACTTGGGCAGCAGCACAGCAGGGAGCACTCCTCATTTGGTTTTATTCTTCTTAAACTCATGTTTAATTTAATTTTCTTTTCAATTATATTAAACATGTGTAATTAATTTCTGTTTGGCTAGAGGTTAATTCAAAGCCATGGATATATTTGTAATATGAATTGATTAACTGCAGTTGTGATTTCTGAGTTGTGAATTTAATTTGCTTAACTGTTTGATTGATAACTTATTTGTGTATGTCTATTAAGAATGCATACTTAATTTACATGCATAAATTTGATGCTAGAATATAGAGTAAATTACATAGTAGCCCCTCAGGTTTGAGGTCAATTACAACCTCATACAACAACTTTAAAACATTTCACTTTCATACATCCAGTACCATTTTATTTCAAAATAACACATTCGTTAGATTTTCCATCCATTAGTCTGTTAAATGCTGACGTGGCTGCCACATTTGTGCCACGTGGCTGCCAAATGTGTGCCACGTGGAAAAAATAATAATTTTTTATTACCCTATTGAACAAAAAAAAAAAAAAAAAAACGAAACCATGTTCTCTTCCCCATTCTCTCTCTCTCGAACCCCATACCCCCCCCCCCCCAAAATCCCCAGATCCAAAATCCAAAATTCCCAGATCCAAAATTCCCAGTTCTCGACCTTCAACCACCACGAGAATCTCATCCCGATTATCCACTCCCAAGCTCCCAAAACCGCCATTTTTCACCACACCCCCTCTCTCTCTCTTACCCAAGCCACTGCCATTATTTATTTCATCAACCCAAAAGACAAGAGCCACCCCCACTTCACCACTCGAACAGATGCAGCCACCCACCCACCCATTTTATCTCAATCCAAAACCAAAGCCTCTCCTAACCCACCCCAGAATCCAATAGTTTCAAGGAATTGTAGAACCTCACAATTTCAAAAACCAAAAACCCACTTCAAATTTCAATCTTCTCTCTCTTCGTCTTATGGGTTTTTTTTTTTAATCAATTATCTCTTCCTTTTCTGGGTTTTGCGGCAGAGGATGGTGGGTTTGCGCTTGACGGGAGGAATAGTGCAGGGACTCGGCATTATACATTGCCGCCGCCCTCCCATTTGCTTTCGGGTAAGGATGGACAGAAAGCTTTGAGGAGTCCATATATGCCTCTGCGCCTGCAAAAAGAAAAAGTGAAGGAAGATACAGCAGCTGCCAAAGCCAAGGCAAAAGGGTTTTGCTTGTTGGGCTTTAGAAATTTGGATTTAGGGTGGGGAAAGATGGTAGAAAACCACACGGCAGCCGTGCGGGGGAGGGGGCGATGGTAGTTTGGACGGGGAATGTTTTTGGAGGCGCAGTGGGGAGGGAAATGGTTGCGGGTGATGGGGGATGGGGGAAGGGGTGGGTGTTGGGGGGTGCGAGGGTGGGCATGGGTGGGGATTCTGGGGAAGGAGATCTGGTTTTTTTTTTTTTTTTTGTTCAATAGGGTAATAAAAAATTATTATTTTTTCCACGTGGCACACATTTGGCAGCCACGTGGCACAAATGTGGCAGCCACGTCAGCATTTAACAGATTAATGGATGAAAAATCTAACGGAGGTGTTATTTTGAAATAAAATGGTACTGGATGTATGAAAGTGAAATGTTTTAAAGTTGTTGTATGAGGTTGTAATTGACCTCAAACTTGAGGGGCTACTATGTAATTTACTCTAGAATATAAGTGAATTTCACCTAATCGTTATGAACTTATATTCAAGAGTAGTGAAGGTTGCTATCCACAATCGTGTTAAGTGAATTCTTGGCAGGAATATCATGCTGTTCATAGTTACGAATGCCTCGTCAATGCTTATAGTTTTCATAAAGCTTAATGATTCTTGCTTGTATCTCTATTATGCAATTCATGTAGGGAACTTGTAGGGAATGTTTTGGGTTGTCGTATGCAATCATCCAACCCAATAACTATAGGAAAACTTGAAGGTTAAAAAAGTGCTGTCACGGTTAATCTGGAGTATTGAGATTTACAATTTATTGAAAGAACAACTGAAAATCAATTTAGGTTGCATATGTGTCATGTGTGGAGAAGAATCCTCTAGCCAGTCCGCCGCTCATCCATTCACCTTAATTTCATGTTTTTGTCAATTCTGTAATTTATTTAAGTTTAATTTACTTCTCGTCAAAATCAATCCTCCATTTATTTTAAAGTACTAGATCTGTTAGAAATCAATTTAGTTTGTGTTTTCTAGAGTCTTGAATTATTTTGAGTCTTTTGATTTGTTTTAGATTATTTGTTAGTTTTATTTTGAGTTATTCTAGTTAAGTGTTTTGAGTCTAGTTTAGTGTTGTAAATTTTGTTTTTACGTTTTTAATTTAATTTTACTTTGGTTAGCATCCCTAGTTAATCCCCGGTTAGAACGATCCCTACTTACATCATTACTACAATTGTCACAAATAGGGTTTAATTTGTGCGTTAGTTAATTTTCGCATCACAAATTGGAATAGTTGGGTCCAACGCCCAATAGGAAATAACGGTTTAATTAGATTAGACGCGTAACTAAAATCAACATCTATCTACTTTAAACCCAAGGTCCAACACAAGGCTCGTGTTGGATCAAATCAAACGGTTCATAATCATCCTAAAACCTAATATGACTATATAGTCCATATGAGGATGTAATGCGTTCGTTAGTAGTTCCATATAGTCTCGCTTGTTTCAACGAAACTGTGGGAATATTATATGCTACTAATTCATATTAACTTGGACCAATAGTTGTGATAGGCCCAAGTTCTTTTAAATAAGATTTAAAATGATTTTGATGTAGCCCAAAACTACTCCCTCAACAAAACAAATATTAAGTTGATAAGCGAGAGATGCTTTGAACATCTCTTCGTAGGCCTTCCACCGTGGTGGGCTCCAATCGTTTGTGACTCCTACAACCGCTTCACCCTATCATGGGGGAGTTCAAAGTATGTGCTTACATTCAGGAGGAGTCCATATGTACATACATGATGTAGTGAGGTAGGCAACGAGGATGGCCGACATCGTATCATCGTGAGGCTATTCTTGAACCCCTACACGAACTAAGCATGGTGGGAATAACTTAACTAAGTGCAATGGTGCCGACATCGTATCATCGTGAGGCAACATTCTCTAGAGGCCGAAAAGATGGGTAATTACAAGAGTTGTAAATGACTAAAGCGTTATTCTCTCATCATTATTTTTGCTAACCAACATCGTATCATCGTGAGGTGGGCTTGGTAATGGTGAGTCTCCCATACCCCGCTTAGAGTTCAAAATAACTCTCGAATTCCATTGAGGGATGTGGAATTTGCCAAAAATAGTGGGTGGTACTATTTGATTTAAGACCCAATCAAGTAGTTTTAAAACAAACAATCTAATACGATTTCTGTTATGTTATGTAGTTAACGACATGCCTAAAATAATACCCACCATTATACTTGACAAAAGGGGCCTTAGGGGCCAACGTTTCCTTGCTTGGTATCGCCACATTGAGAATGTCTCAAAGGTGAAAGACATATTGTATGTGCTTAAGCAATCCCCTCCTCATGTACCTCCTACGAAACTAGCTTCAAATGAGGAGTGTCAAAATTATGTTAGACACTATGAGGGTGACTTACAAGCCAAATGCTTAATCCTCACTTCACTTAGTGAGGAGCTTAAGAAGCTACATGAGCACATGGACACTTCTTGTGCCATGGTTGAAAGTTTGCATAAGATGCATGACATTGAGACTAGTAATGTACGATTCTCAAAAGTTTGTAGTCAAATGAATGCCAAAATGGCAAAGGGGACATCGGTCCATAAACATGGACAAAAGATGGAAAAGATCTTTCAAGATCTTGAAAGTTTAGGAACTTCCATCGATGGGAAAATGGCCCAAGACTTTTTCCTTGCATCTCTCTCGGATGATTTCACTAAGTTTATTGTAAACTATAAAGTGAATAGATTCGATCATACTTTAACCGAGATGATTGACATGTGCTGTAAGTTTGAAAAAGGTTTCAAAAGGGACAGTGGGAGTGAGAACGCAATAACAAGGAAAAGGTTGCATAAGAAGAAGGCAATAAAATCCAAAGGAACATGCTTTCATTGTGGAAAGGATGAACGTTGGAAGAAGAAATACAGGGTGCGTATTGCGAGCCTTATGACATGAACTTTTGAAGAGACTATTTCTGTCATAGAGAGTGCTTTTACAGTGAGCTCCAATTCCTGGATATTTGATTCAGGCGCTAGTCAACATATCTGTAATACGATGCAGGGACTAGCAGGGAGCAGGACATTGCGCAATGGGGAGATGGTTGTGTGAGTTGGGAACTGCACTAAAATCTCTGTAAAAGCAATAGGCACCTACATGCTTAAACTACCCTCTGGGGAAGTCCTGGAACTTAAAAAATTGTTTATATTTTCCTTCATGTATAAAGAATTTGATTTCTATCTCTAAGCTTTTACGAGATGGGCACTCAGTATTGTTTGACAAAATGAGTTGCACTTTATACTTGAACGGTCGTATTATCTCTCATGGTAATATGATAGAGGGACTTTTTCACATAGGGACGAATAGTGGGATGCACTGTATTGAAATCGGGAATACCTCAAAACCCAAAAGGGCTAGAGAAGAAGTTAACCAAGAAAGGATGTGGCATCTTAAACTTGGACATGTGAACCTTGATAAGATTCGCAAGATGTCGAAAGACGGATATTTCCGCCCATTAGGTAATGACCAGATGGGTACTTGTGAATGTTGCTTGAAAGGGAAGATGACCAAATCTCCATTTACTGGAAAAGGAGAGTGTGCCACTGAAATTCTAGGGTTAATCCACACTGACGTATGTGGACCTATGTCTACTATGTCGAGATGAGGCTTCTCCTACTATATCACATTCACCGACGATCACTCTCGGTTTAGCTATGTGTATCTTATGAAGTACAAGTCAGAATCCTTTGAAAGGTTCAAAGAATTCAAGAATGAAGTTGAGAAGCAAACTGGGAAACAGATAAAGACCCTAAGATCGAATCGAGGGGGTGAATATCTGAGTAATGAGTTCCTAGATTATCTCAAAGAGTGTGGACTAATATCACATTGGACTCCACCGGGAACTTCACAACTTAATGGAGTTTCTGAAAAGAGAAATCGAAACTTGATGAACATGGTTCGTTCTATGATGAGTTCCACCGATCTACCAGTAACATTTTGGGGATACGCTCCGTATACAGCAGCTTACTTGCTTAATAGAGTACCTTCCAAGTCAGTTTCACAAATGCCCTATGAGATATGGCATGGAAGAAAGCCAAGTCTTAATCACATTAAGATTTGGGGTTGTGAAGCGTATGTCAAGAAGCTTGAAGCGAGATCAGTAAGATGCTATTTTGTGGGATATCCTAGAGAAACTATGGGATATGAGTTCTACCATCCTGACGACCAAAACGTTTTTGTTGCCAGAACTGCTAAGTTTCTAGAGGACGAATTTGTTCTCAAATGAACTATAAGTAGAACGATGGAAATTAATGAGATTAACGAAGAACCACAAACAAGCACTCGACAAGTTGACAACCCTGTTCCTGAACCCCTAGCTCCACGTAGATCTGAACGGGTTAGCAAGCCACCTAAGAGGTATGGCTTAAATAATGACTTTGCGGAATTGCACCTTCTAGGTGGCAATGACACAAAGGATGACCCTAGGGACTACACTGAAGCAATGTCCGACATTGATTCAAATAGATGGCAAGAGGCCATGAAATCCGAGATGGATTCCATGTATCAAAATCAGGTTTGGACTTTTGTAGACCTTCCAGAAGGTATAATACCTGTTGGAAACAAATGGGTCTTCAAGAGGAAGATAGGCGTTGATGGGAACGTGGAGACTTATAAGGCTAGACTAGTAGCCAAGGGTTATAGGCAACGAGAAGGGATTGACTATGAAGAAACCTTCTCTCCTGTAGCCATGATTAAGTCCATTCAGATTTTGCTTGCTATAGCTGCGTACCATGATTATGAGATATGGCAAATAGACGTGAAGACTGCCTTTCTGAATGGCTACCTAGAGGAAGAGCTCTATATGACTCAACCCGAAGGTTTCGTGTCCAAGTCTGAAAAGACTAAGGTATGCAAGCTTCAAAGGTCCATTTATGGACTTAAGCAAGCCTCCAGGAGCTGGAACATTCGTTTCGATACTGAAATCAAAATGTTTGGTTTTACTCAAAACGAAGACGACAATTGTGTTTATCAAAAGGTCGTTGGGGATGCAGTGGTATTCCTAGTGTTATATGTAGATGACATATTACTATTCGGGAATGACACTGCAGTACTTTCTTCTGTAAAAGTGTGGTTGTCCAAAACCTTCCACATGAAAGATTTGGGAAATGCATCTTATGTACTTGGGATAAAGCTCTATCGTGATAGTTCCAGAAAATTAATTGGATTATCCCAATCTATGTACATAGATAAGGTGCTAAGTAGGTTCCAGATGGAACAATCTAAGAAAGGTCTTCTTCCTGTAAGACATGGAATTCACCTTTCTAAGTCCATGGGACCTAAAACTCCTGAAGAGATACGGCAGATGAGTGCTATTCCTTATGCTTCCGCCATAGGAAGTTTCATGTATGCCATGATATGCACAAGGCCTGATATCGCATATGCTGTGAGCATTACTAGTCGATATCAATCTAACCAGGATCAGAACACTGGACAGCTGTCAAGACGGTCCTTAAGTACTTAAGAAGAACTAAGGACAGGTTCCTCGTTTATGGAGGAGCAACAGAGTTGCGAGTGGAAGCCTATACAGATGCAGATTTCCAATCTGATGTCGATGATAGAAGTTCCAACTCCGGATATGTATTCACTCTGAATGGTGGGGCTGTCAGTTGGAAAAGCAAGAAACAAAGTGTAATTCTTGATTCCATGACAGAAGCTGAATATGTCGTTGCAGCTGAAGCCAGCAAATAAGTGTTCTGGATGAAGAAGTTCATAACTGAACTTGGAGTGGTTCCAACCATTACATCACCAGTAACTTTGTACTGTGATAATAGTGGGGTGATAGCTCAAGCCAAGGAACCCAGGGCACATCAAAAGAACAAGCATTTTGACAGGCGCTTTAATATCATTAGAAGATATGCTGCCGAAGGGAAAGTCAACATCCTCAAAGTTGCCTCAGCCGATAACATAGCAGATCCACTAACGAAGCCAATGTCTTAAATCCAACTTGACCGCCATATGGAAAGGATGGGTATTAGATACATGGGATGATGGCTTTGAATGCAAGTGGGAGATTGTTGGAAGTATGCCCACAAAGCCAATCATTTAATGTAATAGCTTTTGGAATACTTATTGTATTAAACTTTTATATGTTTAATGAAGGGCAAAGCTTATTGTTAATCACTATTTATTGTATCATGTGTTTAAGCAATAAGGGAATTCAAGGAATGTATTTGATCTAAGAGACAAGTGATTTAAGTAAGTTAGATTAACGAGACCTTTCTCTTATGTTCATTCCTAAAACGTTCCTAGCCATAGGATTGCCAATTGGGCATTGACAATCCGCTAAGGTTAGTATGTGTTATGTCGACTCATGCGTGAGTATGACTAGTCTCAAGTCATTTGGTGTTGGACACTAAGACAAACACATAGGTGCTCGAAAGAGTAATCGAGTACACTGAACTACAATCAAAAGAGAGTTCGAACATACATGTCATGTAAAAACTCGATAGTTGCAATATGCAAAGTAGTCCTTTGACCTGAGGCATCATAGATGTCTAATGGTTAGGTCCTTGACCTTTGATCATGTCAAAGGCATTCCATTGGAGTGTCCACGGCATTGTTGGGGTCAAGCTATCTAGTCATGTAGGCATATGAATGCACAACAAGGGATCTCTAACCTTCCATGGTGGAAGGAGAATACTCTAAGATATGATTCGAGAGTCTTTGGCCAAAGCATATGAATATGACTTAGGAAGTTTGTTCCAAATCTTATTCAATAGAATCATATGGAGAAGTATCACATTGGATAGTAGACATGAAACAAACTATCACTTAAACAATGTGATTAAGAGTATTGTATTAGAGAATGACCGTATTGCATTGTAGTTGTAACTGGATAGGTTCTCCAACCAATTCTACTTAGCTTGGGTAACCATGACATGCTGCTAGGTGTCACTCATGGTTTGTGGAAGCCCTAATGATTAGCAAACACTAATTTTAAGGGAGAATTGAAATGTGGTTTCAATTCACAATCGATCGTTAAGAGTAACAATCGCCCACTACCTCGCTAAATGGAACCTAAGGGATCGTACACCGAGTAAGGATAAAAGTGAAGAAAATAAATGATATGGATAAGCAATTAAATGGTTTAATTGAAATATGGTCAAGATTAATTAATTAGTTAATTAATTTTACGAAACGTTCGTATTGGGCTTATAAGTTGGTTTTGGGTTTCGGGGCCCAAAAGCGTTTTGGTCCACAAGGCCCATTATGTTTAAGTTGTATGACAACTAAAACAAAATGGGCAATTAGCCCAATAACAAAGGTAAGGCCGGCCATAAGGATGATGGTTGCAAACTTGGATTAATTACAAGTTTGCCACTCACTTGAAATGAAGTATAAAATCAACTTTATAGCTTTATTTCTCATTAGGGTTTTCTTGATGAAAAGAGGTGAAACCTATTCTCTCTTTTTTCTCTAAAGAGGCCGGCCACTTAGAGAAGTTTTAGCTAGCAATCTATTCTTCTCTAAGTCATCCATTTCATCTTCACAATACATCCTTGGTGAAGAGACTTAGAGACATCAAGCTTTTGGTGTTTTAGAGAACATATCATCAAATCCTCAAAGAAGCAAATGAGCACTAAAAGGAAGAAAATCACAAGGAAGATCCAAGGAGCAAGGAAGTGACTTGAAGGCCCTCCACTTGGGTGAATCCCTTGTGTAATCAAGGATGAGCTTCAAGGGTAAAGAATCTTTAAATCCTTTATTCTCTTTAATGTTGTTAAAGAGTTTGTTGGTTCACCATTCACTAGGCTTTGAAAGTCATGGGTTTTAGAATTGTTTTTGAATGCATGCCTACTTTAATGTGTTAATAATTTGCATATGTGTTCAAATATTCTCATATGTTCTTAGCTAGGACAAAATTTTTCCTTCAGTCCGCGCAGCTACTATAGTCATGACACTTGACTTTTGGTGGCTTCTTGAGCCTTGGCCTTCCCGGGGCATGTTACGAGATTTTTTACTTATAGAGCTGTCAACCGGACTCGTGCTTCTCGTAGGAAGCAAAGGAGGTCTGCGTAGCTACTATAGTCGTGACACTCGACTTTTGGTGTCTTCTTGAGCCTTGGCCCTCCCGGGGCATATTGCTAGATTTTTTACTTATAGAGCCATCGACCGGACTCGTGCTTCTCATAGGAAGCAGAGGAGGTCCACGTAGTTATAATAGTCGTGACACTCGACTTTGTTCCAGCAAAACTTAAACCATAGACCGTCGGCCGGAAGCACTGCTTGTAAGTAAGCAGGCGAGTCCGCATAGTCATGGCAGACGTAAGTTCCGGCTTATGGGCTACCTTGAGCTTATAGCCGTAGGGTCGTCGACCGGACGTCTTACTTACAAAAGCAGACGACCCGCGTGACCACTTTCAGGCGTCATCCCTGGCTCTTAGAGGTATTCTTTGGCGTGAGGTGTAGGCAAAGGCGCTTCTCAGAGGCCATATCATTCCGAGTCGCAGCTTTGATCCCTCAGGTTGCTTGACTAGTATTGCAACACTTTAAAATCAAGCCACTTCATGAAGATCTGAACGTCGAGGAATGACCATCTTGTTCACGCGAGATCTTTCATGGGCAAGTGTCCTGCACTTAACTGTCTCTTACGGTACGAGACCCATGTTTCGCAGAATTGAATCCTTCAGTTGGCTAAGTCTATTCCTGTGGAATGACTATTTTGACCAATTCTGGGAGTCATCCGGCTCAGGTGGTCGTTGACATCAGGGGAAACTGAGCAGTCGTACTACCCATCAATGTCTGGATATTTCAGATACGCCATGTCTGAACGTGCAGAGGGCGTCTTCTGCTTATCACAGGGGTGGTTATGCAATGTCCGCAGGGCAGAAGCCATCTTACGCCATGTCTGCAGGGTAGACGGCGTTTTCACGCCATATCTGCCGGGCAGATGGCGTTTTTCACCATGTCTGCCAGGAAAACGGTGTTTTTCACCATGTTTGCAGGGTAGTGGATGTCTTGCACCATGTCTGCCGGGCAAAAGGCGTTTTTCACTATGTCTGCAGGGCAGCGGGTGTCTTGCACCATGTCTGCCGGGCAGAGGGTGTTTTTCACCATGTCTGCAGGGCGGCAGGTATCTTGCACCATGTCTGCCGGGCAAATGGTGTTTTTCACCATGTCTGCCGAGCGGCGGGTGTCTTGCACCATGTCCGTCCAACAGAGGGTGTTTTCTACTTATCGCATGAGGTAATCAGTTTGTTTATGCATTTGGCCCAGGCTTGTAAATTATTTCTTCAATTTTCATTGAAAATAGATGCTTTTATTAACTTTGCTCACAGGCAATTATGTCATAACAACTGATAATCCTCGGCATGCGAGGTCTTTGTCCGTCGAGCTGCTTGAGTCTTCGAACTTTTTGTCTTGAACATGGTCTGAGGGATGATGGGAGGTCACACGTAGTACTTTCTCAGGTTGTAGGCATTCCACTGCTTGTCGATTTCTTTGTCGTTCATGGTGGTGAGGGTGTAGCTTCCCTTTCCGCTTACTCGGTTGATTTTGTACGGACATTCCCAGATGGATGCCATCTTTTTGGAGCCTTTCCTTTGGGCGGTGATGAAGGCTTTCCTGATGACCAGGTCTCTTGGCTGGAATTGCCGGAGTTTTGTCCTTTTGTTGTAGCTAGAGAGAAGATGTTGTTGATAGGCTGCGATGTGGGTGATAACATTCTCATGCTTTTCCCCTGCCAGGTCCAAGTTGGTGGCCCTCTTCTTTTCGTTCTGCTCGAGGTTCGGCAGTACAGTGTTGATGCTTGGCACTATGACGTTGGGATGAATGATTGCCTCAGAACCATACGCCAAGAAGAATGGAGTCTGGCTGGTTGCTCGCCTTTTGGTGGTGCGATATGCTCATAGAACACCGAGGAGCTCGTCTGGCCATTTGCCCTTCTTGTCTGAGAGGGTCTTCTTAAGGCCGTCAAGGATAGTCTTGTTGGACATGTGTTGTTTGATGCCATATTTTTCCAACAATCTTACCAAGTCTTTGCCCACGAACTGTGGGCCATTGTCAGTGACGATGGAGTGTGGGATGCCGAAGCGGCAGATGATGTTCTTCCATATGAAGCGCTCTATATCCGTCTAGGTAGTTGTGGTCATGGGTTCGGATTCGACCCATTTTATGAAGTAGTCGATCGCTATGATCATCATGCCTCTGCCCCTAATAGCAGGTGGCATTGGTCCTAACAAGTCAATCGCTCATTGCATGAATGACCATGGGCTTGTTTGCGGATGAAGTTCGTTGGTAGGTAGTGCAGGCACAGGCTTGAAGCGTTGGCAGCTGTCGCACCTTTGTACATACTTCTTGGCCTCTTGATGCATGGTTGGCCAATAATAACCAACGTTGAGAGCTTTCTGTGCCAAAGATCAGCCTCCAGAGTGGTTTCCACAAACGCCTTCGTGGATTGAGCAAAGAATCTTCAGGTCATCGGGAGGTGATAGGCAGTAGAGATGTGGTCCTGAAAAGGATTTCGAACGAGCATGTCATTCCACAGGTAGTAGCATGCTGCCTTTATTTGGAGCTTCCTAGACTCTAGTCTGTCTGCGGGGAGCGTTCCATTGACTATGTAGTCGATGATAGGATCTTGCCAACTCGAGGTCGTGCTGATCTACGCCACTTCGCTTGCTGGTTCCTCATCTATGCTTAGCTTCTCTAGGTATTCGACCGGGATTGAAAGTCTGAGTTGATGGTCTAATTCGGAGCCTAGGCTTGCCAATGCGTCTGTATGGGCATTTTCTGCCCGTGGAACCCGAGTGAGTGTATATGCTTAGAACATCGCTAGCTGCTCTCGTACCTTCTCGAGGTATCGGGCCATCCTTGGATGTTTTGTTGCGCACTCCCCTGAAGTTTGGTTGGTGATCAGCTGGGAATCGGAATAGATTGCGAGCTTCTTCACCGCTAAGTCTTTTGCCAATCGGAGACCTGCTAGTAGGGATTCATACTCTGTTTCGTTGTTCGATGCTTTGAAGTTCAGAGTGATCGCCTGCTCGAGTATTGAGCCGTCTGGGGTAGTGAGAACTAGGCCTGCTCCTGATCCTTGATGGTTGGATGATCCATCGACTTGCAAACTCTAAAAATCTCCATCAGGTGGGGCAGGTACGGTTATGGGTTGCTCGGCTACCTCTGGGGCGCTTCCAGGCTGTGTTGCTGCATCCTTCAGGCTCGGGGTGAATTCTGCTATGAAGTTTACCAGTGTCTGGGCTTTTATTACCGTGCGAGGTTGGTATGCTAAGCTGTATTGACCAAGTTCCAACGCCCACTTCTATACTCGCTGATAAGCGTTCGGACTATGCAAAACTGATCGCAGTGGGTATTGGGTCATGACGATGACCGGATGCCCTTGGAAGTAGGGTCTGAGCTTCCGAGCTGCAACAACTAGCGCCAAAATTAGTTTTTCAATCTTCGGGTATCTGGTTTCCGCATTGAGGAGACCTTTGGATGTGTAGAATACAGGCAGTTGGGCCCCCAGCTCTTCTCGTATGAGGGCAGAGCTTACTGCTACTTCTGATACCGCCAGATAGATGTATAGGTTCTCCGCTGCTTTCAGTTTGGATGGTAGTGGAAGTGATGTTAGGTACTGCTTCAGGTCTTGAAATGCTTTTTGGCACTCATCGTCCCATTTGTCCTTCTACGCCTTTTTGATTGCCTTGAAGAAAGGCTTGCATCAGTCGGTAGATCGCGAAAGGAAGCGGTTGAGTACGATTGCTCGTCCGATCAGACTTTGGATCTTCTTCAGAGTTGAGGGCGATTTCATGTCCATGATCGTTTTGATCTGCCTTGGATGAGCCTTAATTCCTCGTTGGGTTAAAAGGTACCCTAAGAATCGGCCTGAGGAAACGTCAAATGTGCACTTGGCTGGGTTGAACTTCATGTTGTACTTTTGAAGAATGGCAAAAGTTTTTGCCAAGTTACGAATGTGGTTTGACCGCTGCTTGCATTTCACCATGATGTCGTCGACGTAGACTTCCATAGTGACCCCGATCTGTTTCTTGAACATCGTGTTTACGAGTCGCTAGTAGGTTGCTCATGCGTTCTTGAGGCCAAAAGGCATGACCTTGTAGCAGTATGTGCCTTGCTCGATCACGAATGTAGTTTTTTCTTTGTCAGGCTTGTGCATGGCAATCTGATTGTAGCCTGAATATGCATCCAAGAAGCTGAGCAGATGGGTCCCAGATGTTGAGTCAACGAGAAGGTCGATTCGGGGAACCGGGTAATTGTCTTTAGGGCATGCCTTGTTGAGGTCGATGTAATCCACGCATACTCTCCATTTGCCCTTTTCTTTTTTCATTACTAGCATGACGTTGCCCAGCCATGCTGAATGTGCCACTTCCTCAATGAATTCGGCTTCCAGTAGCTTGTTGATCTCTGCCTCAATGATCGCTACTCGCTCGGGTGCGAAATGTCACCTTTTTTGGATCACAGGTTTGGCAACGGGGTTGACGTGCAACTTGTGACAAGCTATCGCTGGATCAATACCGGGCATGTTAGAGGGTAACCATACGAAGACGTCACGATTTTCCCTAAGGAAAGCTGTGAGTTCTTCCTTCTCTGTTGGGCTCAGACGTGAGCCAATTCTAGCCGTCTTTTCCGGTTGGTGAAGGTCAAGAATGATGTTTTCGACGTCTTCTTCGGGTTTCCATCCTGATTCATCTTCCAGGGCATTGTCAACCTTAATGCCATTTTCTTAACCTGCCTGCTGTAATTGCTATTTGGCGGAGGTAGAGTCGTCTTTCTACACTTTAGCTGCTACTGCTGGGGCGAAAGATTTCTTCTTCGACTTCTTGAGAACTTGTACAGTGCATCGCCTGGATATTGCCTGGTAGCCTTTGATTTCTCCGACTGCTCCTCCCGGGATGCGAAATCGGATTTTCTGATACTCGACCGAGGTCACAGCTCCAATCTTCACTAGCCATGGTCGGCCCAATATCCCGTTGTGAGGAAATAGGTCGCTAACGATTACGAAGGTCTGCGATGAGACAATCAGCGGGTTAGTTACGTCGAGTGTGATAGTGCCAATGGCAGTTGAAGTAAGTCCGTTGAATCTGGTCAAGACTTCTGCTTTGTGTTGGATCGTGCTTTCCAGGCCCATCTTCTGGATGATTGACAATTGTAGGAGGTTGACTGAGCTGTCGTTGTCCACCATGACTCTGTCAACGATGGCATGGGCTAGTTGTACGGAAATCACCAGGGCATCGTCGTGGGGAAAGTCTACTCCTTCAGCGTCCTACTCAGTGAAGTCAACGATTGGTCCAGGTATAACATCTATGGCTTGAACCTGATTGACCGATCTCGTATGCTGGATTTTCCTCTTCTTGGAGTTATTGGTGGCCCCCAGATGCTCAGATTCGGCAAAGACTCCGTTGATTTGGATTGTCTTGGTTGAGGGTTCAACATCGGCATCTGCTTCTCGCTTTAGCTGGGCAGCCGGTCTGTCGATATACTAGTCGCACTTGCCTTCCTTTACAAGTTGCCCTATGTACCTCATTCATGTGGTGCACTCATTGGTTATGTGCCCAGGACCCCTATGGAATGCACAATACTTGGTCTGGTCCATCTTTGAGGTGTCGCCCTTTATAGGTGGCGGCGGCTTGAACCATGGCTTGTCCTTGAGGTCGCGAAGGATTTGGCTGATCGGGACTGAGAACCTAGTGTACGACTTGGGCGCTGTGCCTTCCTTCACTGGTGATCGGTTCCTGCGCTTGTCTCCTGGCTTGCTTTTGATAATGAGCGGTTTATCGCTCGCCTTCTTTTGAGTTTGGTCCGTGGCTCTGCGTGGCTGCTCAGGCGGCTTCTGGGAGCGTTTTTCCTCGTCCCAGAGGGAGTGCTTTTCTGCCAAAGCATAAGAGTTTGCCAAGGACAAGTTCTCGCCTATAATCAATTCTCTGAAAAGCGGGTGATCTGCTGGGAGTCCTTTTCAAAAAGCTGAACATGCAATGATGTCATCGCATCTGACGATCTTTGTCTCTTCTACCTTGAATCTCTTGACATAAGTGCGGAGCGACTCATTCGGGTCATTCTTCATACTGAAAAGGTGGTCAGATCTCTTCTTGATCGAACGGTAGGACGAATATTCCTTAGTGAAAAACAAGGAAAGTTCGTCAAAGTTCCAGATTGAACATGGCATTAAGGTGTGGAACCAGTCTTGCACCTCACCTTGTAGCATCGTGGCAAAGATTTTGCACATGAGAGTGTCATTGTTGGCGTAGAGGGTCATGGCACTTTAGTAGTGCATCAAGTGTCTGTTCGGATCTTCATATCCCCTAAACAAGGTGAAATGTGGCGGGTTGAACTTCTGCGGTGGTTCCGTTCGCTCGATCTTGTCTGTGAATGGTAACCTGCTTAAGTTAGCCACTTCTCTACAGAGGGCATCGTCGGTAGTGTCAATGCACTGGAATCCACGCAGCTGCTCTGCTACGAGCCTTTGTACTTCTTTCTGGATTTGCTCCTGGTGGGGGCAGCGGAGCCTCCAACTGCCCTCGGTGTTGACCTGCTGGTCCATGTTGCTCTTCAACATGTCCTGCTCGTCTGTGTTGCGGTTGCTGTGCATGTAGGCCATGATGTGCTGCTCGCCGTCGCGTTTGGCGGGGGCTGTCAGTGGAACTTGAGCTGGACTGATCACGTGCTCTTCTCTAGGTGTCATGGGGCTGCCTACTCTGTTGCCTTATATGAGGATCTCCTTGTAGGTCTAGCCTCGTGTGGACGCTTCTCCCTGAAGGTCTTGAGTGCTCGTCGGAGTGTGGACCCAACCTCGAATGCACACTGACTCGTGAGCCGAGTCGGGAATGAACGTTTCTCTGTGCATCTGGGCAAGAGAAGACGTTTCCTCGAGGGCCCAAACGAAAGTGCACACTACCCGAACGCACGGTTCGTGGAGGGCTGAGCGGCTATTTGCTGGGACGTCGCTGGAATGAGTCACGCTCTTTCGCCTTTGTCTTGCTTCGGGACACCTCGTCTGGGCCTACTGATCGGATTATATTTATACATATTTTACATCAAATTCTCTCGTCTTTTCTTAGTCAGTTTCTTATATTTTTGAGCTATTTACTTTGTTTTTGTGTTTTATAGTATTTATCTAGTAAATAAAATAAATATTGCACAAGTGAGATTTTAAGTGATAAAATCGTCAAAACTGTCTTGTCCACTAATTTTGGTTAATAAAAAAATATATATATATATAAAAATATATATATATATATATATATATATAAAAGATGTGAACGTGAATGTGCAGCAGGGGATGACAGAAATAATATAATAGGGCAGCATGTTGGAAGAATGGGCAGAAAAGAATAGAAATCTGAAGTGGACAGCTCGGCAAGTGGAGAGCTCGGGCAGGAAATGTGGGGATGTTCTCGGCATTTAAAGCAGGGAGACACGTAGAAGGAGGAGGGGGGGGATAAGGAAAGAAGGTTTGGAGTTGCGAAGAGGCAAGCAGGGCCGAGGCGCTGCTTTTGCAGCAAGCAGGGAGACAGAGAGAAACAACTGCGAAGGAACTGGAGGAGTTGCTGCCTCTGCAGCTTGGGGACGCAACGTTGCGGAGGGAAGTCGAGAAGAGCAGCGTGAGGAGGCAACGGAGCAGGCAGCGTGAAGACAGGCTGCTTGGCACGGCTTTGGGCAGCAAGGTCAATACGCAGGAGCTGCGAAGGCAGCTTGGAAAACACTCCTCGGGGGGCTGCTGTTTTTGGAGCAGAGGACGTGCAGTGCTTGCATGCTGGTGTACGTGGAGGAGCCTCGGGGGATAGTAAAGGCCTGCGTGAAATGTGAAGGTTTGGTGCGCCTGGCAGAGCAGCAAAAAGTCGCGGGGAGAAGGAGGAAGGCAGGCGCGGGAGAGAGAGGCGCTGTCTTAGGAGCAGGAAGGAACAACGCTGCCTTCCTGGCAGCGAAGGACAGAAGCAGTGGTGTGCTGCCTTGGGCGAGACGCGAGGCAGAGCGCAGGAGGATAGGCGGGGGAAGAAGTCAGCAGGAGTGCTGCCCTCGTGCAGCAGCAGGAATAAAGAAACGAGACGCGCTGGGACAGGGAGACAGTCAGTGCAGCAAGTGCTGCCTTGGCAGCACGTGTAAGGAGCGCAGGAAACGTGGGTGGTCAGCACGGCAGCAATCCTGCCTGGTCAGCACGGCAACAGTGCAGGAAGCGCAACAACACTGCAGTCCTCATTCGGTTTAATCCTCCAACTCACGTTTTATTTCTGTTTTAATTTTAAATAATGTATAACTAATTTTATTTTGGCTAGAGTTTAATTCAAAACCATGGATATATTTGTAATTTGAATTGATTACCTTCAGTTGTGATTTCTGAGTTGTGATTTAATTTGCTTAACTGCTTGATTGATAACTTATTTTTGTATGTCGATTAAGGATGCATACTTAATTTACATGCATGAATTTGATGCTAGAATATAAGTGAATTTCACCTAATCGTTATGAACTTATATTCACAAGTAGTGAAGGTCGCTTATAAACGATCGCGTTAGGTAAATTCTTGGCATAAGTTTCATGCAATTCATAGTAACAAGTGCCTCGTCAATGCTTATGATTTTCATAGAACTTAATGATTCTTGCTTGTATCTCTATTATGCAATTCATGTAGGGAACTTGTGGGGAATGTTTTGGGTTGTCGTATGCAATCATCCAATCCATTAACTTAAGGAAAATCTGAGAATTAATTTAAGCGGACCTAATTAATTTGGGGCGTTGAGAATTTACAATTTATTGAAAGAACAACTGAAAATCAATTTAGGTTGCATATGTGGCATGTGTGGAGAATAATCCTCTAGCCAGTCCGTCATTTATCATTTTACCTTAATTTTATGTTTTTGTCAATTTTGTAATTTATTTAAGTTTAATTTACTGTTCATCAAAAATCAATCCCCCGTTTATTTTAAGGTGTTAGATTTATTAGAAATCAATTTAGTTTGTATTTTCTTGAGTCTTGAATTATTTTGTGTCTTTTTAGTTTATTTGTTAGTTTTATTTTGAGTTATTCTAGTTAAGTGTTTTGAGTCTAGTTTAGTGTTTTAAATTTTGTTTTTACGTTTTTAATTTAATTTTACTTTGATTAGCATCCCTAGTTAATCCCCGGCCTAGAACGATCCCTACTTATCCATATACTACAACTGTCACAAATAGGGTTTAAATTTGTGCGTTAGTTATTTTCGCACCAAATTTTTGGCGCCGTTGCCGGGGATTAGCAAATTTGCTAATCCTTTGTTTATGTTTTTGTTTGTGTTTTATTTTATTTTATTTTATTTTATTTGTGTTTATTTTATGTTATTTTATTTTTGGTTTGTTATGTCTTTTACTTTTGATATTTGATTTAGTTTTCTTTCTTTGATTTTAGTTACAAATGGAGCAAGACCTGGATTCTACTAGCATTCAAGATCTATTGGCACAGCTCACTGCTCAATTAACTCATAATGCCGAACGGACCACAATGCCAAGTGTCCCTACACTTGATGTGCCCTATGGACAACGATATCAAGGTCCTCAATTTTCTGCAAATGAAGATGTTTGGGGATATCAGGGCCATAACCAATCAAGGGGCAACATGTTTTCCAACGCTTACAATTCGGATTGGAGAGACTACTCAGATTATATGTGGGATGAACCTCAACACTTTCAACAAAGTGGATATTGGCAGCAAGACAAATTCTATTCGAGACCTATGCAGCTACCACAGCATCCCCCACAGCAATTCCAATCAAATCAAAGTATGCCCGTGGATTATAATCAAAGGCTTGATGAATTAATTTCTTTGGTGCAGGGCTCACAAAACGAAGAACAATTACAGCCATCAGATGAGTACTATCAATGGCCATGTGCACCACCA
Source organism: Malus fusca (assembly GCA_035220775.1). Taxonomy (NCBI): domain Eukaryota; kingdom Viridiplantae; phylum Streptophyta; class Magnoliopsida; order Rosales; family Rosaceae; genus Malus; species Malus fusca. The sequence goes on along the minus strand of CM069072.1, from coordinate 7,814,029 downwards.
CATCCACCACAACAATCTCCCCAACCAAATTCAGGTACGTCCTCGGATAATGACATCTTGAATAAGTTACTAACCTCTTTGACCCAGGACGTAGAAAATCGAAACATGGAGATGCAAATTAAAGCCAACAAGGTGGATGCATTGGAGGAGCAAATTGGGCAGATTATGGAATTCATGGCACAGATTCGAGATCAAAGTGAACTCTCCAACTCAAACATTGCAAATTCAAAGGCAGAAAGTGAAATCGATGAAGTCAATACTTTGGAAGGTGACATGGAGTATGAAGTTGTCCCAGAACCTTCCAAACATAGCCCGGACATGGATGAATTGCCGATTCAAGAAGAAGATGAGGATGACGACTTGGGCAGTTTAGAAGAATTCTTATCGCAAACCCCTCAAGTCTTTATGCCGTCCAACTCAGGTGAGGAGGTTCTAAGTTCAATTCATTCTAACATCGTTCCACCAAATGTCCTTTTTCCTTGCAGGTTTTTAAATCCCAAGGAAGAAGTGAATGAAAAAGACGTTGTGGAAGATATTCCAGAAAAGGAGGTGGCCGGAGAATTTCAAGAATACATCCAAGAGGCTGTGCATGAGACAATCAAGCCTAAAGCAGTTGAGTTTGATGACACGGGACAAGCCACAACCATCATAGTAAACCTGGCCAAGTTCAAAGTCCCGGAAACGTTCAAAGACGTGGTGTTTATAATTGAGTTTGAATGTGACTGTAAGCCATCTTCTCCATTTTTAATTTTAATTTATACTAACTTGTTTCTAATTTTGATGATTCAGGCACCGTCATTAGAACTTAGACCGTTGTCGGATCATTTCAAGTACCACCGTCCGTTCAATGATAAGCCCATGCATTTGAATAATGAAGGGAGGCCTAGGAATCACCCACAATCAGATTTGCATTCCTAATCCCTTCTCTTTACTGAATTTATTTTACTTTGTTTAGTTCTTTCATTATTTGTTTGCTCTTGTGTGAATTTATTTTACGTTGATTTTTTTTTTTTATTTTATTTTACGTTGATTTTATTTTGTTGTGTTTATTTAGTAGTGATTTTTGTTTAGGAGATTAAACTTAGTTTTTTTTACTTTGATTTACTTATTTTTACATTTATATATAAAAAAAAAAAAAAAAATCAAAAAAAAAAAAAAAAAAAAAAAAAAAAAAAAAACTTAAAAACATAAACATTCATATAAAAATAAAATAAAAAAATAAAAAAAAAAAATAAATAAATAAAAAATAAAAAAAAAAAAATAAAAAAAAAAAAAAAAAACTTAATTGCATAAATATTTTACAATAACTTGTAAATTAATCTCGTTCATTGGTCGTTGGTTGGTGGTGCCTCGGAGGTCGACGGAACCCCTGAAAGACGAAGTGCCAGAGCTGGATCATTCAGAGCCTCAATACTTGGTGCTGCTCCCGAGGACGAAGGCAACACAAACCTCGGGAGTAACGCCATAAACCGTTGATGATCACTCTGAATCCGCACTTCGGACTCCTGCATCTGATCCAGCTTCCTCTTCATGCTTGTGGAGTAATTGGTTGCAAGCATGTGCAAATCCCTGTTCTCATGCCTAAGCACTCTGACCTCCTGCCGAAGACTAGCCACTTCAGCCATCAACGACTCCACCTGACGGGTTCGTGCAAGAAGGCGCTGGCCCATGTTTGATACTGAACCTGCGCATCGGACGCTGTAGGCCATAGAGTCCTGGACAGCTAGTTCGTCGGACCGCCTGGAAAGTATCCTAGTGTCTCTAGGAGTGAGCAGATTTCTGGCCACCACCGATGCGGTTGTTTCGTTCATCATCATGGAATCCCCAACTGTAAGAGGACCATTCGGGGATATGAAGGATGGCTGCCAAATGTTGGTTGGAGAAGATATATCACTATCTTCCCCAACATTCAAGTTAAGGCGACGGTCAGAGGGGCAAGACATATTTGAAGGTGTTGAGAATGAAAAGTCGGAATGATCAAGATTAAAAGAAATGCAAGGAGGAAGTGTTTACCAGATGAAGTGTTTACAGGGGGAGCTCAAGTGTGTTGTGGAGAAAAAAATGAGCGTTCTTATAAGAAGAAGAAATCGTTGAGGCATCACTCAGCAGTCGAAGAGGCGCCCTCTCGCAAATCGAAGAGCCGGGCTCCTTTCTCAAAAGCCGGATTCTTTTCTCAAAAGCGGCGTCGCCGTTCTCAAAAGTCGGTCTCCGTCTCAAAAGTCGGTTCCTTTCTCAAAAGTCGGACGCCGCTCTCTCAAAAGTCGGGCGTCTCTCTCAAAAGCCGGAGCGGTCAGGAATCACGAGGCGTGCAGCTTTTCCAATTTTGTCGTCACTCGTCACGCGCGCTGTCAGCTTTGCGCAAATTACGGGTGACCTTTTCAGAAAGCGCGTAACTTGTACTGTTCATCCATCCACCGGCTGCCGACAGGGGTAAAAGAATAGTTTCGGTTGTGAAGAAAAATTCTATAAACGTCTACCTTCGCCTTCAACAGCAAAGGCACACTCTCAACACTTCTTCATCTCCGAAATTTTTCATCTCCCAAAATGCCTTTCCAACAAACCCTCTCGAGTTTCTCTGTGTTTCTCATTCCCTGGGATACCTTTGCAAATAAGTCATCTAGAGCTAGAGTATTTCATATCATGAAGGTTGAAAGCAAGAGTATCTCATATCACGCTTTCTCCCTGTCCTTGTCCTTGTCTTTGTGGCAAGGAGAAAGCGGGCAATCAGCCAGCACTCGGTGTCAATCTTCCAATCTAAGAACCGACTGCCTGGAAATCCTTCCTGATTGCTTACCTAGCATTGCTCTCGAGTGCTCTTCTTCAACCACTGATGTACTTCCGAAGAAGTCGCCACATCTGCCTGGAGAACAGACATGGCAAGTGAAAATGATACTTGAAGCATGTGGAGACAAGGTGCTGCTTCATCTTCAAGATCAAGTCTCATTTTCCTTGCTAAGAAGTTCCCCAGCCCAGTTCAAGCATACACCTGTGGAACGATACTTCTTCAAAAGCAAAAGTATCCCATATCATCAGAGTCAGAGGCAAAGATTTCTCATGGCATGCTTTTCCTTTACCCTTGCTCTTGGCTACGGGGCAAGGTGAAAGAAAGGCAATCGGTCGGCACTTGGACAGATTGAACAAAGAAGCAGACCACCACCTATTCCTCGTGCCTACCTGCCATGCAGAAGAACAAAAAGAGAAGAATGTAGCCTGCAGACTCAATCAACCCGGCAGAAGGAGTCTGAGTTGAAACCAAGAGCTCGAGAAGCTTCAACAACACCACCAATCAAGTCTCATTTTCCTTGCTAAGAAGTTCCGAGGCCAGTTCAAGTTCAAAGCTGTGGAAAGTCACCAAACAGGACCAATGTTCTTTTATTAGTTTTATTCATTATCTTTTATTTTCATTTTCAATTTTTCGTTTGTTTTCTTTTATATTTTCTTGCGTGCGTAACTGATTTATTTCTTTTCTTTGCAGGAACTTTTGGTTATTTCCACCCTTGAAGTTGATTGCAGAATTTTAGCTTGGGGGTCATCGCTTGATTTTCTGCAAATTAGGGAAGTTTTCAGTCCTATTGCTTTATTTTGTTTCTTTATATTTATTTTATTTTTATTTGCATTTTATTATATTTTCTGACATTGGGGACAATGTCTAGTTTAAGTGTGGGGGTAAAGATTATAAAAATGACCAAATTGAAAATTTTTATACCAAATTGAAAATTTTTATACCTTCGACTTTGAACTGGTTTCATTTGTTTTCATGTTATTGCTTTGTTTTCTTAATTAGTTTTGTTTTGATAAAATAAAATAAATTAAAAAAATCGGAAAATCTAAAAAATCCAAAAATATTTCCTTGTTTTCTTTATTGTTTTGAATTAGATTTTTGTTAGTTTCCCGACCCAATGATATAATTGGATAAAATTTGAATCATGATCATCAAGAACCTAGTTAACATGTGTTTTGTGAAATTCCTAATTCTCGTGTTAGTTTGTACATATTTGTTCATCTTTGAAAAACCAAATGCACATAGCCTTGTTGATGTGAAACTAAAGCATGATTTAAAGCTCCATATGTGAATTTAGTGACCATATACATCCTATGTGAGTTTTTGAGCCTATTGAAAGTGTGTGCATTTTTCATACACTCCTATTTTTTTCATGTGTGATGAACTTATGTGAGATACTTCTCTAGAACTTGCATAACGATCTTTCGAAATATTTGTCATTGATTGCATGAACTTGAAAATGATAGAGGCATTAGGTTTACCACCATGGCCCAAATAACCTTGTTCCCAAAGAAAAATGATATCATTAGATTGCCAATTTGAGCCGTGTTTGTTGAGCCTTTTATTTCTTATCACTAGATATGTCTACCCTTATGCCTGAAATAAATATTTTTCCTTACCCTTTCCAAGCGAGCAATGCGAGATTGTCTTATGAGAAATGTTTGTGAAGTACTTTGAAGGTGTTTGGCAAAAGAATAAGTGTGGGGGTTTTTCATATTTGTTTCTGTGTGAATTTAAAAAAAAAAAAAAAAAAAAAAAAAAAAAAAAAAAAAAAAAAAAAAGAAAAGAAAAGAAAAGAAAAGGAAAAGAAAAAGAAAGATTGTATACAAAGAAAATAAAAAGTTTTTAAAGTTTCAGTTTATGGGTGTGGTTAGAGATGTCTGAAGAATCGTTGGAGAGCTTGAGTTCTTATAAATCTAAAGAAAATAATTGCTTGCATTGTAGCTTGGAACTTGTGTTTTCCTATTCTTTCGTTTCAATAACCCTATCCCTAAGCCTCATTACATCCAATAAAAGTCCTCTTGATTTAAGTTTTGCAATTATGACTGTGGAGAAGTGATCTTTATGCAAGCTTATGGCAGAACTTTCACATTCGTGTCTTTGAGCGAAACACATTAAAACTAAACACATGTGCGATTGAGTGTACATCCAGTGAGAAGGTCGCTAGTTTGCATATGGTGATTTTTAAAATAAAAACTTGAAATTGCATTAGCATGGCTATCTCACACACTACACTTCAAGGATGTTTCAAAGATTACTGCTAATATTTGAATAAGGAAAATGAACTTGAATTGCTTGTTGTTGTTAACTATGGTTCTTGATGATTATGTTCTCAAAGTAAATTCTATGAGGGTAATATAGGGGAAAACTAATAATTTTCATGTTATTACTTTTTCTGTTTTCTCTGTTTTGCTCGAGGACTAGCAAAAGCTAAGTGTGGGGGTATTTGATCGGATTATATTTATACATATTTTACATCAAATTCTCTCGTCTTTTCTTAGTCAGTTTCTTATATTTTTGAGCTATTTACTTTGTTTTTGTGTTTTATAGTATTTATCTAGTAAATAAAATAAATATTGCACAAGTGAGATTTTAAGTGATAAAATCGTCAAAACTGTCTTGTCCACTAATTTTGGTTAATAAAAATATATATATATATATAAAAATATATATATATATATATATATATATATAAAAGATGTGAACGTGAATGTGCAGCAGGGGATGACAGAAATAATATAATAGGGCAGCATGTTGGAAGAATGGGCAGAAAAGAATAGAAATCTGAAGTGGACAGCTCGGCAAGTGGAGAGCTCGGGCAGGAAATGTGGGGATGTTCTCGGCATTTAAAGCAGGGAGACACGTAGAAGGAGGAGGGGGGGGATAAGGAAAGAAGGTTTGGAGTTGCGAAGAGGCAAGCAGGGCCGAGGCGCTGCTTTTGCAGCAAGCAGGGAGACAGAGAGAAACAACTGCGAAGGAACTGGAGGAGTTGCTGCCTCTGCAGCTTGGGGACGCAACGTTGCGGAGGGAAGTCGAGAAGAGCAGCGTGAGGAGGCAACGGAGCAGGCAGCGTGAAGACAGGCTGCTTGGCACGGCTTTGGGCAGCAAGGTCAATACGCAGGAGCTGCGAAGGCAGCTTGGAAAACACTCCTCGGGGGGCTGCTGTTTTTGGAGCAGAGGACGTGCAGTGCTTGCATGCTGGTGTACGTGGAGGAGCCTCGGGGGATAGTAAAGGCCTGCGTGAAATGTGAAGGTTTGGTGCGCCTGGCAGAGCAGCAAAAAGTCGCGGGGAGAAGGAGGAAGGCAGGCGCGGGAGAGAGAGGCGCTGTCTTAGGAGCAGGAAGGAACAACGCTGCCTTCCTGGCAGCGAAGGACAGAAGCAGTGGTGTGCTGCCTTGGGCGAGACGCGAGGCAGAGCGCAGGAGGATAGGCGGGGGAAGAAGTCAGCAGGAGTGCTGCCCTCGTGCAGCAGCAGGAATAAAGAAACGAGACGCGCTGGGACAGGGAGACAGTCAGTGCAGCAAGTGCTGCCTTGGCAGCACGTGTAAGGAGCGCAGGAAACGTGGGTGGTCAGCACGGCAGCAATCCTGCCTGGTCAGCACGGCAACAGTGCAGGAAGCGCAACAACACTGCAGTCCTCATTCGGTTTAATCCTCCAACTCACGTTTTATTTCTGTTTTAATTTTAAATAATGTATAACTAATTTTATTTTGGCTAGAGTTTAATTCAAAACCATGGATATATTTGTAATTTGAATTGATTACCTTCAGTTGTGATTTCTGAGTTGTGATTTAATTTGCTTAACTGCTTGATTGATAACTTATTTTTGTATGTCGATTAAGGATGCATACTTAATTTACATGCATGAATTTGATGCTAGAATATAAGTGAATTTCACCTAATCGTTATGAACTTATATTCACAAGTAGTGAAGGTCGCTTATAAACGATCGCGTTAGGTAAATTCTTGGCATAAGTTTCATGCAATTCATAGTAACAAGTGCCTCGTCAATGCTTATGATTTTCATAGAACTTAATGATTCTTGCTTGTATCTCTATTATGCAATTCATGTAGGGAACTTGTGGGGAATGTTTTGGGTTGTCGTATGCAATCATCCAATCCATTAACTTAAGGAAAATCTGAGAATTAATTTAAGCGGACCTAATTAATTTGGGGCGTTGAGAATTTACAATTTATTGAAAGAACAACTGAAAATCAATTTAGGTTGCATATGTGGCATGTGTGGAGAATAATCCTCTAGCCAGTCCGTCATTTATCATTTTACCTTAATTTTATGTTTTTGTCAATTTTGTAATTTATTTAAGTTTAATTTACTGTTCATCAAAAATCAATCCCCCGTTTATTTTAAGGTGTTAGATTTATTAGAAATCAATTTAGTTTGTATTTTCTTGAGTCTTGAATTATTTTGTGTCTTTTTAGTTTATTTGTTAGTTTTATTTTGAGTTATTCTAGTTAAGTGTTTTGAGTCTAGTTTAGTGTTTTAAATTTTGTTTTTACGTTTTTAATTTAATTTTACTTTGATTAGCATCCCTAGTTAATCCCCGGCCTAGAACGATCCCTACTTATCCATATACTACAACTGTCACAAATAGGGTTTAAATTTGTGCGTTAGTTATTTTCGCACCACCTACTGGCTGAGTGGCTTGGGCTTGGGCCTGCTGTGTGACAAGGCCAGTTGCTGCATTGGGCTGGGTCTCCTGCCCAGAGCTCGCTGTGGCAGCTGCCAAGTTCTGGGCCTCCTGCCCACGGGCTTGGAAATAGACCTGGGCCTCCTGCCTAGGGCTTGGTGGAAGTGGTGTCGTGGCCTGGTGGCTTTGTCGTGGCTGCTGGGTCACGGTGGTGACTGTGGTGACACGGCTTCGCGGCGGTAGGGCTCCTCCTGCTGTCATATTGAGCCTTGAGGACCTCTGTTGTGGGGCTATGTCCTCATCTCCACTCTCTAGTCCAAATCCTTGCACGTACGATGTTCCGTTCATCGTAGTTTCTGAATTTCCTACCATTGTATCCTTTCTCCAGGGATTGATCAAGAAACTTTTCTAGGAAAAATTAATTGATACGACGTGTGAGAAATTCAACGTAACAGAAAATTCAAGAAACAAATGCGATAGGCTTTTTCGGGTATTTGAATCAACTCTCAATGAAAGCACCAATTTGTGGATGCAAATTTCCGCCGTCTTCAGTCTTGACGAAAATACACCTGCAAAACAATTAACACCTTTGATCAGAGACCTAAGCCTCACGCGCCCACGAGGTGGGGGGGTTAGGTCAATGGATCTCCGATGCCTAAGTTAGTTTCTCTGAGAGAGTAAAGAGTTTTGAGGCTTTTTAGGGTTGTCAAAAGCTCCCTGAAATTGGTAGAATATGGGGTATTTATAGGGCTAGGGCCGGCCATATAGGGTTTAATAGAGAAAATATTCTCTAAATATTCCCAAGATATTTAATAGGAGATAATAGGGCAATAATCCTTAATTGATTTAAATTAGGATTATGTACTTGATTAGAGTCAATATTTGATTAGGAATGTATTAAAGATAGGATTTGGGTAATTAATCCTTATCTTTAATTCCTTGCCATGAGCAGGTGAGTTGTGGGCAGTGGTGTTTGGCTGCTGAGTTTAGGCCTGGCAAACGGGTCGTGTCTGTCGTGTTCGTGTAGTTTTCGTGTAACACCTGTTATCTTAACGGGTCGTGTCATGTCACACCCGTTATCTTAACGGGTCCTTAACAGGTCGGGTAAAGTGACCCGACCCGTTATGACCCGTTAAGAAAAATATTGTTTTTTCTTAAATTTGCACATACCACACATTGCCACATAAATATTACTTCAAAACATTAAAACACATTTGTCGTTTAAGTACTACATCTGCACTTGAAAATAAGTGCCTGATAAAAAAATAATACATACACTACTAATCTATTACAAATATTAAATGTGCAAGGATATGCAAAATGAAAAAGTTTTTGTTTTCAAGGTTGTGAAGTCTTTCTCAAAAGTTTAAACCTCAATTTACAAAATCCTCGATTTACATCGATCATCATGAAATTGTATTGGAACTTTGGCTTGATCTCAGCCGATCCAATGGTCATCAATTTTTTAAATTTAATTTAATATATATATATATATATATATAATTATTATAGTTTTTAGGGGTATAAAATTTTTAAATTAATATATATAATTATTATAGTTTATTCATACTTTTATTAAGTATAACATAAGATTTTGTGATATCCACTAGTGTAAATCTTTTAAATTGAAGATCGAATTCATTCTTTGTATTCATATAAGGTCTAGGAGTGTAGCTGTAAAAAATCATCAAAATCGGAGTTAAAATAACCGTTAAATCGTGATTTTTCATTTTATAACCGTCGAAAAGTTTTGTCCCGTTACTTGATCTCAGAATGTTTGTTTTTTGCAATTTTTGGCGTATGCGATCTCGAAGTATATACAAACATGTTTGACGGTTGGATCGTTGAAACTAGTTTCGTAGAATGCGTGTATCTCATCAAAACAATAGATTCACCAACACTTAAAAAGTTTATTCATACTTTCATTAAGTATAACATAAGATTTTTTTGTATCCACTAATGTAAATATTTTAAATTGAAGATTAACACTTAAAAAGTTTATTCATACTTTCATTAAGTATAACATAAGATTTTTTTGTATCCACTAATGTAAATATTTTAAATTGAAGATTGAATTAATCATTGTATTCATATAGGGTCAAGGAGTGTAGCTGTAAAAAAAATCATCAAAATCGGAGTTAAAATTACCATTAAATCGTGATTTTTCTTTTTATAACCGTCGAAAAGTTGTCTCGTTCCTTGATCTCTGAATGTTTGTTTTTTGCAATTTTTGGCGTATGCGATCTCGAAGTATATACAAACATGTTTGACAGTTGGATCATTGAAACTAGTTTCGTAGAATGAGTATCCCATCAAAACAATAGATTCACTAATACTTAAGAGTTTATTCATACTTTCATTAAGTATAACATAAGCTTTTGTGGTATCCACTAGTATAAATATTTTAAATTGAATATCGAATTCATTCATTGTATTCATATAGGGTCAAGGAGTGTAGCTGTAAAAAATCATCAAAATCGGAGTTAAAATAACCGTTAAATCGTGATTTTTCGTTTATAACCGTCGAAAAGTTTTGTCCCGTTACTTTATCTCTGAATGTTTGTTTTTTGCAATTTTTGGCGTATGCGATCTCGAAGTATATACAAACATGTTTGACGGTTGGATCATTGAAACTAGTTTCGTAGAATGAGTATCCCATCAAAACAATAGATTCACTAATACTTAAGAGTTTATTCATACTTTCATTAAGTATAACATAAGATTTTGTGGTATCCACTAGTGTAAATATTTTAAATTGAAGATCGAATTCATTCATTGTATTCATATAGGGTCAAGGAGTGTTGCTGTAAAAAAATCATCAAAATCGGAGTTAAAATAACCGTTAAATCGTGATTTTTTGTATATAACCGTCGAAAAGTTTTGTCCCGTTACTTTATCTCTGAATGTTTGTTTTTTGCAATTTTTGGTGTATGCGATCTCGAAGTATATGCAAACATGTTTGACGGTTGGATCATTGAAACTAGTTTCGTAGAATGAGTATCCCATCAAAATAATAGATTCACTAATACTTGAGAGTTTATTCATACTTTCATTAAGTATAACATAAGATTTTGTGGTATCCACTAGTGTAAATATTTTAAATTGAAGATCGAATTCATTCATTGCATTCATATAGGGTCAAGGAGTGTTGCTGTAAAAAATAATCAAAATCGGAGTTAAAATAACCGTTAAATCGTGATTTTTCGTTTTATGACCATCGAAAAGTTTTGTTTGGTTACTTGATCTCTGAATGTTTATTTTTTGCGATTTTTTGTTGATACGATCTCGAAGCATATACAAACAAGTTTGACGGTTGGATCGTTGATATTAGTTTTGTATAATTCGTATCCCATCAAGTTCAATGGTATATATATTTATTTATTTATTAAGTAGATTTAAATCTATTTATTGTGTACGTATAATTGACTGGTACACGGAGTAGTACATCACGTGTCATTATAAAAATAGTGGGATATGTCATATGTGTGATAAAAAGTTAATAACTTAAAAAAAAAAATTTCTCACCACTTTTATTAATTTTCATTTTCCCTCTCTTTTTTGTTTCCTTTTCAGCTTTTCTTATCATTTTCATTTTTCCCTCCTTTCTTTTTTCTTCAAAGGGCAGCATGACACACCTCGACCGAGATCAAGGCATGTTGGCCGTCACGTGAGGGTGACGTAGCCATGTGCACAGTGCGGAAGCAATAGAGATAAGAAATATACGAATAATTAAAAACCGAATTACTAGAGTGCATTACTAAACAAGAAGTGATAGGAGTTAGTTACAAAAGTAAACACTCCTAATCAGAGCATAATAAGTCTAGGTGCAGTCCAGTAGGACAAGTACTAGTTATACAGTACCAAGAATGTCCTACTATTATTTAGATAGGTCAGAACTGCCGACGTCCTCAAGCCACCCACAACAAGCTTACTTAAAACCTGGAGGGGCACAAAACAGAAAACGTGAGTGGGCAAAAACAAATGTTTTACAAAACCATTTCATTTATCAACATAACTAACCCTTCGCTGTAAAACATATATAATTTCTCCCAAAATCAAGATATAAGCATATACATAAATATATACGAAATCATATCAATTCATGCTTCATATAATCACATTCATATGTATGCCATGCTAAGATATAACAGAGTAAGCAATTCAGGTAAGAACAATTTCATAAAAATATAGCATGTTAGCCGGAACCCATGTGGTAGTCTGTACGGCTGAATTCATAGCTCAAAGTCACTCTAGCAGGAGTCACTACCATGACCTATACGGCAATATACTGCACGAGAGTCGGAACCAAATAGAAAGGTCTATACGACAATAATGGGTGTAATATAATCATGCTCAATACTACTCTCACATAATAGCTGGGCGATAATTCGCCAGTCACCTACAAGTCAGAACCGTAAGTAAGGTCTGTACGACAAGACTGTGCACCTAAATTGGATCCAATATGAGCATATGGTGCGGGAGGTGACATAATAAACAGGTATGTGCCATATCTATAGCTAAATCAAAATCACCCTAAGTGCAGTTTTATGAGCTCAACATTATCCAATCACATATCACATCATCGATGATTCATATAACCAAACATAACCAAAAATAACTTACCTGGGCTTACCTGAGCGTCCAAAGCACCACAATTATATATATAACGTATCACATACCAATTCATACTTGAATTATAATTTATATGCATGGCATTTATGGCATACTATCATTTAAAACATATATTTCTGGGAAAATATCGAGTATATACTATATACTGAAAACCAAAAGCCCACTCACTGGTATGTCGACGGTTTGTAACCCCCGAGTCGCCCGTGGATACGCTCGTCCTTGGGATAAGTCTCACCTATATGCGAATTAACTATAAAAACGTTATTTTAAAGCACATAGACAAAATTAGCTAATAACTTCTCATACATAACTCAAATTGGGTATATGAATATACCACAGTGACCTACACAACCTCAGGATCATCCCTAAATTTTTAAATAAATTTTTGGAAGCCTCACGCGTCCCCACGCGCCGATAATGGCACGGCCAGATGCGCCCCCCACGCGCGGCCATGTGCCAGGCACACTGACGGCGTCAGTTAACGCCGTCAGGAATATTCCGTTTAATCCTAACGGTAACCGTCCAAACTAACTGACGGCGTCAGCATATTCCATCCAAACTGACGGAATATCTGTCTTCGTCTCCGGCGAGTCTCCGGTAGCCGAAAAACTGGGTAAAACTTCAAAACCTTTGTTCTCACTCGATTCTTCACCAAAACTTATGAAATTTGAACCATTGGAAAGCTAACAACATGCAGAATCACGTTATACAATTTTTAAGCCTTGAAATTCACTAGAATTTACCTGAGGAAGCTCGATAATTCGGTCAACTATGAAAAACTTTGATCTCGACCCTCCGACGTCCAAACTCTTCCAACGAACTACCCCGAGCTTCCTTAGGACCTCCTAAAGCTCTCTATGAGCTTAGATTTCCCTAGAACACAAGGTTTTACGTGAGTAGGAACAGTGCATGAAAATTGGGTTACGGGTTCACGAGTTTTCGAAGGATTCCTTACCTGAAATGGGTATCAATCAACTCGTAGCACCACGAGAAACACAATGGTGAACTCAAAACCTTCGATCTGTGAAGTTTGGGGTGTTCTTGTTCTTATCCGTGCGTGCTCGAATGAGAGAGAGTGAAACCGAGAGAGAGAGAGAGAGTACGGGAGAGAAGAGAGAGAATGAATGAGTGATGTGTGGTCCAAAACTAGTCAACAACCCAATCACAACCAAAGTTTCTTAGTTCCTAAGTGGTTCCAAAAACTTAGGAAAACTTAATTAATCCAATTCAAAACAAATCACACACCACACATTTTAACGTCCAAGGGTAAACTAGTCTTTTCACATTAACGATAAATATTTCTCGGGACGGGTTATGACACAGCAGCCTACCCATCTTTCCCTCTCTTTTTTTTGTTTCCTTTTCAGCTTTTCTTATAATTTTCATTTTCCCTCCCTTTTTCTTCAAAGCGTGCGGCAGGAATGGAATGGAATTATGGAATCAATGGATGCATATTAATTAATCATTATTATAGTTTTTATAAAATTTAATTTAAAATTTAATACATATATATATATATAATTATTATAGTTAATATTTTGGGGGTATAATTATTATAGTATATATAATTATTATAATTATTATAGTTAATTTAATATATATATATATATATTATAGTTTTTAGGGGTATAAAATTGTTAAATTAATATATCTATAATTATTATAGTATTTTTTTAGGGTTATAAAATTATAAAATTAATATTCTGCTTATCGTGTATCGTGTTACCCACATGTATACCCAAATCAACCCGTTATCTTAACATGTGCTTATCAGGTTACCCGATAACGACCCGATTCGTTATCGTGTCGACCCAAACACCTGTTAATTTCGTGTCGTGTCGTGTCGGGTTATCGGGTCGTGTAAGGAATTGCCAGGCCTAGCTGAGTCCTCCAGGGATATGAGCTACGAGTGGGAAAATCTGAGAAGTTTGCCTATTTATTAAGGGCAATCTTGTCCTTCTTGAATAAAAGTCCACGTGTCGCCACTAGAATTTTTGGGATTATTTTTTGCTCCACAACATGTATATGAGGGAGCCAAATAAAAAACATGTATGTGTAGGTATTGTTGTTCTATATATACGATTAAGTTTAACCACTATCATTTAAGATTTTAGATGTGCCCAAGGTAGTAGGTCTCAGTAAACATAAATACTTCGTCCAAGCAAGTTTTTTTAATGGATATTAACAGTTATTCCAAATAAAATCACACAGGTCGAGCCCATCAACTTTAGAGAAGTTTTGAACTACATGGCTGTTCTACAATTTTCATTTAAAATAACTGCAGATTTATGGTATTTTTTTCCACTTCACTCGTGAGAAATCTTAAGTTTAACTTTTGTTGATGGCGAATTCAATACCAATTATTATAACTGGCTCATTAAATGGTTTAGATTTATACTACATCATTTTGTATAATATATCGTTTGATTAAAAAAAAATTAGGTGAAGACTCCAATGGTATTTTGGTATTTAACTACGTTTGGTATTTAGTGAAAATAAAATTAACCCTATTTATAAAGACTAAGCAAAACTTGTTCATAATCTTCCAAATCCAAATTCCCCACAATGTGTGACATTGTGTCATCTTAAATGTTAATTTACATTGTAGAATTATCAGAGAGACAGGGCAAAGACTCACTTCCAACAACACCGATATTGTCCCAAACTTGGTAATTACCACATGAACTGTCTGTCAGGTGTGGGGTTTTTTTCACAAAAGATCTCGGTATTAGTTGGAGTGAAGTTAGGATATTTAAACTCTTCTTTTCTCATAAATACGGTTAATGTGAGATATAACAACAGACATGATGCTTGGGTGCTACAAATTCATACCAAAAGCTCGTTTATCTTCAATTCTTCATGCATTAGGCTTTGGTTTTATTCAAAGGGTCCACTCTCCAATTTCAACCATGCTGCTTTGAACATGCATGGCACTCAAAGAAGGAAAGGAGGCTTTTGTTTGGTGGGGTAATAGGACCTCGACAATGTTCAAAGAATTCTTTTTAATTAATGAATTACATTTCTTTGGATAGTTTAGTACGCAATTTAGAGCCTATTTGTGTTGTGAATATCGTGTTTAGGAATGGAAAAAACAGAACAAAACTTGAGAAATCAAAAACAAAATAACCAAGATAAACAACACCAAGAGTTAACATGGTTCGGCTATATATGCTTACGTCCACGGGGCAGCAACAACAATCTTTCACTGTATGAGTAATGAGTACAACACATAATGTTGCCAAGCCTCTAAGATTAAGACTTGACAAAAAAGCCTGAAAGATCAAGAAATACACTTTTATCTCTTTTCTTTTCTCTTGAACACACTTTGCCCTCACCAAAACTAGTACAGTAGCCCCTTTATATAGACTAACAAATGTCTTCTTTTATAAGGATTTCGAACCCTAATTAGAATCCTTCTCCAATTGAGAAACCAACTCCAATTGGGTAAACAACTTCAATTTGGTAAACAACTCCAATTGCATAAACAATTTAATCATCTAAGACTATATTTCCCAATAGCCTTAAGACAACTCATCATGGACTGGAAAAACCCAACAATTTGGATAGTTTATGTAAAAAATATTTCAGCCCAAACAAATTTTTTGTCGAAAGCTCTTTTGATACAAGCACTGAAAAACTACTTGATACTACACGAATGATACTCTGGTTGAAAACTTTGAGAGAACGTGTGCCATTTGACTATGGTCAGGAATGAGCTAAAAATTGCTTTAGTCTTTCAAGGCCGCACTTGGTGTTAGTCCTATCCATCGAGGTGAGGGATACCTTAGACTTTGACAAAAAAAAAAAAAAAACCACTTAATACTACAATCCACTAGTCTTTTCGAATCGACACGTACCGAGCACAACGCTCGCCCACAAGTAGTTAGAAAGCACTTTAATGAGCGTTAGGCTTAACAGCTTTTATGCCCTTTAATAGACTTATTTTTCGTCGATGGCCAACATGTGGTTCAGAGTGACCTCTATGTAGACCTGTCCTTGGAGTTTCGTGCCTGAAAGTTGTCAAGCTTGCCAACTGTCTTGAGTGGTCAAAAAGTACTTTAGGTTCTATGCTGGTTCCTTCTTGTTGGTCTACAATCCAAGACCAAGTGTTGTCGTTTGATAGCGGTCCTCTTCTTCATTGACACGGTAGTGCTCTGTCTACTAAGTTCCGTGGCCTGGCATGTAAGCTTAATGTCTTGATCTTTCCTATCCTCTAGTGGGCTCTCCTCAAACCTATCTCATTAGGCCTAATAACAATAATATATTGTTTTAATGAGTCTAAAAAAGGACCATGATTTAACAAATATACATAGACTTTTACAAGAAATCACAATGAACTACCTATTTAGCATCACAAATATACATCATCCTCATATTCGTGCAAATTGAATACAAAGTCAAAATTAAAAGGCGTTAGACAAACTGATTGTATCCTCTCTTCGATCACCCTTCACAAGATCTCTCTTTCTAGTTCTACCCAGCGGAAACCTCCGCACCCAAAAACATAAACATCTGGTGCTACATGCACAATTGGATCACTCTTTGTGTATCATCGGTCCACATCCATTGCTTCCTCCGCGTGGGAGGTCTCAATGTAGAATTTATAACTTAACACAAGCTTGTGCTCACACGAAAGTGCCACTATAACATCTTATGTAGTAAGTGATGCTAGAAAGACCAGATATTTATATTGTATTAAGCTACCATCTTATATAGTAAGTGATGTTGGTGACGAAGTTAAAAAATTTATAGCACAAAATTCTCAGATTTGCCTAGTTGATTGTCTCCCATTAGGTGCCATAATAATAGTGCATCTCTTCGTGTAGGTTAGTAAATTTCACTTGTATGAAAATTTATTTCAACCACAACATACTATTATCATAAATAGCATCCGTATTACAATTTTTATATCATATGAGCTCTACAAACATACGGGTCAATCAAAGACTCAAAATTTGCATATTTGATAAGTAGTAAATGTCAGATTTTGTATTATTGAAGGTCCAGTCGGTGAGAAGGATCATGTCTTGAGAATGTTATATACAAAATTAATTTTGTAGATATGCAAATATACAACCTATTAACTTGAGAAGTGTCAGCTGATCGACTACCTTGAGCCTTTATTGGCTTCGCCCTTGCATATGATCAACATCCAATGAGATAGATACATTGAATGATGTGGCATGTACCTATCACTTGCCACATCAAATGGTACACAAATATAGTACAAAAAATATGATCTACCTATCATTTCCATTTTTTACCTGAAAACAATTGACTTTGCAAGTGGTGGATCTTTTAATGTTTCTAGTGAATATGATTTTTCTCTTCTACTCACTATTTTTATTTTTTTTTGTTTTTTGTAAATTAAAGCAGTAATATCACTTATATTTCATTAGTACATGCAATAATTACCCTACTCTGCAGTAATGGGAGGAGAGAGTTTGTATGAAACATTTAAATTAAAGAGGTAGGCTATAATCACCACGACAATTTACATATCGCTTATATTACAATAAAATAAATAATATAACATACTTTGACTAATTTAATAAAATATTAATCATTTCTTCATATTTCCATTTTGTAAGTTAATATGCCAGAGCAGTTGTACGACACGATAGAGCAAATGAAGAGGATATGCTGTGAAGCATTACATCACGACGGTCTGGTCGGCGCGTTATTGGACACAAAATAAGAAATTGAAACGACCTCTAGTGCTTTTATATTGTAAATCTTCTTTTTATGTGAGAATATAATGTTCTAAACTAATTAATATAATATGGCACGGATTCGTGTCACTATTTTTTTAAACAACTTTTGATACAAGTTCTTGTGGTGCCAACTTTGTTATTTATTTTAACGATCCAAACTGTTTATGTAACGACCCAAAATTCTTATTTGGAAGCTAAATTCGGTGATAGGCCAAAATAAATATCATGGTTAATCTCTATGCTATTAACCATAATAAATCTCTTTCCGAAAAAAAATCAAGCACAATATTAAAATTTGGGTTATTTTATGGCTGCATCTAACCTTCTCGTTAGACTGTCTACGTACCCTACGAAGGGATCAAGCCATTCGTAGTTCACAAATTCAATTTCTAAATCCATTTCCGAAAATACTCAATTAACCGAAATATCATCATTCGTGTTAATAATCAAAATACCTCAAATAGATGCCAAATACATAATTGGAATATCGAAATACACATAAAATAGTAGCGTTGGCTCATTGGCCTGACTCGCTAAAAAATTTAACTATTTCCAAAAATTACCAAATTTTGCATGAATGTACTACTCAAGGAGATGAACATTTTTCCTATCTGGGCTGAGGTCCAATTCGGCCTGAAAATACCTAAATTTGGCCACGAACTGTAGGAACCCTATAATTTGGGTGGCCTCGATCCATCACCTCCGGTGCTCCGCTGCCCCAACCAAGGCTTGGGTTTTGTTCCTGGGGTCAAGAGGATGCTATAGGTGGTGGTCATCGAATGAAAACGTTTCAAAAATGATTGATCGAAGGCTTGGGGCGCCGCACCCACCGGTGTGGTTTTCACAAATTCCAAGCCAATTTTCATCAAATTTGGGCTAGAAATCATGGAGGGGAAGTTGATTAGGTGTTTGATAGAAGTAGTAGGCCATGAATCGCCGGAAAAATGGGCGGAAAACCTGTCGGAAATTGTTGTTGACGTGGGTCGGGTCACGGGGTCCTCAAAGGGATATGATTCCCTCATTTTATTTTTCTCCTTTCCCCTCCCTTCTCTTCTTCTTGATTGGGCAGGCCCAATCCCCCTATCTCTCCTTTCTCTCCTTCCCTCTTCATCTCCGCCACACATGTGGCACTCCCATTGCTCTAGATTTTATGGAGCCTTCCAAATTAATGGAAAAATATCTATTTTGTCCTCGACTTCGATCGTTAATAACTTCTTCGTTATAACTCTGTTTCACGAACGGTTTTCGCTTACGCGCTCGTGAAATCGTCATTTATCCAGATATGTCAAGAAATACGATAAAATATACGAGGATAAAATACGCCCTCATAAAATTACGTTTAATCAACGAGGGGCATTTTCATTTTTTTTTCCACTTATCGATAAATTTTTCATATATTTTAAATTTTCCAGGGTATTACATTCGACCCCATTAAAATAAATCTTGTCCTCGAGATTTCTACCCTCGAATAACAAAAAATGAATGAAAGCTAATTCCACCATTCCATTTATCGTGAATAAAATCATAACCTCAGTATACGATTTTATTCAAGCTCCAAAAATAAATAATTCAACGAGGTAATCATTGATACTCAGATTTCCTACCACCCTCATTGGTAGAATAATATCAGGATTTCGAGCCATACACTTTGGCAAAAATAATACCAAACATCAAGCCATAATTCTCATTGGCTAAATAAATACCAGAATACCAAACCACATCTACTATTGGTAAAACCACTTACCATTATTGGCTATATACAGCTGTTACCACGATTATTCCTCAAAATTTCTAGCCACAATCACTGGCGAAATCAACATCAGAAAATTTTTGCCATTTTCATCCGTGGAAAAACAAATATCATAAGTTCAAGCCGTAGTCATCATCGGCTAGATAAATACCAAAATACCCAGCCATAATCATCAGTGGCTAAGTGAATATCACAATTTCAAGTCAACCCATTAAAATTGGCAAATCAAATATAAGAAATTCCAGCTAAAATCATTGGAATTTCTAATCACAATCACTAGTAAAATCACTTACCATTATTGGCTATACACAACCATCACCACGATTCACCTTCAAAATTCGTGTGCCAACATAATCCAACCTGATGACCGGTCCCGCAGCCCATTACCCTCACTTCAATCTAACCACCACAGCATGAAGGAGGGTAACAAGAGTGTCCATTTAATCCTACACCCTAGAACCAAGTACCCTCCCCACGAGATATGGTACAAGTCCAGCCGTATAGGCTTCCAGAGGTTTAGGGGATCGAAACCCAAGGCAGTGTGCGGTGCCCCTCACTCCTAGTGCCTTTCAATCCAGGAGTGTCCATTTTCCAACATCTATACCACATAGACTATCCCGCAGGAGTAGCTCGTCCGCATAACACCCTCTGAAGGTTTAGGGGATCGAAACCCAGGGGAACCTCACAGTCCCTTTCACTCTCAGGTCATCAAAATCATCCATAGAACCTACATTTACAATCCACAGAAACCTGTACTCACAATCACACACGTGAGTAATCCACAATACATATATGCATTTCACATAAATGCCTCATTATTCATAGAACTTATGAAATAATGGAATACCATTGCAATCATATCTCACACCTTCAAGAACACGAGTACATACATACATTCACTCTCCTGCTAGTGAGAGATTCACAATATATATGCATTTCTCATAAATGCCCCTTATGCATAGGAATTTTGAAATAATGCAATCTCAATGCTAATCATAATTCACATCAACAAGAACTCGAGAAAGTTGCATATTGTTGAGCAGGATCATTCGCTCTGATACCACTTTTGTAACGACCCAAAATTCTTATTTGGAAGCTAAATCCAGTGATAGGCCAAAATATATAAAATGGTTAATCTCTACGCTATTAACCATAATAAATCTCTTTTCAAAAATAAAAAAATCAACACAATATTAAAATTTGGGTTATTTTATGGTTGTATCTAACATTCTCGTTAGACTGCCTACGTACCATACGAAGGGATCAAGCCATTCGTAGTTCACAAATTCAATTTCTAAATCCATTTTCGAAAATACTCAATTAACCGAAATATCATCATTCGTGTTAATAATTGAAATACCTCAAATGGATGCCAAGTACGTAATTGGAATATCGAAATACGCATAAAATGGTAGCGTCGGCTCACTGGCCTGACTCGTCAGAAAATTTAACTATTTCCAAAAATTACCAAATTTTGCATGAATGTACTACTCAAGGAGATGAACATTTTTCCTACCTGGGCCGAGGTCCAATTCGGCCTGAAAATACCTGAATTTGGCCACGAACCGCCGGAACCTTAGAATTTGAGTGGCCTCGATCTGCCACCTCCGGTGCTCCGCCGCCCCAACCAAGGCTTGGCCTTTGTTCCTGGGATCAAGAGGATGCTATAATTGGTGGTGATTGAATGAAAACGTTTCAAAAATGATGGATCGAAGCATGGGCCGCCGCACCCACCGGTGATGTTTTCATAAATTCCAAGCCATTTTCATCAAATTTGGGCTGGAAATGATAGAAGGGAGGTTGATTAGGTGTTTGATCGTTAATAACTTCTTCATTATAACTTTGTTTCACGAATGGGTTTCGCCTACGCGCTTGTGGAATTGTCCTCTATCCAGATATGTCAAGAAATATGATAAAATATACGAGGATAAAATACGTCATCGTAAAATTACACTTAATCAACTAGGGGCATTTTCGTTTTTTTTTTCACTTATTAATAAATTTTTCATATATTTTAAATTTTCCAGGGTATTACATTTTATCTTTTAGAACATCATTTATAGATCATCCTTAAAAAAATTAAACAAATCCAAAACTGTTAAGACATTCATTTGTAGTGAAGAAAATAGATAAATACGATTTTACAATGAAACCCTAAACTCTTAATCCAACAGTCATATAATTTTAGATTTGGATGATTTTTGGTAGACAAGATCTTTAAGGGAAGGCCTAAAAATTAGAAGGTTCGGATCATTGTAATACATTACGATGTGGGTCCCATAAAAACTTATGTCAAAAGTTGTGTAAAAAAAAGTAGTGTCACCGATGCGTCCCAAATTCAAACTTGAATACAAAAGAGTGAACAGACCGCCTTGACAAATAACGTAATATGTAGGAAAGAGAGAGCTTGAGGATGGGAAAGGTTGAGTTTTATCACACCCCGGAACCAGAGACATGACTAAAATCAATAGTTCAACAACATAAGAGTATCTCCAAGTGAAATGTCATATTTTAAACATTGAAATGATATTTGAGGCCTATTTTGTTTTTATCTCTTTGTAGGGTCCAATTATTGAAACAACCAATCAAATACTTGGAACACACAATAACATTTACTATATATTGCATCGCATCTATTAAAAAATCATTAAATAAATATGACAGTTGTTGTCAAATTTGATAGCAGAAGACTTTGTCTTTAATTGATTCAGCGTCACGCAAGGTTCTAAAAAACGCTAGGTGCTAGTCGGGCGGCGGGCTAGAGCCTAGCGCCTAGGCGGCTAGGCGGATTTAGGTAAATTTTTTGTATATCTTGTAAATAATACATATTGACACTTACACAAAATTATACTTGTATGAAATCTATGGATAAAATGCAAAAAAAGTATCTAACAAGTTCAAAATTTAAAAACACATTAAACATATATGCCCTGTAACTTAATACATTTTGAATGATTATATCTAATTTAAAAAAAATAAAAGTAAAAATCCCATCTAACTCACGTGGTCTAATGTGAATATGGGTGGGTGGTTCATAGTATTTTTTATGTTTAATTTAAAGTGAAATAAAGGTGTTTGGATGTAGGGATTGACACCCCATCATTTTTTTAGAAGAAAAATCAATATGCAAGACTGACAGCCTATGGCTTTTGACAAAAAGCAAGCAACTTGATGCATGCTGTCAAAACTTGATTGGAGGGAAACTAAGAAAAAGAATTAAATAAGAAAAGTATGTACAATGTACGTGGTGTCAAACGAAGAGAGAGAGAGAGAGAGAGTCATCTTTCATCGTCTTCATCCTTTCGCAAAACCGTGAACTAGAACCCAGAAAGACAAGATTGCAGGTGATCTGCATTCTTGAAAAAAAAGAACAAAACTGAAATTCCTGGACCGCCTAGCCACTCAGTCGCCTGCCTAGGCCGCCCAAAGGCCGCCCAGGCCGTCTCGGCGGCCGCCTAATTCATGTCCCGATTTTTCTCCTGATTTTAAGTTAATCCCCACGGCCGGCCACCGCCCAGCGCCTAGTCGCCGCCTAGGCCGATTTTTAGAACACTGGCGTCACGTAAGAAATTGAACGCTAGATTAGAGAGAGTTCGGTGCCATTTTTTATTGATGTCTATGTGGCAGTTTTGACATCTAATTTAGATATGCTCTAATACCCCTTTTTCTTTATTTATGGTTGCACTTAACATTGGACTCCCTACGTATCTTGTGAAGTGATCAATCCAATAGTAGTTCACCACTTATAACAATCTCTACTATCTACAATTTACATTCTCCAGAGGCGCTCCGTATATACTATGAACCATAAAACCCATAACACCAAATATGTTATTCTAATTATCAATTTGTTTTCTCAAGATTAATCAATCCTTTTGGTTAAGCCTCAATATCATATTTATGAGCTCTACTATATTGTGCTAGGATAACACCAAACCAATTAGAACCAACTCAAGCTAACGCACATGAAATATGTCAAATGGAATGCAAGAACAAAATATAAAAGACACCAAGATTTTAACGAGGTTCCTCAACAGTCAGTGTAACTGGAGTACGTCATCGGAGCAGTAGGAGCTCACCAAATAATCCACTATCAACCAAATGGGAGTTTACAAAGTGTTGGCAATTTCACAACCCAAAACCCAATACACCTAATAGCTCTCACACACCAAAGAAACAAATAGAGAAAGAAATATAGTGATTAATTTCTTCTCTATACAAAGCTCAAAGTTATTACAACAAATACAACTTTAGTTGAGTGAGTGCTAACCAAAATGAGATAAGCACTTTCTTCTTCTCTTCAAATGGGGGCTGCGACACCCTTTTTTCTTTTTTTCTCTGCTGCAATGCTGCTACAATCAAAAGGCAGCAATTGCTGCCAATTAAAACCCTAGAAGCCACCCCGTGGCTTTCACATGGGCCAAATAAAAACCCCACTTAATGGGTTATTGGGTCAATAAGTGGCCCACTACAATTTGGCCACCAATCCAACAATCTCCACCTTGGCCAATTCCAAAAGCACCATGACGAGCCGAACCAACATAATCAACAATCAACACAAAAAACCACTCCCATATACTAGCAAGAGAACAACTCATGCCGAGCCAAATGCTAAAAAAAAAACTCATACTGCTCGACGCCTTCTTTATATAGGCAAAATATGAGCCAAGTTCAAGCAATAAACAAACTTGGCTATACCAACAACTTTAGTCAACATATCAACAGGGTTGTCTTTAGTTGGAATCTTCTGTAGAATGATCTCCCCTTCACCAAAAACTTCACGAATAAAGTGATAACACATATCTATGTGCTTGGTCCTCGCATGATGAACCTGATACTTAGCCAAATAAATGACACTCTGACTATCACAATGCACCTCCATTTGCTTTTGATCAACCCTCAAATCTCTAATCAGTCCATGCATCCAAATGGCCTCCTTTATATCTTCAGCAAACTGGCCCCTTAGCTATAGTAAATACATAACCTGTAATAGACTTCCTTCTATCCAAGTCACCTGCATAATTAGAATCAACATAACTAACTGCAAAGTTGCCAATACTAGACTCATCCTTCTCAAAGCATAAATCAACATCTCGTGTACCATGAAGATGCCTTAATATACACTTAGCTGCATGTCAATGCTCTGTATCAGGATTATGCATATATTGTCTCACCATACCAACTACATGAGCAATATCCGGTCTAGAGCATACCATTGCGTACATCAAACTACCAACCAAATTTGCATTTGGTATATTTTTCATTTGCAGCTTATCTTGATCAATTTTAGGACATTGTACATAACTCAATTTAAAATAAGGAGCCAAAGGGGTACTAACCGGTTTGGTTGAATCATGAACTCCAACTTCCGAATCAACTTCTCAAGGTATTGTCTTTGATTCAAGCATACCAAACCCTTCTTTTTTTCTCTAGTGATCTCCATGCCAAGGATCTTCTTTGTTTCACCAAGATCCTTCATCTTGAACTCATTTTTCATTTGCTTATTCAATTCCTCAATCTCTTCGACATTCTTTGAGGAAATCAATATATCATCAACATATATCAACAAATAAATGAAAGACCCAACTTGCAACTTCTTGAAGTACACACAATGATCATATTGACTTCTACAATAATTTTGGTCTCTCATAAATTTATCAAACCTCAAATACCATTGTCTTGGAGATTGCTTCAAGCCATAAAGTGATTTCTTCAACTTGCAAAACAAATTCTCCTTCCTTTTCACTTTATACCCATCTGGTTGACACATATAGATCTCTTCATTCAAATCACCATGTAGGAAAGCCGTCTTCACATCAAGTTGCACAAGCTCAAGATCATATTGTGCAACAAAAGCTAACTTAATGCGAATTGAAGAGTGCTTCACAACCGAAGAAAAGATTTCATTGTAGTCAATGTCATCATTTTGTGCATACCCTTAAGCAACTAATCTTGTTTTGAATCTCACATTGCTTTTCTCATCAACACCTTCCTTCTTGGCATACACCTATTTGCAAACGATAACTTTCTTACCCTTAGGCAATTTAGCTAACTCTCAAGTCTTGTTCTTCAAGAGAGAATTCATCTTATCACCCATGACATTACACCACTTCTCATTTTCTTCACTCTCAATAGCTTCCTCAAAATTGGATGGAATCTCATTAGTGATAATAAGAAGAGAAAAAGAAACATAATCTCTATACCGAGCTGGCTTGGTAATATTTCTCTTTCCTCTATTCTTGACAATAGACTCTTGAGGTGAAACTTGCTCTTCATCTAGAATAGAATCTTCAAGTTCAAATTATTTAACATCCTCTTGGTCACACTTCTTCACTTGTAGTGGATTCGACATCAGCGAAAATAGGATTTAAAGTATTAGAGGCAATTTTCTCAAGCTCCACCTGTTGGACATCTTTCACATTCTTCTTAGAGTCTCTGAACATACTTTCTTCGTCAAATGTCACATCTCTACTGATTACAAGTTTCTTCATCTCTGGTCACCACAACTTGTAGCCTTTGACACCATTACTAAAAGCAAGAAAGATAGCCTTTTTGGCTCTAGGATCAAGTTTATTTTTAGTTACATGAAAATAAGCAGGTGAACCAAAAATACGAATATAATCATAATCAATAGAAGGTTTTGCAATCTATACATTCATTGGTGTCTTACCCTGAACAGCAACTAAGGGTAACCAGTTGATGATGTGACATGCATAAGTAACAACCTCTGCCCCAAAATGACTTGCTCAAACCCGACTAAGACAACATACATCTAACCTTCTCAAGCAAGGTTCAATTTTCAATCTTTCTACAGCTCCATTTTGTTGTGGAATTTCCCGGACACTGAAATGCCTCACAATCCCTTCCTCTTTGCAAACTTTAAAGAAAGGGTCGGATGTGTATTCTCCACCATTATTCGATCGCAAAATTTTAATCTTCCTCCTAGTCTGGTTCTCAACCATTTTCTTCCAACCCAAGAAAATGCTCAATACCTCACTCTTATGCTTCATAGTGTAGACCCAAGACCTTGAATAATCATCAACAAAGATCACAAACCAATGTCTACCACTCAAAGAATGAGTCTTTGTAGGACTCCAAAAATCTGAATGCACATAATCAAGAATGCCCTTCGTCTAATGTACTGCAGTACCAAACTTCACTCTAGTTTGCTTCAAGACATAATGCTCGCAAAAATTAAGTTTACAAGTCGTGGCACATTTTAGAAGACCTTGTTTCACAAGCCCTTGTAGATCTCTCTCACTGGCATGGCCTAATCTCATATGCCACAGTCTAGTAGTATCTGAATCGGATGTGCCCATATTTTTTTAGACTATAGACATTTCACCTGTTACAGTGCTTCCTTGCAATAAATACAAATGACCACATTGAGAAGCTTTCATCACAACAAGTGCACCATAAGTAACTTTTAATGTCTGCCCATTTGAATGAAACCTAGAGCCCTTGGATTCTAAAGTGCCCAAAGAAATAAGATTTTTCTTCAAATTTGATACATACCGAACACCTGTCAACTCTTTAACCATGTCATCATGCAACTTCAAACGAACTGTGTCAATCCCTTTTGTTGTGCAAGGATTGTCATCTCCCATGAAAACGACACCACCATCAAACTCTTTCAAGCTTGAAAACCAATCCTTATGAGGAGTCATATGATGAGTGCAACCTGTATCCAACACCCACTTAGTAGCACAATCAAATGATGAGGAAGTGATTAAAGCAAAATAAAAAAAATCAATTTCAAGCTCAACAACATTAGCTTCAGAACTCATTTTGCTTTTGGTCTTCAACCTAGGACAATCTTTCTTCCAATGGCCCTTATTATGACAAAAAACACATTCATCCATTTCTAATTTTTTTTCTACCTTTAGAATTTCCTCTAGGTCAAGACTGTGATTTTTTCTTACTAGAGAAGGATCTCCTCTCCGATGATCTACCTCTAACAAATAAAGCTTCAGAGGTATTATCATGGTTCTTATCTCTATGCCTCATCTCATAATTCATCAAGGCATTTGACACATCTTCAAATTTCATAGTTTCCTTACCATGCATAATAGTGGTAACAAAATGCTCATAAAAGTCCGGCACGGAATTTAACAATATTAAGGCCTTATCTTCATTCTTAATATCCTCATCTAAATTCATCAAATTGGCAATCAACTTATTAAAAGCGTTAAGGTGTCTAATCATTTTTGTACCTTCTTTGTATTGGAAGCGATATAGCTTTTTCTTCAAGTGTAGCCGGTTCTCTGCACTCTTCGTCATATACTTGTATTCTAATTTTTGCCACAACACATTTGCCAATGTCTCCCACATCACAAAATACTTCTGAGTTTTTGCAAAGCACAACCGAATTGTAGAGCAAGCCCACAAATTTCATTTCTCCCACAGCAGCAAGTAGTTCTTGTTGAGCCAACACATCTTTGACCTCATATTGCCACATCCTGAAGTTGTTTGTGCCATCAAAAATTTTCACTTCAAAATTCTCATTTTGCACCGTAGTTCTTGCAAACCCGGAGCTGCTTCCAAACGGATTCTCATCTTTCTCGTCTAACATCTTTAGCAACTAGACGGTACCCAAGAGCAACCAGTGCTTTGATACCAATTCTTGTGCTAGGATAACACCAAACCAATTAGAACCAACTCAAACTAACCCACATGAAATATATCAAATTGAATACAAGAACAAAATATAAAACATCAAGATTTTAACGATGTTCCTCAACAATCAGTGTAACTGAAGTACATCCTCGGAGCAGTAGGAGCTCACCCAATAATCCACTATCAACCAAATGAGAGTTTACAAAGTATTGGCAATCTCACAACCCAAAACCCCATACACACAATAGCTCACACACACCAAAGAAACAAATAGAGAAAGAAATATAGTGATTAATTTCTTATTTATACAAAGTTCAAAGCTATTACAACAAATACAACTTTAGGGGGGTGTATTCAATTGAGATTTTGAGGGATTTTAATTCTTTTAATGAATCTAGAGGTATTCAATCAGGATTTTAAGTGATTATCTGAAATTCAAGGTGTATTCAATTAGAATTTTAAGATAGTTTATTAAAATCCTTAGAAATCCGGATGTATTCAATTATGATTTTAAAGAACTTTATAACATTCCAGGTGTATTCAATTAGAAATTGATTTTAAAGAATTGGAGAAAGTTGAGGAATTAGAGGGAATTAGAGAGATTTTGTAGTGTATTTTAAGTATCCACAAATCTCACATCTTCCTATGAGATTTCGAGGGAATTGAATCACAATTTTATATGGAATCTCTACAAATCAATTAGACTCCATAAAAATCCATGTATTTATAAATCCATTAAAATCTCTCAATTTCTCAATTGAATACACCCCCCTTAGTTGAATGAGTGCTAACCAAAATGAGAGGAGCACTTTCTTCTTCTCTTCAAATTGGGGCTGCAACACCCTTTTTTTCTACTTTTCTCTGCTGCTATGCTGCTACAACCAAAAGGCAGCAATTGCTGCCAATTAAAACCCTAGAAGTCACCCCGTGGCTTTCACATGGGCCAAATAAAAAACCCACTTAATGGGCTATTGGATGAATAAGTAGCCCACTACAATTTAGCCACCGATCCAACATACTCAATGGTCACAACAGCTGCCTCGATACAAGAACACGGAATACCCCTCATTATGTTTATGAGCCCTAATCAACGGCCATGGCTACTGTCTCAAGTGAAGGTCCTAAGTATACCCCCACCATGTTTATGAGCTCCATCCATCTATTTTGAGCACACACCAAAGTGAAATTTCAAATGACCAAATATGACCTTTGAATCACTATTCTCAAACTTGCAAAACAAATAAATAATAAATTTAAAGACATGATATCACAACTTTCCCATGTTCGGCAAGTCCACACTCGTGAAATGATTTCTTGGGTCATGAGAAAATAGAGGGAAAGTGAATCTCTCCACCCCTTGCCCCTTGTATTAACTTGGGATATTTGGAAAAATAGTCCAAATTTATATCATGTATAGAATTTTAATCAGCTATTATGATTTCATTATTCTAACCAAAACCTAACATGAAAATACTAAATTGTCCCTTCTTATCTAAATTATTACAAAACTATATCTTCTATATTGCAATGTTTTTATCCCCGATCATTTCTGTTAGCCCTCCTCTCTAAGAACTCTTTTCAACTTTCTTCTCTAAGCACAACGTGTTAGAGTATGAGTGTGATTCTTATAAGACTTGTGATAATCATTAAGTGAATCGAATTAGTACGAAGAAGTCTGCACAAAGTGTTGGAGTTGTTTTAGTCATTATAGAATTGAAACTCATCAATTTGCTCGGAATAGAACTCATACTTGGAAAGGGATTACAGTTTGGTATTCCTGATAGGATTGTAATAGGGCAATCTAATTGTTAGTATAAATAGCATGGGCTGCTGCTCTCACAAGTACGAACTCTTTTGAGAATCATATACCTATTATTTGATTGAGTATTGAGATCTTGCCAGAGAGGAGAAGTTTTTGTGTTTTCAAGATCGAATGGCTTCTGCATCATCCTTCTCATCTACAGGTCAGTTTGTATTTCTGTTCTTCTTAATTAAACAAATCGGTTGTGGTTTAATTGCTTAAACGATCTCATCTTATGGACTTGGTGTATAATCTTAATATATCAAGTCTCATCTAACATAACGCCCACCCAGCAACACAAGCACCATTACCATTTCACCAAGAAAAAAACAAAAAAAACAAAAAAGTAAATCAGAAACAGATACATCAGGAGTAAAAACACGTACGATCGACTGTGCTTGCTTGTTGCCACTCACCATCGACTGATTCTTTCCACAATGTTACACTGTTATTTCCATAAGCCACCGGCATCAAATTTCGAGGGTGTTGAAAATCCTTGAAAACCTTGCCCTCTCATTGCTCGCCTTCCTTGGCCATAGTCCAAATCACCACTATTCCATCCTATGAAGCACTCACGATTGAGGACTTTGGCAGTCCCAAGTTGGGTGCCGAGGCCACATCCCTCCCCCAATTACTGTGCATTTTGAAGGGCGGGATGCAGTCCAACCGCGCAACCTTTTGTTTCACAGAATATAGCTTTAGCAATTTTCAATAGGGGTGGGAAATTTTGCCATAAATCGATTTACAGACCGAGCCATACCGGCAGGTTCATAATGGTATGGTATAGTTTTGGCATTTTTTCATAATCGGTTGGTATTATACTGAACCGACAATTAATGGTATTGCTTTGGTATTGGATTTTGTTTACCGGCGGTATGCCATACCTACCAATATATATAGATATTTTAGGTATTTTCTACATGTTTGACATGTGAAGAATTGGAAAAATGTAAGTATTGCTATATTTTTTCTAATTCTAATTATAGTACTTCAATCCAATATTAATATTTTTAATTTATTATTCAATATTTCTTCTTATTCTAATCATACTTTTTTGGGTAAATTACATGATACCCCATCAGGTTTGAGGTCTATTACAACTCCATACAACATCTTTAAAACATTTCACTTTCATACCTCACATACTATTTTATTTCAATATAGTACCTCCGGTACATTTTCCATCCATTGATCCGTTAAGAGCTGACGTGGCTGACACATTTGTACCACGTGGCAATTTTTTATTTTTTTTAATTTAAAAAAAAACCTGAATCTTCTCAACAATAAAAATAAAATAAAATACTGAAACCACAATCCCATTCCCTCACCCTCCTTACTCTCTCTGTTGAACCCCAAACCCCCCAAAATCCCCAAATCCAAAACCCAAGGCCGACCCATGTTTCTACATAACCCAATTCTTCATTCTGCACCTGGTTTTCACCAATGCCCCAGCCCTAGAAGATCCCACCCCCACTTGAAATCTAACGCCTTCTGGGTTTTTTCCCCAAATCTTCGTCATTCGGTCGTGACCCACCTCAGAAGATGAAGGGGAAAAGCCGCTTGTTCACGATCGGGCTCGTTACCACCTGGTAGTTGTCCAACATTAGGGTTTTGCTGCTGAACAAGTACTTGCTAAGCAACTATGGTTTCAATTACCCGACCCTCTTCCACTCTTCTCACTTTCTCTCTCGAACCCCAAACCCCCTAAAATCCCCAGATCCAAAATCCCTAGTTCTCGACCTTTAACCACTACCTCACCCTCACCCACCTTGTCGCCGACATCAAGCTCCGATTGCTACAAGCAATTTGACCCGATTTTCAACTCGGCCGGATCTTCCACCTACAGCCAGCTCTCAGGCTCGATTAACAAAATCGCGTTAGGAGGCGAACACGATAACGAGGGATTAGATGAAGAGAGTGGAGAAGAGGGAGGTGGTTGGGAAGCTCGGCTCGGCTCGGGAGGGAGAAGAGGGGTTGCGAGGAATGTGGGGTGGATTCTGTTTTTTTTTTTTTTAAAAAGATTCAGGTTTTTTTAAATAAAAAAAAAATTGCCATGTGGTACAAATGTGTCAACCACGTCAGTTCTTAACGGATCAATAGATGAAAAATGTAATTAAGGTACTATACAACAACAACAATAACAAAGCCTTTTCCCACAAAGTGGGGTCGGCTATATGAATCCTAGAACACCATTGCGCTCGATTCTGTGTCATGTTCTCCGTTAGATCCAAGTACTCTAAGTCTTTTCTTAGGGTATCTTCCAAAGTTTTCCTAGGTCTTCCTTTACCCCTTCGGCCCTGAACCTTTGTCCCGTAGTCACATCTTCGAACCAGAGCGTCAGTATGCCTTCTTTGCACATGTCCAAACCACTGTAACCGATTTTCTCTCATCTTTCCTTCAATTTCGGCTACTCCTACTTTACCTCAGATATCCTCATTCCTAATCTTATCTTTTCTCGTGTGCCCACACATCCAACGAAGCATCCTTATCTTCGCTACACCCATTTTACGTACGTGTTGATGCTTCACCGCCCAACATTCTGTGCCATATAGCATCGCCGGCCTTATTGCCGTACTATAAAATTTTCCCTTGAGCTTCAGTGGCATACGACAGTCACACAACATGCCGGATGCACTTTTCCACTTCATCCATCCAGCTTGTATTCTATGGTTGAGGTCTCCATCTAATTCTCCGTTCTTTTACAAGATAGATCCTAGGTAGCGAAAGCGGTCGCTCTTTGGTATTTCCTGATCTTCGACCTTTACCCCTAACTCATTTTGGCCTCCATTTGCACTGAACTTGCACTCCATATATTCTGTCTTTGATCGGCTTAGGCGAAGACTTTTAGATTCCAGCACTTCTCTCCAAAGGTTAAGCTTCACATTTACCATTTCCTGAGTTTCATCTGTCAACACTATATCATTTGTGAAAAGCATACACCAAGGAATATCATCTTGAATATGTCCTGTTAACTCATCCATTACCGATGCAAAAAGGTAAGGACTTAAGGATGAGCCTTGATGTAACCCTACAGTTATGGGGAAGCTTTCGGTTTGTCCTTCATGAGTTCTTACGGCAGTCATTGCTCCATCATACATATCCTTTATAGCTTGGATATATGCTACTCGTACTCCTTTCTTTTCCAAAATCCTCCAAAGAATGTCTCTTGGGACCCTATCATACGCTTTTTCCAAATCTATAAAGACCATGTGTAAATCATTTTTTCCCATCTCTATATCTTTCCATCAATCTTCGTAAGAGATAGATTGGCTCCATGGTTGAGTGCCCTGGCATGAACCCGAATTGGTTGTCCGAAACCCGTGTCTCTTGCCTCAATCTATGCTCAATGACTATCTTTCAAAGCTTCATTGTATGACTCATTAGCTTAATACCCCTATAGTTCATGCAATTTTGTACGTCGCCCTTATTCTTGTAGATAGGCACCAAAGTGCTCTTTCGCCACTCATTTGGCATCTTCTTCGTTTTCAAAATCCTATTGAAAAGGTCAATGAGCCATGCTATACCCGTCTCTCCCAAGACCTTCCACACTTCGACCGGTATATCATCTGAGCCCACTGTTTTTCTATGCTTCATCTTTTTCAAAGCTACAACCACTTCTTCCTTCCTGATTCGGCAGTAAAATGAGTAGTTTCTACTCTTCTGAGTTACTTAACTCCCCCAAAGAGGTACTCCTTTCATGTCCTTCATTGAAAAGATTATGAAAATAACCTCTCCATCTGTCTTTGACCGCATTCTTTGTAGCAAGAACCTTTCCATCCTCATCCTTGATGCACCTTAATTGGTTTAGGTCCCTTGTCTTCTTTTCCCTTGCTTTAGTTAGTTTATAGATATCCAACTCTCCTTCTTTGGTATCTAGTCGCTTATACATATCGTCATAAGCCGCTAGCTTAGCTTCTCTCACAGCTTTCTTCACCTCTTGCTTCGCTCTTCTATACATTTCACCATTTTCATCGGTCCTGTCCTTGTATAAGGCTTTACAACATTCCTTCTGAGCCTTCACATTTGTTTGTACCTCCTCATTCCACCACCAAGATTCCTTTTGGGTGTGGAGCAAAACCCTTGGACTCTCCTAATACCTCTTTTGCTACTTTTCAGATACAACTAGCCATGGAATCCCACCTTTGGCTAGCTTCCCCCTCTCTATCCCAACCGCATTGGGTGATTACTTTCTCTTTGAAAATGGCTTGTTTTTCTCCTTTTAGATTCCACCATCTAGTCCTTGGGCACTTCCAAGTCTTGTTCTTTTTTCTCTCTCTTTTGATATGTACATCCATCACCAACAAGCGATGTT
Source organism: Malus fusca (assembly GCA_035220775.1). Taxonomy (NCBI): domain Eukaryota; kingdom Viridiplantae; phylum Streptophyta; class Magnoliopsida; order Rosales; family Rosaceae; genus Malus; species Malus fusca. The sequence goes on along the minus strand of CM069072.1, from coordinate 7,779,773 downwards.
GATTAGCCAAGCTCTCACCCGGTATAACTTTGCAATCCTTACAAGTTATACGGTCCCCTTTCCTCATTAGAAGAAAATCTATTTGTGTTTTTGACGACCCACTCTTGTAGGTGATCACATGTTCTTCTCTCTTCTTAAAGAAGGTGTTGGCTAAGAAGAGATCATATGCCATTGCAAAATCCAAGATAGCTTCACCATCCTCGTTTCTCTCCCCAAAACCATGGCCACCATGAAAACCTCCATAGTTACCTGTCTCATTGCCCACATGTCCATTTAAATCTCCTTCTATAAATACCTTCTCCTTCTGAGCAATTCCTTGCACCAATTCTCCAAGGTCTTCCCAAAATTTCTCATTCAAACTCGTATCCAACCCTACTTGAGGTGCGTACGCACTAATCACATTGATGAGTTCTTGTCCTATTACAATCTTGATTGCCATGATTCTATCTCCTACCCTCTTGACATCTACAACATCTTGTGTCAAGGTCTTGTCCACGATGATGCCAACACCGTTTCTCGTTCTATTTGTGCCCGAATACCAAAGTTTAAAACCTGAGTTTTCTAGATCATTTGCTTTAAGACCAACCCATTTAGTTTCTTGTAGGCACATAATATTTATCCTTCTCCTCACCATAACTTCCACTACTTCCATAGATTTTCCCGTTGAGGTTCCTATATTCCACGTTCCTAAACGCATTATACTCTCTTGAACTCTAACCTTTTGTCCTAGCTTCTTCACCCTCCCCCATCTAATAGGATCAAAGTACTTCTTTTGTGTGTCCTGTGTAAAGTTGATAGGAGCATATGCTCCCAAACAACTTTGAGTGGAGTCGTTCAAAAAGAAGTTTCTATGACCCCCTTGCTCATTTAACACTGCATCCGGGTGCCGATGGAGATACATCGACCCTTGCTCACTTATCACTGTGCTTGGGCCACACAGCGCACCACTTACGGGTGACGTCTTAGCTTTAGCGCGAATTCGTTCTGGATTCATTTTCATAAGGATTCGACGTAACCTAGGAGTGCCGGCTGTCGACTACCTAACGCCCTCCCCCTCCTCCTTTATCCTGGCTTGGGACCGGCAATGTAAGATAAACTTACACAGGCGGAAAGTGAAATAGTATATTGAAATAAAATAGTAGGTGAGGTATGAAAGTGAAATGTTTTAAAGATGTTGTATGGGGTTGTAATAGACCTAAACCTGAGGGGGTATTATGTAATTTACCCTACTTTTTTTTATGTAACATTTGAATTGAATTGAATTGATTCATGGAAGATTTCACATGCATTGGTTACTGCTACTTCAGTGATGTTGCATTATCAAAACAACAAGTTATTTGTTTTGGGATTATAATAAGGGGATCTTATAACCAGAACCATACTTTTGAGTTTTGAATTTTTTGTTTATGCATTAGTTGCTACAATTGAATTTAGACAATTATATATTTGTTAGACTTTTGAGTTTGTGAACTTATAACTATCTGGATTATGTTTGCTGACATTGGTGTTGGCTTATTAAGTTTTGATTTACTTTTCATTTTAATTTGCTAAGTCATGATTATGTTGGCTTATCATCAATTGAAAAATTGCAGCAGTAACTTCTTTTTCTCTTTTCTAGTTTGTTGTTTACGGGTTGATGCATAGTCTTGAGCTGTTGTTTTTGTAGCTTATTTGCAAACCATCGGTTGTGCCATTTACTAACCGAACCAGCTAATAATTTTGGCTGAACCGATTTTTTTTGGCAACCGTAAGAAGACGGTTGGCTAACGGTAATTGATTTTCGGTAATTATGTACATGTGGTTGGCAGGTGGCACAAGGATTTTGGAATGGTTTGCCGATCGAACCCAGCCCTAATTTTCAGTCAACAAGGTGTTTAGTAAATTTATGTCAAATTTTGGTTAGAATTATCAAAAGAAAAATAATTGGCTAAAACTCTATTCATGGTCTAAATTTTAGCTAGTTTTCCAAATTTCCCTTTTAACTTCCTTTATAACAAATTTGGCTTCAGTAAGACATATTTCAACCATTGGACTAAAACTCAATTTTTAGGTTTTAAACCCACCCTAACTTGCTCCAACCATTAGGCCAAATATGAGTTTTAACCCAAAACTCATTTCTGAGGCAAATCCAGACCAAGATTCTCCCTGGGTTAGTGGGCTTAATCACCATATGTGTAATTTTTTAGTATTATATTTATAAATTTATTAAATCCTAAAGTTAATATTTAATACGATCAAATTCAACGATAAAAAAAAAGAAGATCTAACTATCAATCTAAAATATTTATAAAAAAAAACAAAATCTTTCATGTGTTTCATATTCTTTCATAGCATTCCACGAGTTTCATGGTGTTGGTTTAGTGATTTTTAAATATTTATTGGAACCTAAATATTTTCAGGTTACATAATATTATTGTTTTTAAGTTACTTTAAGAAAAAAAAAATATCCTAAATTCATTTTTTAATAATGTCGGATTAAAAATTTAACCCAGAAGGGTTGGAGAAGAAAAATTTGCGTTAAAAATTTTAGGTTTAAACCAAGAGTTATAGATGATGTTAAATCTTTCGATTTGCCAAGTGAGGTGGTGAGCAATGCAGAACACAAGTGAATTTATTTTTACCTGGGTTTCGTAACTTGCGCAGATGGGACTGTACACAATTTGGATGGTTACTTTCTGATCCGTGCTAAAGATGCAGTGATGGGAACAGGAGTTGAAGTGACTGATGCAGTTTTTACTCAAAAGCTTTGCTGGTCTGATGGAATATTTGTCCCTAAAATTTGATGGTCTATCTTGTTCATGTGTGAGCACCTAGCTTTGCTGGTCTGATGTAAACTGTCAGCAAAATTAAAGCTTTCGATTTGCTTAGTTAAATCTTCCGGTCAGCCGAAAACTAACAGGGAAGCCGCCTCCGCCATGGCCAAGCTTTAACTGCTAGTTGTAACAATGGAACGGCTTTGTAAGTGACTAATTAAATGCTGAATTCCTTTGAGAGTTTTATCTAGTTTGATGACGGTGAAATCACCAACCAACAGTTGGAACTACTAGATCAGAGAATTCCGTTTCTGAAAAAATAGAGCTTCCAAAGAAACAAATAAGCAAGCAAAATAGGGTGACTGATAAGGAAGGAGTTTGATGTAAAAAAAGGTCGATTGAAATGGAGTAATATTACAATAAATCTAACATGTTTCTACTACTGAAATAATAAACTAACATAATTTACATCGGCTGGAACAAAATACAAGCAACCCAGAAACAAGAAAATATTAGACTATACAAAAACAAACACAAACAGAGACACTAAGAGGCTGCCGGCATTAAAGACAGCGCCCATGATTCAATCCAAAAAATAAACATTTGGAACATGAGAAATCTTTGGCCAATCTTCTCCTGTGTCGCGCTGGTATCTCCTCTCCAGATCAGGACAATTTCTGATCCTAACTAATGTTAAGGCAGTGAGGCGATGCATCTCCTCTGGCAAAGACAACAGTTTGGGACATGAAGTGAGGACAAGCCTTCTAAGCGATGTGAAACTCGTCAACCACCCAGGTAATGCCTCCAAGTTCTCACAATCCCTAATAACCAAGACTTGTAGTGTGTTTGTGGCTCCTTGAAACCATTCAGGCAATGTCGCCATTCGTGGTACTTTCCGAATCCCCAATTTTTGGAACCTTAGTGGAATTCCTTGATAGTTTTCCATCACCAAATCAAGTTGTTTACAATTTCCTATCATCAGAGTGCGTAATGACGCAAGATAACTTGTATCACGAGGCAAACAAGTTAGATTACTGCACTCAAAAATAGAAAGATTTCGAAGTGATGTCAAACATCCCACTCCATTATCTGGAAAACTTGATTGCTTTGTGGTAAAATCAAGGTATCTAAGGCTGATCAACTTCCTCATGTCTCTAGGCAACTCTTCAAGATTCACGCATCTACTGAGACTCAGAGTTTGCAAGCCTTGCAACTTACAAATTGAATTGGGTACTTGGGTGATTATTGCATTTCCAGCCAAGTTCAGGCTTTTCAAATGCTTCAAAGAACCAATGGAACTCGGCAACAATTCCCAAGATGCATTGGTTAACTTAAGCACTCGCAGATATTTGAATCTTGAAATGCAAGTGCTGAGGAAGGATTCATCAATATTTTCACAACTCTCTACTTGTATAGTCCGCACTTTGTTCAACTTTTGCAAGGTTGTTGAAACGTTTTGGCCAACTTCCAAAAATGTTAGATGTCTAACATTTTCAGAGACGCCTTTGGTGCCTGCAGAGTCTACTATAAAACTCTCACCTTGTGCGACTGATTGTACAAGGTCATGGATGAGATCATGCATATCAAATCTATAGCAGAAAGTGTAATCTTTAACATTTTGAAAGAAAGATCTGTCCCATAACTCTTTGAAATATAGCTCACCAACATCTTCCAACTCCATATTCCCATGATCACGAGATTCGAGGATTCCATGTGCCATCCAATTATTGATCAATTCCCTGCTATCAAATTCAATGTAATTCTTTGGAAGAATTGAACAGCAAGCAAGGCACTGCTTCAAATGAGAGGGCAATTGAGTATAACTCAGTTTCAAAGCAGGTAGAATGTGACCATCTCCCTCTCGTTCTAATTCCCATATCTCAGAATCTCTAATCAATTTCCACTGACGCTCATCGGTCTTTGAGTAAAGTTGACTCCCTAAGGTTTTCACAGCTAAGGGAACCCCTCCGCACTTTCTTACAATATCTTTTCCCATTTCATAGAGGCTTGGATGTTGCCTTTCTTGTCCTTCTTCAAATGCACACTTTACAAACAAAGACAAACTATCCTCAAAAGAGAGAACTTCTAAATTTATGTATGTTCCAACTGTGCTCATGATTGAAGCAACTAAGATATTCCGTGTCGTCACCAAAATCTTAGATCCTATCTTGGCCCCCTCTATCAACAAATCTCTCAACTCGCTCCATTTGATACGATCTTCATTCCACACATCATCCAGGACAAGCAGAAATTTTTTATCCTTTAAAGCATCTCGTAGTTGTGCTTGCAACTGATCCAGAGACAACCCTTCACTGATCTGTGTACCTAATGCAGAGCCAAGGATCTCTTTCGTCAATCTAGTAACATCAAAGTCGACTGACACATACTGCCACATTCTTAATTCAAAACTCCCAACGAGTCTCTCATCATTGTACACCAACTTGGCAAGTGTGGTCTTCCCTAAACCTCCCAATCCCACTATAGGAATAATAGACACATTCCTATTATCCCCACCTTGATGATCATCGCCCTGTACCATTAGAAGATCAACAATTTCATTTTTTTCTGTTTCTCTACCAATAACCTCCGAAGCACGGACAAAGGAGTGGGTTGTATTCCTGTTCTCCCTCACATGGTCACCGAGATGAGGGTGATGATGAACAGTGCGAAGATCAGAAAAATTCTTATCATCTTTAAGCTCGTGTAACCGCTCTCTTATGTCCTTAATTTCATGACCTACCCGCAAGCGGAATGCAACTGGATTAGAGCGGGAAAAGAAACGGCGTACCTTTCTAGTTGTGCCACTGCCACGAACCACTTGTCTTCGCAAAGCTTCGCACTCAAACTCGTCCAACAGATCCTCTGCATCAAGGAACACATCATTAAGTTGTTGTAGCCAACTGCGTAGCTGCTTATTATGTTTCTGCTTCTCTTCGGCATCCAAGAGCACGTCTTTGATGATGGACATGGTGTATCCAAGCTTTTGCAGATCCGCTTTAACTCCCCACGCCAAGCAAATCTCCTCAGAAGCAATGGAGGTGAGCTTTTCAATGAGTCTGCTTGCCAACGGAAATGCAAGGTCAGCCATCTTCTTGCCTTTTTTCTTTCTTGATAAGGTGAGTGCAGGGGAATTGAGATAGTATGAATAATGATGATGATGATGCTTCCTTATGATAAGGTATATAAAAAGCAATGGATTCATTCTTATGATAAGGTATATTTCTTGCGTGGGAATTGAGATAGTTCCAACTGGTTTCTTATCATTATGTGTGATACTTTGCTTTGCTTTTGTCCAAGCACATTATGAGTTCCCCTAACTTTTTGCTCAGATGCATTCACACACAAGAAATAAATATATACACACATATGGATTGTTAAAACCTCAATTTTGTCCCAACACACCCTCACTGTAGCTATATATACACACACACATATGGATTGTTAAAACCACAAAGTGTCCCTCAAATAAACTTATTTGATATGTATGTATGTATATATGTATGTGTGTGTGTGTGTGTGTGTATCGTGTATACTAAAACTCAACCGGCCTGGTTACTGTGGATGACCAGTGTGTGGACGTTTTTACCCCTCCATTTTTCCTTTGTCTTTCTTGCTGTTTCCACTTTTGTACAGTCGAATGACTGTTTTGCCCATTCACTCCACGCGTCCATCATCTAGTCACCCTCTATTTGGGTTGTGTCTTATGGATTTTTCTGTTTGTTTCTCGGTATCAGTTTTTGCCACCGCTCGGATTCTGCCTGTGTTGACACCCTTGAAACCATAGAAATTGATGAAATTGGGTTTCACCATAAAACCAATTGATAATATGGAGAGTACCCCAAGACCATATAATCACATAGCAAACCTTGTCCCTCACCACGATGTGGGACAACTCTCAACCCCAGCACGTGTGGCGGATTTTCAAGTGCCTGGTTACTATGGATGACCAGTGTGTGGACGTTTTTACCCCTCCATTTTTCCTCTGTCTTTCTTGCTTTGTATAGTCGAATGACTGTTTTGCCCATTCACTTCATGCGTCCATCATCGAATCACCCTCTATTTAGGTTGTGTCTTCTGGATTTTTCTGTTTGTTTCTCGCTATCCGTTTTTGCCACCGCTCTGATTCCGCCTGTGTTGACACCCTTGAAACCATAGAAATTGATGAAATTGGGTTTCACCATAAAACCAATTGATAATATGGAGAGTAGCCCAAGACCATATAATCACATAGCAAACCTTGTCCCTCACCACTATGTGGGACAACTCTCAACCCCCGCACGTGTGACGGATTTTCAAGCCTACACGTGGACAACAACTGGGTGACGTGGGGTACGAGTGGCCGTTTGGCTTCACACGAGGACAACCCGCTCTGATACCATGATGAAATTTAGGTTCCACCATAAAACCAATTGGCAATATGAAGAGTAACCCAAGACTATATAAGCACATAGCAAACCTTGTCTCTCACCGATGTGGGACACTCTCAACAGAAATCATCATCAATCAAGCTTCTATTTCGACTGTGGCCTCTTAATTTTTGTCTTCATCTGGCTGATTCCAGCTGTGTTCGCACCCTTCAAAATCTAGATACCAAAATTCAGATCAGTTTTCTGAAGCTTGGGTTTGATTTTGTTCGGCTTCGTTCTGATCCTCGCCTTCCTGTTCACAAGATTCGGTTTTCTCAGCTTTGGCTCAATTTTCCTGGGCTACGTTCTGCTCTTCACCTTGCTGTTAACAACATCTAATTACTGAGGTTCATAAACAAAAACCTTCTTTGCAAATGGATTCCCTTCCTTTCGCCGATTATTTCTCTTTCATGCATGTTGGTTTTATTTATTTATTTATTTTGGTTATGTGATTTGGGATTTTTGTTGTTTATTTTAATTGGATTTTGAGATTTTTTTTTTCTCTTTTATTTAATTTTTTTCGCCTCTGCTGACAACAACTTTGGTGGGACTACAATTCTAGATTCATATAGCAACATGTCTAAACTGTTCAAGTTGTAAGTGTTGCTTCTGATTCTATGTCTTTTAGTAAGTTTAAAGGTAAAAATGTGTGATTTAAGGACTACAATCTCTATTTATTCATACATCAGATTTAAAGCTCCAATTACGGAGGTGTAAATCCAAAAGATTTGTGATTAATAGAGGCAATCATAGTTTTCGTTGGGAAACACATATTTCCAACCACTGTGCAGGGAATATCTCCCGTTTCTATCTGATGTTATATCACATTAGGTGATGGTGCTGGTTGTTTGGAATGACAATCGAGAAGTAACTCTTAATATTTAACACGACGAATCATGTCAAGATTGAATATCTTTGTGTTTTTGTTGTTTCTTTCAGGAGTTTGAGGAACTGCAACTTACAAGGGCCTATTCCTGATTTCAGTAGGATTCCAAACCTTGGTTATGCACATGTTCAAGTTTAATTGTGTAAAAAATGGAGAGATTGATCGCCGTCACTCTTAGTTGCGTTTCAGGAAACAAGTTTATCTCTTGCCAATTTTGTGTACCCATTTTTTATTCATGATGGTTAGTGCTCACTTGCAACCCAATTTGCTGCTATAAGTTTTGCGTTTTACAATCTGTTCATGCTTAAACCTCTTCCAATTTTGCAATTATGTGTAAATCTTGCAGGTCAAGATGGGACACCTATCTGGGCAATGTTGGGATGTCTAGGCTTGGGTGGAGACGTGGACTTATGGAAGTGGTGAAGTAGCTTAGCCCTATCTCATTAGCTCTCATCTGTTATGTTTAAGCTCATTGGTGCTGGCTCTGAGGTTTTTCAAAACTCTCCGTTTTCGAAATCTGAAGCTTAGAATCCCATTCAACAACAAGGAACTAGAATAATTGAAAAAAAAATGTTTTGGCATCCAAAAAGAAGAATGTGCAATCCTCTAATTTTATTAATATAAAAGAAGTGATGCAAATCTAGTAAAGATGTAAATAAGAGCTATTAGTGGAAAAAATAGTTGTATAATTCCAGGCCTTGAAGAAGGCTACAAATTATATGAGAATAATGTATCTTTATAGTGTTTATGTTTGTTCATTTCTCCCTTACGGTTTTTTATGCCTGTTAACACTTGAACAATGATGTACAGGTCAATCAAGCAGATAAGATTCAGAAAGAAAACTCCACATCTGTTGCCAGCAATGCTCATGGGGAGAAGTATAGGAAACCAAAGCCTACAAATCCGAAGCCTTTTAGGTTTAGAATTAATGCATGTGAAACTTGTTGTGACCAATTTCTTTAATAAGTATTAATAGCGTTGATGCTTAATATGATATGTTTTGGGGTTTTTTTTAGGAAAGAGGGATGTTTAAGGAAGCAACTTTGGAGAAAAAAAAAACTCATGCACCACTGAAGGAGATCACATTAATCAGGACTCCAGGGGCAAAGTTAACAAGCAAACATCAGAATGTGATATATGTCTACTTGGGAGCTACAAGTGCTTTGTGTGTGGTTTGAATCTGAACAATTACTTTGTGTATCACCGTCATATAGGCAAATTTATTATGTTTGATGGTGTATTTACGCATGACTGAAATGGATGATCTAATTTTATGCAATTTATAATTTTGGGTTTCTCTAATTTTCTGCTTTTTAGTGATTTATTTGATGAAAGTTTCAATCTTCAGGTACATTTTTGATATATGTACTCATCAAATGTCACGATTACTGTTCCTCTGATTTTTTGGGCTACAAATTAAATTTTGGGGTTCTTTAAATTTGTTTAATTTGGTCCAAGATTAATCGATTTGATGTTCTAGGTTCTTTGTAGGCAAAACATTGAAGCAGTTGGTCATATTTGGAAGAGCAAACAAGGATGGGGTTCTTGGTGTTGCATGAAGTTGATGTGTATGAGATGGACATCCATCCTGTCTCCAATGGAAGAAATTTGATGTCACCATCTTCAGCTTTCCTCATGCAGGCCATTACTCTTGGCTAAGTGAAAAGTACTCGGACCTTATTGAGTAAGTCACTAATTATTCATTTCAATTAAATGCTGATTAAGATATTATGTGTAAATAGGATTGTAAATATGTTGTACATATAATTTTCAATTCCGCAGCAACACGCGGGCACCATTGCTAGTGCGTGTGTGTGTGTGTGTGTGTGTGTGTATATATATGGGAGCGGTTTCGTGGCACGGTGACACCACATTTTTGACACGAGTTTTGAACTATTAGATTAGTCCACTTTTAATGGTTGAGATGTAAGTAAACATGGCAATTAATTTTATTTCTATTTTCCTGAAAAGATAAATTAAATATAAATAAAACTTTACTGTTATAATTTTCTTTGGGTCTCATCAATCATTAGATATAAATAAAACTTAACGGTTATAATTTTCTTTCTGTCTCATCAATCATTAGTTTTTTGCATCTAACTATGTTTCATTCTCATTTTTTCCGTGCCCCTCATCTTAATGATTTTCTCTGGTTTAGACTTTCAAGGAATTTGGTAGTTAAGAGTTATAGTCTACTAACCATCTTCAGGGCTGGTTTGGTATATTTTTAGAGTACAAGAACCATACATGATTTCCATGGATACAAAATAATATACACAGGTGTGAAAATTGAAGGAATTACCAAAGCACCATAGCAGTGAGGGTGAGTTCCGTGGGGTACGAAGCTATGTGCGGAAATAAAGGGTTCAGGAAGCAATAAGAGAATGAAATAAAAAATAATAATAATAATGAAAATGGTTTGAACACTCTGAGTTTTAATAATAAGGACAAAATAAAGGGTAAAGTGAATAATACCATGATTGACTTTTTATTGTAAAAATATAGTTTTTCGTTAAAGTGAACAATACCGCTAACTTTTCGTTAAAATTCCCAATAAAAAAAGTTGTGACAGAAGCCCAGTTATTTGACTGGTGCAATTGATAGGAACATGTGTGTGTGTGTGTGTGTGTGTGTGTGTGTGTATCATGTATGTATATATATGTATATATCAACATCAAGTTGGAGATAAGTTTCAGAAATAGAAAATCTGGTAGGAGAGGATGAAGAAGAAAAGATCGGAAAGTAAGGGAATTGTTTTTGGAAAAGATGTTATCTATATCTATATATATAAAGGGAGAAGGCCAATTTGGTGAATCATTCAGAAATGCTTAAAATGCCCTCACTTCGTACACGAAAAACCAAAAAATAACTGTCTAAAAAATAGGGTTAAAAACGTAATAATACCGAATTCTCAACGACATTAATTCACAACCATTGGATAGATACTCACACTTTAAGTTCATTTTCACCTTTGGATCACATTACCATCTATCGCACGATCAGAGCAACAACTGCAGCGGTTGACAGACTCAACATGGAACCGCCATTTATCGCACGTTCTCGATCCCCACAGAGCATACAAAAGGGAAAATTGGATGATTTTCTCAAACTCATTTTTGTCTTCCGTACAAACCACCATCCTCCACGCCTTTTCTTTATGATTTCTTCATCTGAAACTGGCAATCCGGAAAAATAAATGTTAGGATTTACAACAACCGGTCAGTATTATCCCTCTTTATTCAATATCCATTTTTTTTGGTCCCATCGTCCACACACTGTTTTTTCTATCTATTCATTTTGTGGCCTTAGGTACCTTCCATCACTCTCTCTCTCAAACATTGCACTGAGGAAGAATACGCACTCATTCTTTTAGACTAAAAACCCATAAATCCTAACTTTCAAGGACGATCCGGTAAACATTTTCTCTAATACTCACTCTCATATTTTCTGTTCTTTCCTTGGTTTTTTGCGTTTGTTCAAGTTTTTTATGGGTTTTAAGTTTATTTGTGACAACCTGTCCTTAAAATTTCGTTTTCATTTTTTCTGTTGACCCCGGTGTTAGTGCTACGCCCGAGGCCAGGGCCTAGCCTTCACGTGATCGTTCACCTCCCTCACCACACGCTCACCTTGGATCCAAGGTAGGTGCCAGCCTGTCGTACAAACCACCTTAAGTGGTTCCGACTCGTAGGTGACTTGCAATACTTCGCACAACCTTCACGTGATCGTAGCACTTGAACGTATTTATTTGCACATAACTTGTCATACAGACCACATTCGGTGGTTCCGACTCGTGTGCAGGATTTGATTTGATTGTTGACCTATAGATTCAGCTGTACAAGTCACGTTAGGTGACTCCGGCTGATATGTCTCTTTATATTAGTTCATTTCACCTGGCTTACTTATTCATGATTGAGATGATTGACATGGCATATATCTGGTTTTATTATTCTCGAGCATGGTTCTTATATATGTATTGTAGTATTATTTTCTGGGAACTTATACGGGTTTTACGGTGAGGGGTTATTACTTTTGGAAAGATAAATGGTTTTTAAAGGCTTTGTTTTCGCCCACTCACATTTTATGTTTTGCGCCCCTCCAAGTTCTAGGTAGACTTCGGTGTTGGTGGCTCACGAGGTCTCTTCGGCGGTTCTGACAGACATCCATCAATGTAGGGTTGCTTTTATGTTCTATATTAGTACTTAGTCTTTTGGACTGCATTTCGATACCTATGCTCTGGTTGTGTGTGTGTATTTATACTTTAAACACCCTTACTCGTACTTATATGCTAGTCTAGGGTAAAATAAATAGTGGTTTTTATTTATCCATAATTTCACATCATTATCACTTTCGCACAGCGCATATGGCTACGTCACCCTCACGTGACAGCCAGTATGCCCCGATTGAGGGTGACGGCCAGCATGCCCCGATTAAGGTCGGGGTGTGTTAGTTTGGTATCAGAGCTTAGGTTTGGCAGTCCTTCATATTTTGTGAATATTCTAATAAATTTGATGTCTTATGTCAGAACCATGCCGCCTCATAGAGAGCAACGTGTTCCGTCTGAGTCTAATTTCCCTGATATTACCCAACTTTGGGAGGTTATTGCTAGTGCCATTCAGTCTTCACTTCGTCCTCCCTAGAAGACACCTTTGGTGACGGTATATAATTTGAAGTTGAATAACTTTGTTGATACTGAGGGGCCCGATGGAGCTGAGCGTTGGCTCAATCATGTCGAGAAAACTTTTCGATTGATGCAGCGACAGGGAAATCTCCCTGATGATAGGTGGGTCGAGACGACTACTTGGTTTTTGGGTGAGGAACATGCATGCTGGTGGAGGCATGAATCTTTTCAGTTGTCACCAGAGGAAGTTACAGACTGGGAGATTTTTAAGCAGTTATTCCAGAAAAGATTTGTACCTTCAGAGTATATAGATCGTAAGAAGCAAGAATTGACGCGTTTAAAGTAAGGAAATATGTCAACTAATGAGTATTATCGGAAGTTTACTGATTGTCTTGTTATTGTCCGAAGATTGCTGAGAATCATGTCGAGATCCTTCAACGATTTAAGTTGGGTACTAGAAAAAAGTGGCGCTCTATGGCAACTACGACTCCCTGTTTGACATACCAGGATTTTATGAGATTTTACTAAGGATTGAGGATTCGAAAAATATGCCCAGTGATAGTGATGTAAAGGAAGAAAAAGATAATAACCAAAAGAAAAATGATAGTAAAGATAAAGGCCAGTCATCTCAGGGACCTCGCAAGACGCAGAGTTTTAAGAGAAGTGGTACTAGTTCCAGTTCTTCTAGTGGGGGTTTGAGTTCCACTGCGCAGCGGGAGTGGTGGTCAGTTTTCAGGTGGTTCTCGCTTTCAGAGACAGAGAGATTTTAGTAGTTTTGGTAGACCATTTTGTCGTAGATGTAATAGTCGACATTTTGGAGAGTATAGACAGGGCAGTAGAGGATGTTTTGCTTGTGGTCAGATGGGATACCGGGCTATTCAGTGCCCGCAAAACCAACAAAAATCTCAACCATCTGCCTTGCCACCACCAGTTCCTATCCAACAGATTCCAGGGTCTAATGGTTTTACCCAGCCGGGTCACGGGGGAGCCTATCATTATCAAGGTGATATAACTCCATACTCTGGAGGACAGTATCAATACCCACACGATCCGTATCAATAGAGTGGTTACGCTCAATATCTAGGAGGTTATACTTCATATCTGCCATATTCAGCTGGTGGATCACAATGGTTTCCTGGAGGACAATCCTAGAATGTTGAAGTTGCTTCTAGCAGTGCAGGATCATCGAGACAGCCTAACCAGCCTAGTCAGGGACGAGGTACACATGGACGTGGAAACCAAGCTAACATAGGTCGTGGAGGACAACAACAGGGCCATGTTCACCATATCACTCTGCATGATGCTCAAAATAATCCTGATCTTATTATGGGTACGTTGAATATTCTTGGCCATTTTGCTAGAGTATTGATTGATTGTGGTGCCACACATTCTGTTATTTCTCATACGTTTGCTCAGACAACGCAACCTTACCCCACACTTCTTGGTTATGAGTTAGAGTTTTCGATGCCTAGAGGTGAGACATGTTACGTTAGCTGGGTATATCAAGCATGTCCTGTTTTAGTGGAAGATGTCGTTATGCCAGTTAATCTCGTTCCACTGGATATTGTTGATTTTAACGTTATTATGGGTATGGATTGGTTACATTACAATCGTGCTCAGTTAGATTATTATGAGAAAACAATCACTTTTCATCGTCCAAGCTTGCCTGTGGTTACATTCGTGGGTGAGCGTGGTGGACTGAGACACAACATTATCTCTGCCGTGAGAGCTAAGAAGTTATTGAGGAAAGGTTGTCAGGGGTATATGGCTCACGTGGTAGTGAATGATGATACTCCCAGCCGTGTGGAGGATGTCCAGGTAGTCAGACATTTCCCTAACGTGTTTCCTGAGGATTTACATGGACTATCGCCAGATCGAGAGGTGGAGTTCACTATTGATTTACTTCCAGGTACTAATCCTATTTCCTTAACTCCATATCGAATGGCTCCTACTGAGTTGAGTGAATTAAAAACACAGTTGCAGGAATTGGTTGATAAAGGTTCTATTCAGCCTAGTACTTCACCTTGGGGAGCTCTAGTTTTATTTGTATGGAAGAAAGATGGGACTTTGAGGCTGTGTATCGACTATCGATGGCTAAATCGAGTAACGATTAAAAACCGTTATCCGTTGCCGCGTATAGATGATTTATTAGACCAGCTTCGAGGTGCCTGTGTGTTCTCCAAGATTGATTTTATTTCTGGGTATTATCAATTAAAGATTAGAAGTGAATATGTTCCTAAAACAACTTTTAGGACTCGATATGGTCATTACGAATTCCTCGTGATGCCATTTGGGTTAACTAATGCACCTGTAGCTTTTATGGATTTGATGAATCGAGTATTTAAGCAGTACCTAGACAGGTTTGTTATCGTCTTTATTGATGACATCTTGGTGTATTCTAAGTCTAAAGCGGAGCATGTTCGACATCTCACGTTGGTTTTGAAGAAATTGAGGGAACACCGATTGTATGCTAAGTTTAGCAAATGCCAATTTTGGTTAGATCAAGTGGCATTTTGGAGCATGTAATATCGGCCCAGGGTATTCAGGTGGACCCTCAGAAAGTAGCTGTCGTTGAAAATTGGGACCAACCACGAACCGTCACTGAGGTACGGAGTTTTCTGGGCTTGACAGGTTATTATAGACTATTTGTTAAAGATTTCTCAGCCATAGCATTACCACTGACAAGGTTGACGAGGAAATATGTTAAATTTGAGTGGGACGATAATTGTGAACGGAGTTTCTAGCAGTTAAAGTATTGTCTCACTCATGCACCTGTTTTGACACTTCCAGATAATAGTGGTAACTTTGAGATTTATAGTGATGCTTCCTTGAATGGGTTAGGTTGTGTGTTGATGCAGAATGGTAGGGTGATTGCTTATGCTTCGCGACAATTGAAGCCTCATGAGATGAATTATCCTCTGCATGATCTTGAGTTAGCAGCCATTATCTTTGCCTTGAGGATTTGGAGGCATTATGTATATGGGGAAAAAGTGTAAGATTTTTACAGATCATAAGAGTCTTCAGTATCTTTTCACCCAGAGAGATCTTATCTTAATATTCGACAACGGAGGTTGATAGAATTGCTCAGGGATTATAATTGCACGATTGAGTATCACCTTAGTCGTGCAAATGTGGTGGCAAACGCGCTTAGTAGGAAATCTCAAGGCCAAAGTAATGCTTTATATGCTTGTCGTATTCCTCTTCTCACATATTTGAGGTCTACTGGAGTGAAGTTAGGGGTGGAAGATCAAGAAGAAGCTTTACTTGCTAACTTTCAGGTTAGGCCAATTTTGATTTATCATGTGCTCGAGGCTCAGGTGAATGACGAAGAAACTCAGGAATTAATTGAGGTAGTATCACAAGGGAAAAAGAAATATCTCAGGATTCGAGAATCTGATGGCATGCTTATGCAGGAGAAACGGATGTACGTGCTGAATATTGCTGAACTAAAGAAAAATATTCTTGATGAGGCACATGTTTCAGCCTATGCAATGCATCTTGGAAGTACTAAAATGTATCACTATCACACCATTCGACCTTTCTACTATTGGCCGGGCATGAAAAGGGAGATTGCCGAATATGTGAGTAGATATGCGATTTGCCAACAGGTTAAAGCAGAGAGAAAGAAACCTTTTGGGTTGATGCAGCCACTTCCAGTTCCCCAATGGAAATGGGAAAATATTACTATGGATTTCGTGTACAAGCTTCCTCGTACGTGGAATGGTTATGACGGCATTTGGATGATAGTGGATCGGCTTACTAAGTCAGCACACTTCATACCAGTTCGATAAAACTATTCCTTAAGCTGATTAGCTGAGTTGTTCATTTCAGGGATTGTTAAATACCACGAGGTTCCAGTTAGCATTATTTCTGATCAGGATCCTCGGTTCACTTCGAAGTTCTGGGTGGCATTTCAGGAAGTTTTTGGTTCAAGAATGCTTTATAGTACTGCTTATCATCCTCAGACGGACGAGCAATCTGAGAGGACTATTCAAATGCTAGAAGATATGTTGAGATCTTCGGTACTGCAGTTTGGTGATGCTTGGCATAAACGTTTGGATTTGATGGAGTTTGATTATAATAATAACTACCATTCCAGCATCAAGATGTCACCTTTCGAGGCATTATATGGTAAATCTTGTCGTACCCCTCTTTGTTGGTCAGAAGTTGGTGAGAGAGCATTAATGGGCCTAGATATTGTGGACGAAACTACTCAGAATATTCAGGTAATTAAATCTAACTTGAAAGCGGCCCAGGATCGACAAAAGAGTCTTGCTGACAAACACGCCACATATAGGGTGTACAACGTGGGAGATTGGGTATTTTTGAAGTTATCCCTGTGGAAAGGCGTTGTACGGTTTGGTAAGAAAGGTAAGTTAAGTCCTTGCTACATCGGACCATACCAGATCACCGAGCGAGTCGGTGAAGTTGCTTATAAACTTGAGTTGCTTCCAGAATTATCTAAGGTGCACGATGTTTTTCATGTCTCCATGCTTCGTCATTATGTTTCTGATCCATCACACGTGATACCTCCTCAGCCATTAGAAATTAATCCAGATTTGACATATGATGAGGAGCCAATGACGATATTGGATTGGAAAGATAAGGTTCTGAAGAACAAAACTGTGCGCATGGTGAAAGTTTTGTGGAGGAATCACTCGGTAGAGGAACCCACTTGGGAAACGGAAGATCGTATGCGAGATATGTATCCACGCTTGTTTTATGGTTATTAGTGGTTGTTATGTTAATGTATGAAATTTCGGGGACGAAATTTTCTTAAGGGGGGTAGGTTGTGACGACCCATCCCGAATTAAAATATATTTTATCCTAGAAAGCGTGGAAATGACGATTATGACCTCGGGGCATTGTGATGTGGATGTATGCATATGGTTTTAAATTATTTTTCCGTTGACGTAATTAAGTCATACTTGATGTCACGAGCGCTATGACGTGAGTTAGGTTTAAATTGGGTTCGTAATGAAAATGTTACGAATAAACGAAGGTGTAAATTGGGCTAAGGAAATCAACCAATCACCACATCTGCTATGTGCTTGGGTCCAATTAGAATTTTGGGTTTGCTATTGGACCAATTGCTAGTTTTAAACCTCATGGCCCAATCAAGGCCTTGCTTCTCTTATTTCCACCCATTCCCGTGACCAATACACACACATACAGACGTGCCAAAACCTCCCACACTCTCTCTTTTTCTCGAACTCTCTCTTTCCATATAACCTGAGCTCAAAGCTTTCAAAACCTTTCTAGAACTCACAGATCGAGTGATTGGAGGTCACTATCGTCTTCCTTGTGGCTCCACGAGTCTAGTGATACCTTTGGGACGAAGAACAGTTCACGGGAACCCGAGAACTTAGAAGCTCTGGCGGGGTACCCTGTTTTCCCGACATGATCGTCGAGGTTTTACTTACTATTGAGACTTAGAAAGGAGTAGCCGGTTTTTCAAGGACTTTTCTGGTCATTTTTCGTCGAATTTAGGACTTCAAATAGAAACCGACGAGTGTAGCGACGGTCGGCGTTGGAATCCGGTGAATCATCGAAGAATGAAGGGGAATATTGCGTCAACTTTGACGGAATATGCTAACGACGTAAGTTGTTTCACATATAGTTGAGATGTTTCCAGAGGACGAGTGCAACTAGGCGAGACTTGGGGGTTACGACCTAGCTACATACCAATGAGTGGGCTTTTGGTTTTATATATATGCGTATATATGCCTTATGTTTTCCCATAAATTGTTTAAATGGTTTTTACGCTTTAAATGCCATGTCGTATGCATTACATATTAGACTATGCATTAGTATAGTTATGAATAGTACTGCTTGACGCTGTGGACGCTCAGGTAAGCTTCAGATGAGTATATATTGATGGTTGTGCTGGTAGCGTGTATGATTATGATGAGTTACATTTATTGATTAATATCCTACACCCTTGTGTTAGTGTTCCTCCCGGGGCCAGGGCCTAGCCTTCACGTGATCGTTCACCTCCCGCACCACACGCTCACCTTGGATCCAAGGCAGGTGCCAGCCTGTCGTACATACCACCTTAGGTGTTCCGACTCGTAGGTGACTTGCAATACTTTGCACAACCTTCACGTGATCGTAGCACTTAAGCGTATTTATTTACACCTCGCTTGTCATACAGACCACATTCGGTGGTTCCGACTCGTGTGCAGGGTTTGATTTGATTGTTGAGCTATAGATTCAGCCGTATAGGTCAAGTTAGGTGACTCCGGCTGATATGTCTCTTTATATTAGTTCATTTCACCTGGCTTACTTATTCATGATTGAGATGATTGACATGGCATATATCTGGTTTTATTATTCTCGAGCATGGTTCTTATATACGTATTGTAGTATTATTTTCTGGGAACTTATACGGGTTTTACGGTGAGGGGTTATTACTTTTGGAAAGATAAATGGTTTTGAAAGGCTTTGTTTTTGCCCACTCACATTTTATGTTTTGCGCCCCTCCAAGTTCTAGGTAGACTTCGGTGTTGGTGGCTCACGAGGTCTCTTCGGCGGTTCTGACAGACATCCATCAATGTAGGGTTGCTTTTATGTTATGTATAAGTAGTACTTAGTCTTTTGGACTGCATTTCGATACCTATGTTTTGGTTGTGTGTGTATCTATACTCTAAACACCCTTACTCGTACTTATATGCTAGTCTAGGGTAAAATAGATAGTGGTTTTTATTTATCTACAATTTCACATCATTATCACTTCCGCACAGCGCACATGGCTACGTCACCCTCACGTGACAGCCAGCATGCCCCGATTGAGGTCGGGGTGTGTCATGATCTTTTTTGAGGTAAAACATAGAGGATAGACGGTTGAATCGTTGAAGTACATTACAGAGTAGGTTCCACAAAAATGTGTGTAAAAAATATATGAATAATGATCCAAAGACAACTCTTCACGGTGGCATGCAGTTAATCTCATTTATCCTATATTTGTAGTCCATCACGTTGGTCTTTTTAAATTACTAATTCTGAAACCGTAAAAGTGAGTTGTATGATGCTTAAGAAACTACTTATAAATGTTTCTTGTTTTTACCTTTTTACTCCTTGTGGCTAAAATCGATAAGCTGCCTTGTGAATGAATGAAACGTGCAAGGATGTTCTTTATGTTTTGGTATCATTTTGTGCTTTTTTTTCTTTTTGGGTTGGAAATCATTTTGAGCTTTGATTAATCGAAGTAGAATATTTTGTTTAAAATCACTCTAAAGTGAAATGAATGATACGAAAATGGGAGAATGCGTACTCCTTTTATATAGTTAGATGATGGTGAAATCGTCAGTAATCAAAATTCGTAGACTGGAGGAGGGTAAGCTGCCAATAGGGATGGGCAAATACCCATCGGTTATGGGTAACTACGGTTACCCGCTCATTTAAATTTTACGGTTACGGTTATGGGTAACCATTTAGATAAATAAACAGTTATGGGTATAACCGTTTACCCGCGAAATTTAAATGGGAGGTTATGAGTATTAACCGCGGTTATAAAAGGGTAACCGTTTACCCATGTATTTTATATATGTAAAATTAACACAAACCATGTTCTCTATCGGACAAAACTTAGATCAATACTATTGACTATAATGCATGATTTATGTAGCTAATATAATATAGTTTTCCTTAACCACTTTAAATTTCATGGTCCATTATATATATTATGTTAATACTTTACATTCCGAGTTAAATAACCCAATAATACTGTCTTTTAACAGTTTTCGTAACCCAAGAATACTTAGCAAATTTTATAATACCTTCATTGTTAACCGTTAAAAATATTGTCCGTAAACTATTATTTCAATTATTGGAATGGTATAAGGACTTAAAAAATTAAAATGCGGAAATGTATGATGTACCTATAACGGTGTTTAATTGTTGGAAAAAAAAATTATGACAAATTTTTCTTTTTTAATGTTCAAGTTGTTAAAAAAACACTTAGACGGGTGAAAAATGAATAAATGGTAAAAAAGAAAGGATAAACGGATTAAAAAATGATAAATGGGTAAACGGTACTAAACGGTTACGGTTAAATGGGTACACGGTTATGGGTATGGTTAACCATTTATAAACGGTTATGGGTATGTGTATAACCGTTTAGGCAATTACTCAACGAGTAAACGGTTATGCGGATATGAGAATAAACGGTTATGGATAAATAACCGCGGTTACCCGCCCGCCATAACCGTTGTCCATCCCTAGCTGCCAATTGTTCCTCCAAACTGTCACAAGGTTGCCAATTACCCGTCGACCTATTTTTCTTTCCATTTTACTCCCCTTAACTGGTATAAGGCAGTCAAATAACACCCTATCGTTGGATCTGAGAGAATTTCATCCAAGTTTCCGTTTAGTGGTGTCATGTGAGAGACATGAGACACATTTTCTTAGTCCAACTTCACATCGATCTCTGCTATATCTGTCCCTAATTAATAGCCGTATTATTTTCAGTTGTTTGCCAAATTCGACTTTTACACAAAGGGAAAGTAGAGGGAGGAGCTAGCTCAAAGACAGGTTTGCGCTTGAAAATGTGTCTCGTGCTTCTCACATGACACCACTTAACATAAATTTGGATGAAATTCTCTTAAATCTAAAGGCAATGAGTTATTTTGTTGTCTTGTACTAGTTCAAGGGATAAATCGATAAGAAAAATAGTTAAGGGGTAACTGGTAGCCTTGTGATAGTTCCCGAGGGGTGGGAGTAGCATTTTCCTTTCTCTTTGGTGCTTCTGAGAATTGGATTTCACCTAAAAGATTGTATAGAGCATTGTATATTTAACTTGAATGACAAATAACAAAGTTTTCACTCTGTGTAAGTCTTCAGGGCTTGAAATTCAAGAAGTTGATTATTGTTTACTAAGATTTTTATTGTTGTGAGACGGGTCTAATATTTTCGCATAAAATTTGATTAGCGGGATGAGCACCTGCCTTTGCTTGTCCGACGTAAACTGTCAGCAAAATCACTTGTTGGTTTTCCTAGGTCGTGTTTGGTCTAATATTTTCGCATATACAAATACTGCAGCTTCTGTTTCGATTTGCTTAATTAAAGTTTGTGGTTAGGTTGTGCCGCGTGGTAGCCCCCTCCGCCGTGCCCAAGCTTTAACTGCTTTGCATGTGCCTAATTAAACGTTCAATTCCTATGATACTTCAACCTAGTTTGATGATGGTGAAATCACCCGCCGTTGGAATTACTAGATCGGAGAATACCGCTTCTAATAAACTTCAGTTTCCAAGAAACAAATAAGCACGTACACAGAGACAGGACTTTGATGTAAAAAAGGCGTTGATTGATCTGGAGTAATACAAGCAACTAAATGACAATAACGTATATTCCAACCTCAAAAACTCAAGAACCTGCACAACAGCGAGGTTAAAGATTTTTTTTTTGGGGGGGTGGGTGAGGGGGGGTGGTTCCCTCTAGACTCAAGGTAAGGTAAGAGTCCACGCCATTTTTCAAAGTCGAGGGCAGAGGTTTTGATCGTCCGAAAAAGTGTGTGTTCGTGTTTTTACATTTTACGATCTCAATTTTAAGTCACATAACAAACTCATAACTCATTTTTTTAACATTGCAATATGATATATCAACTTATAAATAAAGAAAAATTAATGAAAAAAGCTTCAAAGCTTTGCATTTTAATAAAAAATCATCTACTAACTTTATTTAATGATAAAAACAAAAGAATAAAAAACAAGGTTGTTAAGATATAGTCCCTTGTTGCTGTTAAATCAGCTATTAACTAGTGACATGACGCTCACGTGGACAATAACTAAACACCACGTGTCATAGGGATCCACATAAATATTTAAAAAAAAAAAAAAAAAAAAAAGTGTCCCCTCCCTCCTTTCTCTCCTCTACACACGCTCTCGCACACCCACCCTCAATTCCCTCTCCCAAACCCTCAATGCCATTAATCCCCACTTTCTCTCTCTAACACTCCTCTCTCTCCTCCACTTCACAGCCTCCTTCACTCATTCAGACAACTACCTCATCAACTGCAGCTCACCCTCCAACTCCTCTGTCTTCAACCGTTTCTTTTCGACGGACCCGTACAGGTCTAGGCGGGGCTCCATCTCGATCGCCGACCAAAACCCACCTCCCAATTCGACCCACCTCTATCGCACGGCCAAAACCCATCATCCCTTCCCTCTGCACATTGCCGTCTCGAACCCAAGAACGAACTCCCGCCAGCCACCTCTTCTTCCAGATTAGATCTGTCGGCGCCATTTCTCTTGTTGAGAGGCCCATCCTCATTGATGCAACGACTCCTCAGTCCCTGTCTATTCGTAAGCCCATCCCTTCCCGTAGAATCGCAGGCCCACCCCTTCCCCTCGTCAAATCTCCAAAATCCTAAATCATAATTGTTGATGCACAAGATCAGTGAGGACTTTGGTACAATAGAAAGTGTCAAGTTTGTGACCTTCGCTAGATTGCTCCGGTCACTAGTGTGGATAAGTATGTAAATGGATAGAGACAGGGAAGCAAACACAAGATATACGTGGTTTACCCAGATTGGCTACGTCCACGGAGTAGAGGAGTTCTCATTAATTGTGAAGGGTTTACACGAGTACATAGGTTCAAGCTCTCCTTTAGTGAGTACTAGTGAATGATTTAGTACAAATGACATTAGGAAATATTGTGGGAAAATGATCTCCTTTTATAGAAGAGAGTTTCTAGCTTTGTTTTGACATTGACACGTGTTGTGTTGTGATTGGCTTCTGATGTTGACACGTGTCGCGCTATGATTGGCTTCTGATGTCGACACGTGTCGTGCTGTGATTGGCCTCCTGGTTGGAAGGAAACTCTTCTGGGTCCTTGACGGTATAACGTTGATCGGTGCTCGATAGTTTCTGGATTGGTCAAGTATGGTACAAACAATAATCAAAATCCAAAATTTTCGAATTCGATTCATAAAATTAGGTCCATCACAAGAATTTAGCAGAGACTTGAAATTGGGGAATTACCTGAAAAGAAGCTCGAGGCTTTCGTCGGAGATCACCATCCTTTTGAGGCGAAGGTTTTCGATATTTTCTGGGGCTTCGACGGCGGCGAGGGGGCGTATGTGGGTGTCGCGGTGGGTGAGGGAAGGATTTTAGGGGTTGAAGGGGAATTGGAGGGTGGGTTTGGGGGAGTAGGAGGGGGAGGGTGTAGCACGACGGCGTTCGACGACGTCGATCCCTTTAGTTATGAACATCAGATGATGGCTGCGGACCAGCTTTTTTCCTAACCTTGTGGTTAAATGCTCCAGCATGCACACCCATGGTTAATGGCTTCGAAAGCTGGTACTGGATAGACCTGTAAACGGGTCGGGTTTATTGGGTTTGGGTCAGGTTGAACCCGACCCGTTAAGTTAATGGATCACCCGAACCCAACCCGTTAAGCTAACGGGTCACCCGAACTCGACCCGTTAAGCTAACGGGTCGCCCGTTTCACCTGTTAACACCCGTTAACAATTATTATTATTATTTTTTCCATAGAGTTTATATTTTGTTGTTAAGACTTTATTGAAATTACTAAAATATCATCAACTAACGGGTGTTAACGGGTGCAAACAGGTCTAACAGATTGATTCAAAGTGACCCGTTATTTAACGGGTTGTTAACGGGTTCATCCGTTAGCGACCTGACCCGTTAAACATCCACCCAAATACTAATATTAACGGGTCGGGTTTGGTTGGGTTAACGGGTCGGGTCCAAAATGCCAGGTCTAGTACTGGATACGATGGTGAGGAGATCATGAAATTGTTATCCCAAAAGGTCTGATGGCTGCGGTGTGTTTTAAATTTTAGGGTTAGTTTTTCTAATTTTTTAATTTTTAATTTTTTTTTAATTTTTTAATATTTATGTGGGCCCCTATGACACGTGACGCCTAGTCAATGTCCACGTGAGCACCACGTCACCAGTTAATGGCTGATTTAATAGCAAACTTAACGGATGTTTGAAAGTGTCCCAAAATTATGACTTTATGTACTACTCTGGGATGAAAAAAACTTCAAATGTTAAAAACCAAAAAACTTCAGATTAGTAAACTGAGATTAACACATATTATTATTACGCACCTTCAATTATGCTCAATGAGCAATGAGCAATGAGCTCCTGATTTAAAACCACGTATTACAAACTATTTACCTATATTTTAAAAATTCACTAATTTACCTACATTCTTTTGATGCAAACTAATTGACCTACTTTTTTGGAGGCAGATTCTCTGCCCTCCCACTTTCCGTGCCCTCCTGTTTGTGTGGTCACAGTTAAGCCACGTCAACATTTTATATTATTATTCATTTTTGTCTTATTATCTCTATAAAAAAAATAATATAAAATGTTGACGTAGCTTAACCGTGACCACACAAAACAGGAGGGCACGGGAAGTGGGAGGGCAGAGAATCTGCCTCCACATTTTTTTGATACAAACTATTTACCTATATTTTTTTCTTTACAATATCACGCTTGTGGTGTTGGAAATGTGCCCTAAAGCCATTCATATGATGATACTTTACGGATATTTCACATGTTAAACTAATCTAGTTTACATATAAAGGGCAAACATTATTGTTTGAGACGTCTCATATAAATGTTATATGCTTAAACGATAAAGTCCAAGGAATATGTGATTGGAAGAATTCAATCTAATGAAGTTAGATTATTGAGACCATTCTTTCGTAGACACATCCTAAACGTTCCTGATCATAGGATTGCCAATTGGGCATTGACAGTCCGATAAGATCAGTACGTGTTATGTCTTCTCTCAGGGAGAGTGACTAGTCTCGAGTCATTGGTGTGTGTGACATCAAGACAAGTACGTAGGTGCTCAATAGAGAATGAGTTCACTGAACACGATCAACGAGGAGTTCTCATACTCATGTCACATGAGAACTCATGTTTGGGATAATGCAAATTAGTCCTTTGACCTGAGGCATCACAGTTGTTGTCTTGTGGTTAAGTCCTTGATCTTTGATTATGTCAAAGTCACCCCATCGGGGTGTCCACGACATCATTGGGGTTAAGCCACTTAGTCATGGAGACAAGTGAATGCGCAACAAGGGATCTCTAACCTTCAATTGGCTTGAGGGAGAATACTCTATGATATGATTAAAATCTCTGGCCAGAGTATGAATGAGATTGGGGAATGCGTTCCAAATCACATTCAAGGTAATCATAAAATGCAAATGATTCACATTGGATAGTAGACATGAATAAATAAACTATCAAACCAAACAATGTGGTCAAGAGTATTAGATTAGAGAAAGACCGTATTGCATTTGTAATCCTAAACTGAATAGGTTCTCTACCTCTTCTGATTAGCTTGGGTAGCCATGATATGCTGCTAGGGGTCACTCATGGTTTGTGGAAGCCCTAAACGTGTGTAATCACTAAAGGGAGAATTGAAAGTAAGTTTCAATTCACAATCGATGTAAAATGGTTTTAATAGCCCACTGCCTCGCTAAAAGGAACCTAATGTATCGTACACCAAATAAGGTGGAGATTGAAGAAACAAAGGAGATGAATTAAATGGTTTAATTATTTATGGCAAGGATTAATTAATATGTTAATTAATCAAACGAATAAGTTCGTTAAAGACCTCGGGATAGTTTTGGACCTTAAGGCCCAATGGGCTTCGAACGTCAAAGCCCATTGACTTAAGTTGTATGACAACTTAATGAATAAAGATTCACAAAGGCCCAAAAGCCCATATCCATTTAGTGTTGAATTAGGGTTTTTGGTTCTTTAGGTCATTTAAAGAAGTGACTATATAAAGAACTTTATAGCCTAAAATTCATAAGTTGTTGATTTTAGAGAAAATTGGTGAGAACACAAAGCTTCCATTTCTCTCTAAGAGGCCAACCACCTTGGGGGATATTGTCTAGCAATTCTATTTCCTCAAGGTCACTCATTTCCTCTCCAATCCAACCTTGGTGTAGAATCTTTAGAGGTTCTCAATTTTGGGAACTTGGAGAACCTATTCTTCCAACCAAATCCATGGAGCTAAGAAGCAAGGAATGAAGGCCCTATCTCTTGGGTGATTATCCTTTGCATATGCAAAGAGGAATCTACAAAGGTAAATATTTCTCAACTAACAAATTGTTGTTTTAAGTTGAGTCAAGGTTCACCAATCTACTAGGCTTTGAATTTCATGGTAGATGTTTTGTTTTTGAATGCATGAAAGCATGATTCCGCCTTTAATTGTTAATTGCATGCTATATGATGTTATTCAAATGAACATGTTTTTCACAAAATTTCCTTCAAGTGGTATCAAGAGCCTAGGTCTAGTAGTTGGTGAATCATTTTGGGTTTTGTAGTTCATAGTTTTTTGATTTAAAAGTTGTAATATGTTACAAGCTTTATTCTTGTTTCTTTGAATGTAAATTTTGTTAGAAAATTTGCCATCTCAAATGTTGTAGATGTAGTTCATATGAGCATGAATTTTGGAGCTAAAATTTGGTGCCATGTTTTTTGGGAAATTCGGCCAAATCCAAAGGGTGATTTTTTGGGTTCATGTTTGTCTTGTTAAAATGGTTTTAAAGTGACTTTTGGAACCCCTAAGTACCCTAGGATGTTAACCCTCTTTTGAGTGATGAAAATTTGAGTTTTGGTGAGTGAAAACATTCATGGAGCTATTATGAGTTTTCATGAGTGTTCTTCAATGTTCTTGAAGTTCTTGCCAAGAACAAAAAGTTTTGAAGTTTTGATTCAAAATGTTTTATGTTTTTACATAAAGTTTTGGTTTAATTTTAGTGGGTGATTTTAGTGGGTGATGATTATTTGTAAAGAATTATTAATGGTTTTAATGGTAGACAAACCTTTTAAAAAGTTTGACATAAATTCAATTAATGGTTATAATGGTAGACAAACTTTTTTAAAAGTTTAACATAAATTCAAAATATTTCATCTTTACCTCACCTAATAAAACCCACTTACAAAAACTTTGTAAAAATCATATTTTTTCTATCATGGCCGGCCACCCTAATTAAATAGGGTTATTTTGGGTCTTTTATTCAATTACATAAAGTTTTGATACTTTTGTGTATTTGCACTTTGGCCCAAAAGTTTACGTTTTTACGTTAAGGCCCAAAAAACGTTAAAGGACAAATTGTTTTGCTCCTTTAATGAAGCTTTTTTGTATTTGTTGAAATTTTTGGGTTCTAGTTGTAATTACATGAAGTAGTGGACTTTTGTGTTTTTTACAAAGTGACCCCAAAAGTTTGTGTTTCGCAATATAGCCCAAAAAGTTGTGGTTATTGCATGATGGCCCAAATTAAGTAGGAAACAAAAATTGTTTTGTCTCTTTAAATGAGAATTGGATTTTCATTTCATTTAGCTCCATTTAAATCAATTTTATGGATACAAAAACCAAATGAAAATGTTGCATTCAATTTAATTAATTAAAGTGTTGATTAATTAAAGGGTGATTATGAACCTAAGCCTACGATAATTGAGCTATGTGAAAGGCCGTTTCAAATTTGTTTGAACCATGGGAATGTGTAGATTAATTTTGGTTGTAATTTGATTTGATCAAATGTTGTAAAAGAGCATAAGCTCTTCTTTACTTTAAAGTAATTTGAATTATGCAAATGTTGTAAAGAGCATAAGCTCTCTTTTACTTTGAAGTACTTCTTTCTTGCTTTATTTGATATGCATGAAAATGAAGTAGTTGGGTCCAACGCCCCTAGGAACAACACGCCTTAATGTGATTAAACGCGTAACTAAAATCAATCTCCATCCCTAGTCCGAGATTCAACACTAGGCTCGTGTTAAATCTAAACAAAGGTTCATAGTCATCTTAAGGCCCTAAGGCAACTATATAGTCCATCAAATGAATGCAAACCTTATGTTAGTAGTATCATATACTCTTGCTTTAAAAACCGTTTTATAAGCATAGTGGGAGTATTATATACAACTAAAAACAAATGGACCAATAGTTGTAATATGACCAAAATTGTTTTAATAAAGATTAAAATGAATATGTTTATGTGATGAGACCTAAAACCCTCAACCAAACCATTATTAAGTTGAAAAGCGTGAGAGTGCTTAGAACACTCTTCCGTGGCCTTCCACCGTGGTAGCTCCAATCGTTTATGACTTGTACACCGGCTTCACCCTATCATGGGGGAGTACAAAGTGCATGCTTATACTCAGGAGGAGTCTATATACATACTTGATGAGGTGAGTGTAGGCAACGAGGATGGCCAATATCGTATTATCGTGAGGCTATTCTTGAACCCCTTCACGAACTAAGCATGGTGGGAATGACTTAACTAAGTGCAATGTTGCCAATATCATATCATTGTGAGGCAACATTCTCTAGAGGCCAAATTGATGGGTACTTGCATTAGTTGCAAATGAGTAAGCGTACTCTCTCATTATTATTAATGCTAGCCAATATCATATCATTGTGAGGTGGGCTTTGTAATAGTGAGTCTCCCATAACCTACTAAGAGTTTCCTCCAAAACTCTCGAATTCCAATGAGGGATATGGAATTTGCCAAAAATAGTGGGTGGTGCTATTTGATTTAAAGACCCGAATCAAATGGCTTAAAATCAATCAATTTATATTCGTTATGTATTTGTTTACCAATATATTTGCAAACGCTATCCAAAACTTGACAAAGAAAATCCGAATGTTTTAGTTTCCGGACTTGGTAACACAATCCCAAAGATTGTCTTAAATGGATTGTGCATGTACCTAAGAAGTCTCATCCTCACTCTTCCTATTGATAATGTATCATTGGAAGAACATGTTAGAAATGTCTATCATGAAGAGGACAACACAAACAACCAATGCTTATTCCTTCGTTATATGAACAAAGGAACTTACGAAGATTAGCATAAAGACAAGGACACTTTTAGTGTCATAGTTCTTCACTTACAAATTGTTGTATGAAGAAATAAGAGTTGCCTTGAACAACTCTTGAAAGTTTGTAATTATGTTTAGAACATAATGGTTGGTTGACAAAAATAGTCCATCAACATGGACTTATGATGATTTTGAATCATTGAGTGTTGAAGTGATAAACCACTTAACGAGACGGAAACTAAGCTAGGACTTGACCTTTATGTCCCTATCCTAATGGTTCACTAAGTTTATTGTAAACTATGTAGTGAACAATAACCACACACTCTCCAAAATGTTTGATGTGTATAACACAATTGAAAAAGGTTCCAAGAGAGATAGTGGGAGTTTAGGGACCATGACTATTGTAGTCAAAGGAGAAGTCAAATGAAGAAGATAAAATTAACTCCAAGGGAACAAACTTTCTTTATGAAAGGATGGACATTGGAAGGGGTATTTGCAAGAAATGTCTTGCAAGTGTCAAGAACACACCTTTCGAAGGTGTTGTAAATTGTTCTTGAAAAGTTCAAAACAGTTGGTTCTTCTACTTGAATACATGATTCCGTATTAGTAACTATGTTTTACAATCGTTGTAAAAGTATGGCTAATAAGAAGTAGAAGATTAATGAGAGAAGAGAAAGTACTTCACATTCGGAACGTGAATAAAATATAGATCTCTGCGAAAGCAGATGGTACTAACTTCCTCATATGAACTACCAAAGAAATTGGAAAAACCAAAGATTGTCTTTACATCCCAATTTTAAGGAACTTAATTCCGTCACTATAGTAGAGATGGATGAATGTTTTGTTTGACAAAACATTGTTCTTTATTAATCAATGATTGGATTATAGTAATCTAATTGATTGTCTCTATAGTAGAGATGATATGGTAGCGTTAACTGTTTAGAATATAATGATGCTTAAAACCCAAAAGGTTGCAAGATAGTGGCAATTGTCCACAACATAATACTACTCATGTTGTATGACATTCACCGAAGATCACTCTCGGTTGGACTATAGTTTATTATGAATAAACACAAGTCCGAATACTTTGCAAAAGGTTTCAAAGAATTCAAGAAATGTAAGTTGATGAGTAAGACGTCTAAAGTACTTACCTCCTTAGATTTGATTCAAGGAAAGGTAACACTTTAGATGAGTTTCCTTGAAAGATATCAAGGAAATTAGCATCATAAGATAATGATTTTCTCCATTAGGAGAAGAACGAACTCGAATAAGATTTAGTTCGTTGGATGTTATCAATTACCCATATATATAGGATATATACTTCTAAAACAATATGATTGTCAATTAGAAGATCTTCCAAAATTTTCATAACTCCATAGGATGTAGTTGGAAAGAAAGACAAATCTTAATCATGTTAAGATTTGGGGTTGTGTGCTAATGAGCAATATTTGTTTAAAAAAATTATCTTGTGGATATCCTTAAATTAACCTTTGGATATCACTTCTATAAACCAACCAACAAATGTTGTTTGTTGAGTAGTTCATTGTAATCCTTTGTAATCCTACAATGTGATTTGCCTTAGAGCAAATGAACTAGGAATAGAACTCAAAAGAATGGGTTCTTTGAGAGACAAGATGATAATCAACAAATATAACAACCTAGTTCCTATACCACAAGCTCCAAGGTAGTCAAAAAGAATTTTAAAACCGTCTCAGTTGAATGGTTTGAACTTTATGACTACATTGAGTGTATATACAACATATACTCAAGGAAATGGTAAAGTACCATTTGACCCGAAATAATGAAACCTTCATAGCTAATTGGTAGCTTAAGGTGACTACAATCAAAGAGAATGGTTGACTTTGAAGGAACCATCTTTGACGTAGTCTTAGTTTCAATTAATTCGATGATTGCTAGCTACAACTAAATGTTGATTCAATGTTTGGACATAATATAGGTATCCGAAACCATTATTAAGATAGTCCTAATAATATATGTCTAAAACTATGAATCACAAAACATGTAAGTTGTAGAGATCCAACCATCATGGATCTTAGCAAGCTAGTGGGAGCCATAAGCGTTTTATGAGAGAAAAGGTCAAATCGTTTGATTTCTCATATAGATGTAAATGAATCTTTTGTTTACTAGGTTTACAAAAGATTAGTGGGAGTTAATCATATTCCTAAATTTGAATATATGTATGATATATTAATTTTGGAAATGAAAAGAATACTTCATTGTTAAAGTTATGACTTTAAAACTTTCTATAACGATAGAATGTATATGGGAGACATAGTCTATATACATGGGATGGAAATCTATAATGATAGATTTTAGGATATAATTGGATTATATCATGCCCTAATAATAGACAAAAGGATGCTAGGAAGTTTCTCATATGATGATAAACTTCAATAAGAAGAACAACTCTAGTGAGACTAGGAGGTAGCTCTTCTCAAAGGGAACGTACCCTTTGACTCCCAAAGAAATAATGCGTAAATCGAATCCTTTATGCATACGCAGAAAGGTGATTTATGTATTTCATATTGTATGAAAAACATTGATATGAGTTGTACCTAGAAAGGTACAAGGCGATATCAATGCAAGCCCAGGATCAGAACCATGGCAACTGTCAAGTGAATCCTTAAGTATTTAAGAAATACTAAAGGATAGGTTCCTCGAAGAATGAGGAAGAATTAGAGTAACGTAATGGAAGCGTAAATGTATTAGATTGTGAATCTAATCCATCATTGGATGTTTCTTCATTATGAATGAAGAGATAAACAGATATCTCTTTATTATGACTAAAGAGATATTTGGATGGAAACATTAAAGTAATGACTTTAGTGTGTTCCATTATGAATGCAAAATATATTGCCATATAGAAGTTTACAACAATGTTGTTTGGATGGGAAAGTTCATTTATGAACTCTCTATTCGGTTCCAACCAGAAAGTGTATCTAGTGTACTGACACTACGACACTAATGGGGCGATAGCTCAAGCCTGGGAATCAAGGTCTCATCAATATCCGAACTCATATGAGAGACTGAACCACATGATTGGGAATCATGTATAATGGTGACGTCGATATTCTCAAGGTTCCTTCTATGGATAACATATAGATATCCATTTCCTAGGCCTACTACTCAGCCATTTAGGAAATGACTACAGAAGAGGAATCATAACAGATGACCAAGCTGATTGGCTCTAGTGCAAGTGGGAGATTGTTGGAAATGTGCCCTAAAGCCATTCATATGATGATACTTTACGGATATTTCACATGTTAAACTAATCTAGTTTACATATAAAGGGCAAACATTATTGTTTGAGACGTCTCATATAAATGTTATATGCTTAAACGATAAAGTCCAAGGAATATGTGATTGGAA
The DNA here is from genome assembly GCA_035220775.1 of Malus fusca. Classification (NCBI taxonomy): domain Eukaryota; kingdom Viridiplantae; phylum Streptophyta; class Magnoliopsida; order Rosales; family Rosaceae; genus Malus; species Malus fusca. The sequence goes on along the minus strand of CM069072.1, from coordinate 7,746,911 downwards.
GAATTCAATCTAATGAAGTTAGATTATTGAGACCATTCTTTCGTAGACACATCCTAAACGTTCCTGATCATAGGATTGCCAATTGGGCATTGACAGTCCGATAAGATCAGTACGTGTTATGTCTTCTCTCAGGGAGAGTGACTAGTCTCGAGTCATTGGTGTGTGTGACATCAAGACAAGTACGTAGGTGCTCAATAGAGAATGAGTTCACTGAACACGATCAACGAGGAGTTCTCATACTCATGTCACATGAGAACTCATGTTTGGGATAATGCAAATTAGTCCTTTGACCTGAGGCATCACAGTTGTTGTCTTGTGGTTAAGTCCTTGATCTTTGATTATGTCAAAGTCACCCCATCGGGGTGTCCACGACATCATTGGGGTTAAGCCACTTAGTCATGGAGACAAGTGAATGCGCAACAAGGGATCTCTAACCTTCAATTGGCTTGAGGGAGAATACTCTATGATATGATTAAAATCTCTGGCCAGAGTATGAATGAGATTGGGGAATGCGTTCCAAATCACATTCAAGGTAATCATAAAATGCAAATGATTCACATTGGATAGTAGACATGAATAAATAAACTATCAAACCAAACAATGTGGTCAAGAGTATTAGATTAGAGAAAGACCGTATTGCATTTGTAATCCTAAACTGAATAGGTTCTCTACCTCTTCTGATTAGCTTGGGTAGCCATGATATGCTGCTAGGGGTCACTCATGGTTTGTGGAAGCCCTAAACGTGTGTAATCACTAAAGGGAGAATTGAAAGTAAGTTTCAATTCACAATCGATGTAAAATGGTTTTAATAGCCCACTGCCTCGCTAAAAGGAACCTAATGTATCGTACACCAAATAAGGTGGAGATTGAAGAAACAAAGGAGATGAATTAAATGGTTTAATTATTTATGGCAAGGATTAATTAATATGTTAATTAATCAAACGAATAAGTTCGTTAAAGACCTCGGGATAGTTTTGGACCTTAAGGCCCAATGGGCTTCGAACGTCAAAGCCCATTGACTTAAGTTGTATGACAACTTAATGAATAAAGATTCACAAAGGCCCAAAAGCCCATATCCATTTAGTGTTGAATTAGGGTTTTTGGTTCTTTAGGTCATTTAAAGAAGTGACTATATAAAGAACTTTATAGCCTAAAATTCATAAGTTGTTGATTTTAGAGAAAATTGGTGAGAACACAAAGCTTCCATTTCTCTCTAAGAGGCCAACCACCTTGGGGGATATTGTCTAGCAATTCTATTTCCTCAAGGTCACTCATTTCCTCTCCAATCCAACCTTGGTGTAGAATCTTTAGAGGTTCTCAATTTTGGGAACTTGGAGAACCTATTCTTCCAACCAAATCCATGGAGCTAAGAAGCAAGGAATGAAGGCCCTATCTCTTGGGTGATTATCCTTTGCATATGCAAAGAGGAATCTACAAAGGTAAATATTTCTCAACTAACAAATTGTTGTTTTAAGTTGAGTCAAGGTTCACCAATCTACTAGGCTTTGAATTTCATGGTAGATGTTTTGTTTTTGAATGCATGAAAGCATGATTCCGCCTTTAATTGTTAATTGCATGCTATATGATGTTATTCAAATGAACATGTTTTTCACAAAATTTCCTTCATGTGGGGTAGGTAAATTTTTTTTACAGTATTTCTATTCTAAGTGGGTACTAACATATAGATAGGTAAATTATTTTCTATGAAAAGAAAAATAATACAACCCAATATTTTGTACAATTTTTTTTGACACAAATTATTTGTCCATGTTTCAACGTAAAACACCATAATATTTTTATTTATATTATATATTGCATGCTAATAAGGTAAGTTAGTTTCAATATAAAACAATTGTTGGTTAAAAAAAAAATTGAGAAAAGAAAGCCTAATAAAATATTAGGTTAATTGACATTTAAAATGAAAAATTTATTATTAATCATAAGTCAAGCCCTCACCTACGTTACAATCTATGAGGGTATTTTAGGAACACGAGAATTATAAAAACTGACATACCAAGCTTGTTAAGGAAATTTGCTTAGTTAGACTCTAGTAAATGGGGTTTAAGTCTTAAAAATTAAAGAGGATGGGTTTTAAGTGAGAGAAAATAAGTTTTAAGGGGAAACTCTCATTTTCAATAAAAATGGTAGATAATAAAATTAAAAAAAAAAACAAAAAATTCAACTCGCGCTGGACGCGTCCCCCGACCCACCCCAACTCCCCCTTTCCACACTTCCCTCTTTTCTTCCATTGTCAGTTGCATTAAGAGATTTTTTTCTTTCTTAGAATAAGAAAAAAACTTCAAATTAAACTACATTTCCCTGTTTTATTTTTGTGATGTTGTTTCCTAATAGTAGTCAAGATGACGAGAGATTTTTCAAAGTGCTCGGAACACGGGGTGATATACCACATGTCTGTATATAAGTGGTGAGATTCTTATAATAACATAAAACATAAAATTTCTCACCACTTACATAATAACACGTGGTGTACTACTTGTGTTACGGGCACAAGGAAAAATTTCTCCAAGATGACACCCAAGATCAAGAAATTGAATGGAGAGCTAAATTTATTATTGTAGGTATGTAAAAAATGTGAGGGAATTTTAATTTGGTAATTGAAAACAACTTTTTAAATATAATTACTGAGAACGTAATCTTCTCAAGGTTTTGATCTAAATGATCACTTCTGCGTTCATGTTTTTTGGCGTAATAGGTGCTTTTATAGGACCAAAAAGGGCCGAAGTTTCAAACCTTATAAAACAAAACCAAGAATTAGGAACTATTTATGAAATCAAACCAATAAGTTGAAACTATTATGAAACTGGACTATACACTATTTATGAAACTTGATAAAAAAACTAAACATTATTTATAAAACATGACCAAGAACTAGGCATTATTTATGAAAGTGGCAATATTTATAAAACCAAACCAATAGGTTGAAACTATTATGAAACTGGACTATACACTATTTATGAAACTTGATCAAGAACTAGACATTATTTATGAAACATGACCAAGAACTAGGCATTATTTATGAAAGTGGATCAATAACTAGGCACTATTTATGAAACTGGATAAAAAAAGAGACACTATTTATGAAATTGTACCAATTACTATACACTATTTATGAAACTTGATCCAATAACTAGGCACTATTTATGAAACATGACCAATAACTAGACACTATTTATGAAAGTTGACGAAGAACTATGCACTATTCATGGACCAATAAATAGTGTAGTACCGTTCAGTTTTATAGATAGTGTAGTAAATCGTTCAGTTTTATAAATAGTGTTCAATTTCATAAACAGTGTCTATGATGGACATACAGGTCCCGCGAGTCAGGTTTTTTTTTAAAAAAAAAAATTATATTAAAATTTAAGTTCTTTTATCCTTTTGATTAAAATTTAAGGGATTTTCATTAATATTTAATTCTTTTTCATTAAGTAAAAGTATATCATAATTTTTTGTTAAAATAAATTTAGCCCAACCCTTTTCATGAAAGTTCTTTATAAATAATTGCAATATCAAAGCTTTGTTCGTCAATACATCAAATTGAACAGTAAGTGATGGCGTGTGACCTGTCAATCGTCTAGGTTTTCTTTAGGTCTTAGGGTTTTTAAATTGAAAGGGTCTGCACCATCCGAATAATAAGTGTGCTTCTCTCTTTCTATGTACCTTTCTTTCCCTCTCTCTCACTCAGTACCATGCACAATTTACATCGGCCAGAATAAAAATTTTGAAGTTCGAAAACATGTTCGGTGCTTTTATTTGGTGGTCTATAGATGTGTAATCTAAACATAGTGAATCTTTGATGATTCAAATCTGTGGGGTTCCCATTTTTTGCAGCAAGTGAAGGAGAATTCATTTTCAAGCTTTGGTAGATAAGATTAAAGTTTGCTTTCCAGGTTAAAAATGTTAACTTTTCTCAATGGTTGGACGGCTCTAATTGGTGCAATTTGTTTATCAAAGCTTGTTATAGCTTCTTAGTTTATCAATTGTCAAATTGCCTTTTAAAGCATATTTTTGCATGTGGGGAATTGGCTTCCCAATAGTTAGTAATTGTTCATTGGAATATAATGTGTGTGGACCTAAGCATGAAGGTGGGCTTGGTGTTCGTGATTTGGCTGCTTTGAACTTGACTGTTTTGCTTAGTTTTGGCTAGGAGCCTGAGATGCTTTACAATCTTCTTCTTTGCGGGGTTCTTTCGCTCGTCTGCGTTTTCCTCTTACGCCTTACAAAAAACAAGTTAACTATATACAACTTTTCTGTGTGGCGTGATTTGAAGCATGCTTTGCCTGTTCTAAATAATAATAATCGTTGGATTATTGGTGATGGAAGGTCGGCTGTGATCTGTCATTACATGCGACTATCTCCACTATAGAAATAAAAAAAGGAAAGAAGGAACAAATTCGTTAATAAATACTAGAAACAAAGGGTAGGCTTTCTACATATATACCGTTCAAAACAACGATTTTTATCAGCTGTAGCAAAGAAATAAACTTCATAAAAGTCGAAATATGAAGAAATAGATATGCCTAGATACTTTATTCTATGGATAAATGATCTAATTGATAGAAGAAGCGCCGTAAAGATCAATTGCGAGGTTTTGGTCCGATACAATAAGAACTACTTGTTTATGTCATGATATGAGATAAAAGTTAGGAATCCACTTATGTAATAGAGTTAATCCCCTAAGGTATTAAGCAGCGGTGTAGCATCAAATCCCAAATATAGTAAGTCTTTTCCTTCTTATGAAGGAAGGTCTTTTTCAAAGATTCTATATCAATTTATATATGAAACCGAGATAGTTACCTTTCAGAAAATTAGAATGATAGTGAAAATGCTTATGCTTTAGTTTTATGAAGGTGGGAGAAAAGATAAAATTGATTATTAAGAAAAATTTGAGTTTGAAACTTATGCAATTAACCTCTTTCTTTTGGTTAACTTGAGAAAAAAAAAGGATATATCTCTGAGAAATCTCATTCAATTAGATAGGGTAATTAAAAAATAGGGCACCAAAAGAATTTAACCGCTGAGCCGTATGAGGTCGGAAACTCTCAAGTACAGTTCTAAGGGAAGGAATTTACCCCCTATTCCGACCGGAGAGAACATGTCGTTCAACAAGGAGATTCTGAAATTGCGGAGGCTTGGTTCGATCAAGCCGCCAAGTATTGGAAACAAGCAATAGCGCTTACTCCTAGTAATTATATTGAAGAACAGAATTGGTTGAAGATTACAAGGCATTTCGAATAAGAATAGTTTATTATTTAATTTAGATATTTAGTTTTATAGATTTTTTATTCATTTTCTAATTAATTGTTTGTTGTCCTATCGAGGATCATTTCTCTGGGAAGAACCAATCAAAGAATTTCATTATATCCCTTCTAAGATCGTTCTATTTCGTAGGAATAAACTATATATACAGATAAAGTGGAGAATCCATTTTTTTTCTTCTATTAAAACTGATAAAAGAGACCTTCGAATGACTAAATTTAAATATTGAGATGTCTCTTAGTAATGACTTCTCGCGATATTTTGATTTGGAATAGAGTACGGAATAGAGTAATATGTTCTATGTAAGATATAAAGTATAAAGTAGTTCCGTTTAGGAACTTATAATTGAGATATGAATACACTAGGTTGCACAAAAAAATGGTTTTTGCGTCAATTAAAGCCCATAAAGGGGTTTTATAAGATTAAAAGGGTCCATTAAGCGCCTCACTGCTATGTCATAATAGATCATTGATTATTGACCATTCATTATCTTCAGTTGTTTCACCTACAGTTCTTCCTCGGGTTTCAAATGCTATTGAAGTTCAAACGCGGTCTTTACCAAATTATTTTGTAGATTTTTCCCTTCTGTGGTCCATCAGATTCTTCGTTTACCTTTGCCTTTAAATGTAGAGGATAACAAAATGATATGGGAGCCTTCGTCTACTGGAAGATGTTCATTTTCTTCTAGTTATCATCTTATTCAGAAAAAACATAGCGATTGTGCTTGGTCTAAGGTTATTTTGGCGACATTTATTTCACCTCGACTATTTATTTTAGCTTTGCTGCTTTTTCATGATAAACTTCCTACATAAGGTGCTCAACATTGACATGGTATTTCTCTAGCATTAATTTGTTTATGTCATAGTTCTGAGGAATCTACTTTTCATCTTTTCAATTTGGTACCTCTTTACCTTTTTCGAATTCCATTAGGGTGTGTTTGTTTCCCTTCACTAGGCCTCACTGGACTAGACTGGACTAACAATTAGTCCAATCCCTTGTTTGTTATTTGTGTGGACTAACTTAAGTGGGACTAAGTTTCGCTCGCCCGGATTGGAGGCCTCACTAAACGGTCTTAGCGAGACCCCCCGAAACCCATGGGATTGCTAAGACCGTCTCTCTCTCTCGTTCTCGTCCTCACCTTTCGAAGCTACTCAACATCGTCGTCTTCCTAGCGTCCTCAACCTTTATCGGCCGCGATGCCGACATCCAATAAATCAGAAATGCCTCTCTCTCAACGCACCTCCCCTTCACGATCTAGCAACCACCAAAAACCCTAAATCCCCAAATCAAATAATCCTTCGAATTCCCACTCAATCCCTATCAGACCCTAACCAAATGGTCGAGCCCTAATGTTCAGATGGAATGGCCTCCGCCTATTCTTTCTCCGCATGGCCTCCGCATATTCCTTCTCCGCTGGAATATCTAAATCTACAATTGGAGAAAAACTTATTTGCATCTAAACCAGAGTAGGAGGGAGAAGATGAGGGAGAGGGTTGATGGGCTCGAATCGATGGTCGGGTAGACAAAAACGGATTGAAGATTGGATTTATAAATTGAAAATTAGAAGAAAAAAAGGCTTGGAGGAGGAGAGGGGAGTAGCAACTCTCCTTTGTTGCTGATGCTTCTAATTTCCAACGAAGAAGAGAGAGTCCTGCCTGATTTTGCTGTAAAATTTTGGTTTTGATTGTGGGTCAGTCATGTTGTTATAATTTCTTCTAGGTTCCTTGATTATTGTAGAGGAAGATGGTTCTAGAAAGATAGGACAAAAGATAAAGTAATACAAAATATTAATTGATATATTAAATAAAAGATAAAATATTAATAAATATAGATAAAATAATATAATATTATAGTCCTGCTTCTTAGTCCGACACTGCACCAAACGCTTCACTAAGTTAGTCCAGTTTAGTCTAGTCTAAGCCAGTCCAGCTTAATCCCTGAAGCTAATCCAGTCCGAGACAGTCCGGTGCAACAAACGCACCCTTACTGTTTTTTTGTAGATAACTACGTACGTAAGCCCTTTTCCCAACAGTTGCACAATCTCTGGATTTTTTAGGGTCTTTCTACTATTTCGACTATATGGAAAGCTCGAAATAAGTAGGGTCCCGCAATCTATTTTCTTTGTCTTTGCATGTCTATCAATTCTAGGATCGTTCATAGTGGGAAGTCTATTCCTAGTTACTCTCAGGGTTTTGACGCTGGTATCATTTCTTCTTTGCTGATCCAATCTACCACTCGCAAGGCACCAACTATTCTCCATGTTATTTGGTCTTCTCCTTGATTTCCTTGGATTAAACTTAATACATATGGTTTATCTAAAGGAAATCCTGGTCATGCTGCTTGTGGAGGAGTTTTTCGAGATTTCCATGGTCAATTTCTTGGTGGTCAGACCAAGGGATCTGTCATTGCAACTCTTTTTTTTTAGAATTATTAGTAGTTATTATTGGTGTAGAACTTGTATATAAGTAGGGTTTGCATTGTCTTTGGCTGGAAAGTGACTCTTCTAGTGTTATTTATGTTCTCTGATCGACTAATTTTGATCCTCCTTGGTGTCTTCGTACGCAATGATCTATTTGTTTGAACCGCATTCAAAAGATGGTTTTCTACGCCTCTCACATATATCGTGAAGGAAATGTGGTAGCAGACAATTTTGCTAACATGGGCTTGTCATCTCCAACTTTGGTATAACATGATTCCTCTCTGATGGCGATTCGTGCTGCTTTGTTTTCAGACTATGTTGGCTTTCCTGCTTCTACTTCTCAAATTAATGTGCATCTCGGCATACAGGTTTGTCTCACTTTCTTGTTTTTTTTTTAACCTTGCAATGTTGCTTGTTCTGTTTTGCATGTTTAGACCTTTAGGCTCGGCTTTAGAGGGGTTATGTTTCATGTCCCCCTTCTTTTCCTTGTATCTTTGTTGTTTTAATTTCTAGAGGGGTAAGGTTCATGTACCCCCTTCTTTTCATGTATTTTTTTGAGAAATTAGGTTCACATCATTCTTTTTACTACTCCATTGATTAAAATCCTATTCATTTTCAATTTTTGTTCAAGGTCCTTGGATATTAATAACATCATTAATTATTTGAATAATAAAATATTTTTATTTTTAAATATATTCCTTTAGTGTTAAAAATGTTACAATTAGTATATTTATATTTATGGTTAAATTTTTTATCATATATTTTATTTTTAGTTTGTACCTATTTTTAATTTGTACCAATTTTTTTTTCATTTTTAATTTGTACCCATATATTAGTTTCTTTTTGTGCCCATATTTTTTAAAGTTTTATTTCTGTTTGTACCAATGTATATACCGTTACGTGACATTGTATATTTAATCAATGATATAAAAATTACATATGGTATATTTATGTTTTATGCCTAAACTTTGTATCATATATTTATATTTTTAGTTTGTACCCACTTTTAATTTGCAACATTTTTTAAATTTGTAGTATTTTCTTTTTAGTTTTATTTTGTACCCATGTATTAATTTCTTTTAGCGCCTATATTTTTTAAAAATTCATTTGTACTCATAATTTTTTAATCTTTTTTCTATACCCTAATTTATTTATAATGTACCCATTCTTCTTTATTAATGTACTACTTTGTTATATGTGAAATGTACCAACTTTTTTTAACACTATGGATACATTCTTTTGCCATTTATTATTTCTTATTTTTACATAGTTTTTATCCATTTATTCAATCAAAATGTTTGAATTTTTTTATTGTAACCGTTTCTAATAGTATTATAATGAGGGATTTTAAATTTATAGGATTATAAATCTCATAAAATATCAAACAATTAATGTCAAAACTATAAAAATATAAATATTAATTGTAATATAATGAGTTGTAGAAAGTCAAGGGACTTTGATCAAACTTTGAATACCATTAAGATTTTAGTCAAAGAATGTTAAGGATTAGGGACCGCATCCAAAGTATCCCATTTTTTAAAAAAAAAATTCTTGTATTATGAGGTGTTAGGTTTATCTCATCCTGACTAGGTGTATTTGTTATATATATATATATATCAATAAAATTCCCCTAGTAATGTCCAGTTTTTTTTTTTTGTGGAACAAACGGTAGTATTTACACTAGGTGGGGGGGGAGTAGTCCAAGTCTTACAATGAGCTTTGCAATAACAATATTGTTCAACTTTACCTTTGATGAAAATCAAATCTAAAACATTTCATTTACAAATGTTCTTTAGTTGTTGGGCCTTGCATCAGTTTTCTGATGAAAGCCTCCCTAGTTTTTTGAATGAAAAAAAAGAAAAAAAAAAAGAAGGACAAAGGCTAGTCGGACTGTTGTTTGGGTCAAAAATATCTACCAAAATGGATATGTAATATGTTAATATTGATTAATATATAATACTTTTTTATTTTCTTTTGGGTTTTGGATAAAGGGGGTTTTAATTGTGGGATGTGAACCGGCACCTCGTAACACTACCTATCAGTAAGATAATATCTAATTGAGAAATCCAAGAGAATACCCAATGCGCAATAAGTCATGCCCCATAGAACCCAAGTCAGTCAGACGCGAGCTTCATGATAAATATCACTTATTATTATTTTTCTTTTTTTTTTTTAGAAAGAGAAAATAGTTTCGTCACGGTAGTCCACCATTTCGATAGTCAGAAATATTCAAATAGGCATTTCAGATGCTCTATAGCCACCATTGTGTAATTCACCAATGCGGAACCGAAACCAGGACGTGACGTATGAAAAACGGATCTGAAATTCGTCTCCAACTACTAGGCCACCACGCGGTGGTTGATAAATATCACTTATTTGAATGTCTTCTATGTTAACCGGAACTTGGTAGTTTGATACAATGCCTTGTCATTCACAGGGCTGGCCCTGAGGGTCGCCCAAGTAGGCGCCTGCCTAAAGCCCCCAAAAAAAATTTATATCCTGTAATTAACATATAAATACAAAAAAAAGTAAGAAATATCATAATTCATTTGTTAGTGTAGTGGAAATGTTGGCTTCAGTTTTCTTTGGGATGTTGAGTTCGAAACACGAAGCTGTCTTTCAGTCACTAGATTTTTCTTGTTTTTCAAATTTACTGTCAATCTATCTGTCCAAATCCCAATCCATCTGTCCAAATGCATATCAAGTTTTAAAACTCAAGTCTCTTTGCAATCTTTTTTCTTTCAACTTCTCATTCTCTCCATTTCTATCGTATGTTTAAACCAACTTCTCATTCTCTCCATTTCTATTGAATGTTTAAACTAACTATCATATGGTCTTAAAGATTGTACTTTAAGGTAATCAAAACTTTGAATTTATATTTTTCTTTTCAATAACTTTTTATTCAATGGATTATTTTAATATTCAATTCGTTAGTGTGATGTTGTTTTTAGAAGAAAAAAAACACAAGAGAAACAATTGGCTTTGAATTTATTATACTTGTCAATCAAGTTTTATTGCTATTTTACTCTCTTGATCATCAAGTTTTATTGTTCTTCACTCGCAATCTTAGACTCTTGACTGCAAACATTTAGTACATTTGTGTCAAAAAAAGTGAATCGTGTAATGTTTAAATAATGTTTGTATATTTATCTTCTTTTGATATTAATTTTTAATGATATTTGATGTGAAAATAGAACTTTTTATGACACACCCCGACCTGGGATGTCCACTAGGACTCTGAATCGAGCTGTGCTGGCCGACACCTGGAAGGTGACAAAGCCATAAAGTGTGATGATGTAGAAAAAATGTGAATAAATTTAAACCTAAGAGTGTCTAAATACCAGAGTGCGCTGGTGAGCAGGAATGATCCCACTTCACACGTGATGTCAGAGCATAAGTTGGGAAGTATTGTATCCATCACACACGTGATGAAAGCATTCTATGTTCTTGAGCCTAATTTTCGAAACTTGCCACCTCGTCGACTACGAAAAATGTGTTAGTTTTTCCTAAGTTTTGGGCATTTTTGCCGACTTGTCGATATTTTAGAAGGTCACTTTGGTGAACGTTTTTAGACTTAAAGCGAAGAACTTTCCTGCCAAGGAAAGACGTAGACTTGAGACTAGTTGATGGCCTTAAAGCAAGGTTAATGTATTGATATCGGTGTATCCAGGGATTTGTAAATCAATTCCATCATTATTCTTTAGCCATCGTTATCAACCCTTTAGAGATAGGAAACTAGGCCTGATGTTGATCCTTTGGCAGTATCCGTTAGTATACCATTTATTGGGATTTCTACGAAGTTTACTACGACAAGATTCCAAAAATTGTCTTAAGTGACAGTAGGGTGCTAAAAAGATAGCACTTGACGTAAGAACATCGGGGGGAACAATCATTTTTGGTCCTCGATAGTACAAATCTTCTTAAACACTAGTTATCATTTCGGATCTTAAGGAGAAAGATCGACTTCCGTTTAAACTCGTTTTAAAGTAGATTATTAGTAAATTTCCCTTTCTGGCTTGGGAATCCTAACCAATATCAGTACCCAAATTCTTTTGGTGATGTACTCGTCATTTCGATGAGTATAGGCACCAGAGTGCGAGTTGTTATACCTATGAATGGTGCAAAATCTTTGAGGTAGCGAGTATTTCCCCTAGAATTATGGAACCCCTCATAGGACCAATTCCTTAGCAGTCGTCTAAAAACCATTACCTAAGCGGGCTCTAGTTTATAATCATCTTATAGTGGCGATACTAATTGACGATATTGTCCGATATCCATGAACTGTCAATTAGTATTCAGGCGGTATGATTTTAGATACCAGAGACTTGCTAGTATTTGGAAGTGATACCCTTGTGCCAAAATGCCGAACTACAGTTTCAAGGTTGCGAACAATATCAAAATCATCGTATATGCGTCAATTAGCGGCACAACTAATGGATTTGATTAACAGTGACTGCTGAAGCCGAAGAAACTAAATTTCAGAAACTTAGGAGCGGCTTTGTAGTAGGACAGTAAACTCATAGTTGTTTCTACCTAATCACCTATCTAGGTAAATATAATCTTTTCGACTAGCCACCTTCTGGATCACTTGCACGGGTAGATAGGAGAATCGAAGTACGAGTTAATTTCTCACTGTTAGAGTGAGCTGAGTATCGAGAAAGTTGTGAAGACCTATTAACACGTGGAGTGGTGAAAGGAAATAGTATGGTACGTTTTGAGGACGTATATTAAGGCGGCATATTCTAAAGTCTTACCTGAGATATTATCATCGATTTACTTTCTCATATTACACTAGTTTCCTTGCGTCCTTTCGAGCAACTCCTACCATTTGGAAGAATTTAGTTATTAAAGCTTACCAATTAGGGAATTATCCAATCAAGCATTTTATTTGGGGAACTTCAAACCTATTTGCGAAGGCAAAAGACTGAACCCTAGGTTTGTACCTAGACTTTAGCAACTTGATTGAGTTTGCCTCCATGGTTTGACAAATTTATAGTAGTCTCATCGACGACCTTATTATCTACCTAGATAGTGAGACCAAGTTTCTGGTAAGCAAATTATTGTCTTAGTTCACCATTGCTGTACACTCTTGGATGACGTTGATCTTTTGGAGATTCATGACAATGTATCTTTGAATGTTTCAGTTGTGCAGAGGTAGCATGACGGATTATCATCTATATTTCCAGTGTGTAGAATTGTTTAGATTGAGCTAAGTATGGTTTCGAGATATGTATATATATTCTATTTTCTGGGAAATTATACAGGTTTTACGACGAGGGGTTACTATCTTTGATGTTGAAATGGTTTTGAAAAGCTTTGTTTTTGCCCACTCACACTTTCTGTTTTGCACCCCTCTAGTTTTTAATTGCTGAAAGTTCATATCGACGAGGATTCTTGGCAAATCTCAGGATAGGTGGTTACTTTTGAGGGTATAATCCTTATCCACTTTACTGTACTTACTTATGCTCTAATGTCATGTGTGAAGTGGGATCATTCCTGCTCACCAGCGCACTCTGATATTTAGGCACTCTTAGGCTTAAATTTATTCACATTTTTTCCACATCATCACACTTTATGGCTTCGTCACCTTCCAGGTGTCGGCCAGCACAACTCGATTCGGAGTCCTAGTGGACATCCCGGGTCGGGGTGTGTCAATTTGGTATCAAAGCCAATCCTTGGCCGGAATGAAGTGTGCCGACGAGAACGTCGGGCCCCTAAGGGGGTGGATTGTAAGATCCCACATCGCTCATGGGTGAGGATCTTGTAAGCCTTATATGTATATTCCCATCTCTACCTAGCACGATGCCTTTTGGGAGCTCACTGGCTTCGGGTTCCATCGGAACTCCGAAGTTAAGCGAGTTCGTGCAAGAGCAATCTCATGATGGGTAACCCACTGGGAAGTTCTCATGTGAGTTCCCAAAAACAAAACTGTGAGGGCGTGGTCGGGGCCCAAAGTGGACAATATTGTGCTACGGTAGAGTCGAGCTCGGGATGTGGTTGGGGCCCGGGCTGGGATGTGAGTACGGGTGTTCTTTGTGAAATCACGATGAAAATCGTCGATTTTGGGTCAATTTGGATGCTGGGATGTCGTGAAGGTGTTTGGGGGTGATGGGAGGTTGAAGAAAGCCGGAGAATTCAACGGAAAACTCGTCGAAACCGTCGTCAAAAGTCGGGTCAGGGTTGCAGGTCCAAGGGATCTGGCCGATCCTCTCATTTTCTCCCCTCTCATTTCCTTTCGTTTCCTCTCTTCTCATTGGGTAGACTCTCATCCCTCCTCTTCTAATTCATTCCTCATGTCCCTCTCTATGTTTTTTTTCCCGATTGGGCATCTTTGCCCAATCCCTTTTTCCTCTGTTTTCCTTCCTCCCTGCTTCCTTCTTCTTTCCTTATTTTCCTAACAACAAACTATTAAAATAATATAATAATATTTATGAGAAATGAATAAAATAATAAATAACAGTCCTTACCACGTACTTTCCGAATTTGTAGTTCCGTAAAACCTCTTTTGTAGTTCCGAATTCAATTTTGTGTGCGTCTACGCGTTCGTACCACCAAGTACTTTTGGAATACGGTAAGGTATAGTTCATACGCGACATAAACTAGCGGTCAACCAAAATCAATACCCTTGCCTCTAGGGTATTCTTGTAAATTCACATTTTAAAAATTTATAAAATTTATAAAATTCTAAAATTAGGTATAGGTTGTCACAATCTACCCACTTTAAAAAAATTTCGTCCTCGAAATTTGAAATCACTAGTTATACATAAAATGCTCCGAAAGATCGTCAGAAGATGTACACATAAAGAAGAAATCAAACTAGAGCGGTTGCATAAAAGAGAATGTCATTCCGTTGCGATCGGAGTGCAGTGATTCCTCTTTTATGCCTCTAAGCTCAAACTTTCCTTCCCATTCAGTACCATGCCAAAATATAATTGTAGACATCGAAATTTCGGTGAAATAAATGTTGATCAATAATTAAAATTTCAACGTTCATGTGTCACATAAATTTTACACATAGCATGTGACTCAACGAAAAATCGAGAATCATCAGAAAAGTCATCAAACATGACATGTGTCAACACTTGGCAGAAATGATTTATTTCATCTGATTATTTAAATCCAAAAATCAAGTTTTGGAATTCTATAAATAGGAAGCCAAGGCATTCATTTTGGGGACACCAATTCATAACCAATTCACCTCACACCAAAACCTTGAAGCTTTGAAACTCCAAAGCTCCCAAGAAAATCCCGAAAGATCAAGAAAGCTTTCTTCATTCTTCGTCAAATCCTCATTCAAGATCAAGCCCCAACGGCCCTTGAAGAACTTCCACCAAATCCCCCTTCAAGATCAAGCCCCCAACGGCCTTTGAAGAACTTCCTCCTTCAAGATCAATCCCCAACGACCCTTGAAGAACTTCCATAATTCAAGATCAAGCCCCGAAGGCCCCATTGAAGAAAGCGTTCATCGTTCATCACCTGTTCATCCTAAGATCAAGCCTCGAAGGCCCTTAGATCAACAGCACAATCCACAAATCTACACATTACGAAGATCGAATCAGAGGCTAAATTTGCAGAAGAGATTGTAACCCCTAAATCATTAATACAAATATTATTTTGTACACGTGTTCTTGTCTCGTTCATCGCAGGAATTTCCGTGTTTACAAATTTGGCACGCTCGGTGGGACTTTCCCTACCTCTCATCTCTATCTTTGAATCCGCAAAAAGCACAAATGGCATCAAAGAAGGCTCAAGTTGTTCTCGCAACCAATGCAAGAAACAAGACCGTCATCATCGCAGGTGGTGTCACTTCGGGCGTCACAACTCGAAGCAAGGCAAGAGCTTTTTCTGCCTCCTCTTCCACCCATGCATCAACTCCGCTGAAGGAACAAGAGCACCCGAGGCACGAACCTGTGATCACCCTGGCCTCGCTAAGGGCGCCAAGGAAGTACTCTGGTTCCATGCTTTCCGATGCCGACTCAAGCGGCAACTCAGCCATGCAAGTCATGACCACTGGAGCGACTTCAATCGATGAGCAGCTGTCTCATATGAATGAAGCGATCGCAAGGCTAACACGGATTGTGGAAGAAAAAAACTCACAAATCGCTGCATTCGTTAACCAATTGGAGGTGCAGCACAACGAGAAACCTGACGTAAAGGGTAATCCACTAAAGAGAGGACCTGGCGAAGAAGATGAGCCTCCGGCGGAGAAAGTTGATGTGAAGCCGGAGCCGGACCAAGCAGGGGCACATATGGGATCTCTTTCTAACTAGGAGCTGCAGGAGATGATCGCCAGCACCATCAATGCGCAGTACGAAGGAAGCTCATATGACTCCATAATATACTCAAAGCCTTACTCCAAGAAGATTGACACTTTGAAGATGCCGATGGGTTATCAGCGGCCAAAATTCATGCAGTTCGATAGAAAGGGAAACCCAAAACAACATGTCTCCCATTTCATTGAAACCTGCAACAATGCAGGGACAGAGGGAGACTACCTCATCAAGCACTTCGTGCACTCGCTGAAAGGTAATGAATTTGACTGGTACACTGACCTCGAGCCCGAGTCTATCAACGGTTGGGATCAGCTAGAAAGGGAATTCCTCAACCGCTTCTACAGCACGAGTCGCACCGTAAGCATGTTAAAGCTGACCAGTACGAAACAATGGAAGGATGAACCTGTAGTCGACTACATCAATAGATGGCGTTCGTTAAGTCTGGATTGCAAATATCTGCTTTCTGAAACCTCCGCCATTGAGATGTGCGTTCAAGGCATGCACTAGGGGTTACATTACATCCTTCAAGGCATAAAAACCAAGAACGTTCGAGGAGCTGGCAACTCGTTCCCACGCATAGAGCTAAGTATTGCCAATCACGAGAAGAAAGAGCCGATTACCGACTTCAAGAAGGATAAGGTGTTCTCCTCAAATGTAGACAAGACTGGGAAGAAGCCCCCCAAGAAAACGTTCACCGTCAACACTTTTCCCATCAAGACCTCATCCGCGCCTATCAAGATCTCCTCCAAAACCAAAACAAAGGAGATAAAGATAGGTGAGCCTCCTCGCACCCAAGACAGGTACAAAAGCACCTTGAGGGAATTGGAGCAGAAGGCGTACCCTTTTCCTGACTCAAACATGGATGCAATGTTAGACGACTTGCTGAAAAAGAAGGTGATCGAGTTACCGGAATGCAAGCACCCTGAAGAGATGGATCGCTTAAACGATCCTAGGTACTGCAAGTACCATCGTATCGTGAGCCATCCTGTTGACAAGTGTGTCATCCTCAAAGAACTTATCATGAAGCTAGCGCAACAAGGGCAAATCGAGCTCGACCTTAAAGACACGGCAGCAACACATACTACTACAATTACGTTTGGATCATTCGATCCCGTACTTCTCCAAGCGACACTTGACCATTCCCGCCAATGCTCAAGCTACACGGCACCTTCTGCACAACCATCATCGGGGGCAAGCAACCAAGATGCAAATACCGATGATAAAGAATGATGAACATTGGTGACCTACAAAAAAACAAGGAAACCAAAACCACAAGCCACAAGGCCGAAGGTGGAACAAGTGAGGAAGCACCGTCGCCGCAACAGTATGAAACCCAAAAGAAACGTAAAAGTTGTTAAGCCAACGTATGCTGGGCAACCTATGGAGCAAGAGCCACGCATTCCTGTCTCCTTGCACGAGTACTTCCCAAAGGACTTCTTACAACAGTTCACTATCACTGCATGTCACATGGTCGAAGTAGAAATAGAAGAACCTTCAATAGGCAAAGCCATCGCCATTGAGGGAGAAATTGCCCTCACACCCAAAGAAGACCTGCCGATACACTTTAGCATCGAGGAAGCGCTACGATTGCCAAAGAAGATGCAAAGAGCACTAGGAGCGGTCTTGGAAAGTCCCAATGACCACAAAGCGCAAGAAAGCAAGGACGAAGGCTTGAAACTTCGACCACATGAGTATGCCGGTTGTTGTGCTACCCAGGACGCAACCCACTTCACCGACGAAGACTTGCTGCTAGGATCCAAGCCCCACAACCGTCATCTCTTCGTATCTGGGTACGTAAGGGAGCATAAAGTCAACCGCATGCTTGTGGATGGTGGATCGGCCATAAACATCATGCCAAAGTCAACAATGACCAGGATCGGCATCAAGGTGGATGAATTGTCCCTAAGCCGTCTGCTGATCCAGGGTTTTAACCAAGGAGGACAAAGGGCGATGGGCATGATCCGAGTGGAAATGACCATTGGTGAACTCAAATCAAGCATAATATTCCACGTGATTGATGCAAGAACCTCCTACAGCTTGCTCTTAGGAAGACCTTGGATCCATGGGAATGGAGTAGTACCATCCACCCTCCACCCTCCACCAATGCTTAAAATTCTACCGGGAATGAGTAAAGGTGATACCAAGCCATTCACCGAAACCGAATCACACTTCGCAGACGCCAAGTTCTACATGGACCAAGACATGGTGCCTGAAGCTCTTCCAGAAGAGATCAAATCCACAGGTAAAGCAACACCTAAAAAGCAAAAGTGGCAAGCCATGCCCAAAAAACAAGAAGGAGAAGCTACGCCATCTTCAAGTAAAAATGATGATGAGCCTGCTAAACCTGCAACAACCAAAGTGAATAGGACGCCCTCAAATGGACCAACCTAACCCATTTTCCGATACATCCCAATGTCGAGAAGAAAGAATGGTTAATCCCCGTTTGAAATTGGAGTAAGCAAAGCCGATGCACATCGGTACAAGGATAACGTAAAGTTGCTCAAGACGAATGCAATTTTACCTCTGACACAGCTAGGCGACGCTAAGGTTGTAGGACTACCACAAGGCTTCATAAAAGCTCTGCCAAAAGGGGTGGAACCAAGCTTTCTTCCAACCAAGAGGACCAACGAAGGTTTTGATCCAAACGCCTACAAACTCATGTCGAATGCTGGGAACAACTTCGCTTCTTCTTCGAATCCTAAAAAGAAGGTTTAAAACACTGTCAACGACAAAGAACGTGACCTCACCGAGACTAAAAAAAAATTGAAGAAGCATGGTTACGGAATTGACAACAACAAAGCTGGACTTGGCTTCACACCAAATGCACATGTGAAGATTTCAAGCAAAGCGAAAAATGCTAGCACTCAACGTATCAACGTGAGCATTGAACAAGATCAAGAAGAACCTAAGTCCATCCCTCGGACATCAGTCTTCGATAGGATGAATCGTTCAAGGCCCAGAATTTCGGCACTTGATCGCATTGGTGGTCAAGATCAAACCTCCGTTTTCAAGAGGCTTAGCACGCCAACATCCCAAAGCTCTGTTTTCAAAGGGTTGTCAAAACCTAAGAAACAAAGCAACACGGCTAGCTCTCCTCCGCGATGGTTATCTTTGGAAAGACTTGAAGATAACAATAAGATTTCTAGAAAGAGGGAGACAACGCCAAAGAAAGAAAAGCTCGACGATCTGGCAGGAAAATATGATGTTTGAAGCTCTATTCCTTCAAGGATGAAGCGCCAAGCAATCTTGGAGGTTGATACAATTGGATCACTGAAAGTGAGAAGGCGCACCATCATCCACACTGGCCAACCTTCACGCCAACAAGCCCGAAAGAACGGCACTGAAGAGGAAGTCCAATACGTCCTCCACATCATAATCCAAGAAGGCAAAGAAGACGAAATCCCTGAGGAAGACGTCACTGCCGCACCACCATAACTTGAGGATGGGGGGCAAGCCACGGTTGATGATCTCAATGAGCTCAACTTAGGCATGAAAGAGGAGTCGAAGCCTATCTTCGTAAGTGCGCTGCTAAGTGCAGATGAGATAGAGGAGTATTACCAACTGCTATTAGAGTACAAAGACGTCTTTGCTTGGACCTACAAGGAAATGCCCAGCCTTCACCCTGTCATCCCTGTGCATCATCTTGCAGTTAAGCCTGGAACACGACCGATAAAGCAAACTTAAAGGCGCTATCAATCCGAGCTCATCCCACAAATTGAGGCCTAGATTGACAAGCTATTCGAAGCAGGCTTCATTCGAGATGTGCAATACCCCAAGTCGATCTCCAACATCGTCATTGTTCTTAAGAAATCTGGACAAATACGTGTTTGCGTAGACTTCCGGGACCTCAACGATGCTTGCCCAAAGGACGACTTCCCCTTGCCAATCATTGAAATCATGGTAGACGCAACCACTGGTCATGAGGCACTGTCATTCATGGACGACTCTTCTGGATACAATCAAATTCGCATGGCTCTCGAAGACGATGAACTAACAGCCTTCCGCACCCCAAAAGGTATATACTGCTACAAGGTGATGTCCTTTGGTCTAAAAAACGCTGGAGCTACATATCAACGAGCAATGCAAAAAATCTTTAATGACATGCTACACAAAAATGTAGAGTGTTATGTAGACCATGTGGTGGTCAAGATAAAGAAAAGATCAGATCACTTGAAGGATTTGCGAATAGTGTTCGAAAGGCTGCGAAAATACAACCTCAAGATGAACCCGTTAAAGTGTGCATTTGGCGTCACCTCTGGAAAGTTCCTTGGCTTCATTGTCAAGCACCGTGGCATTGAAGTGGATCAATCAAAGATCAAAGCCATTCAAAGCATGCCTGAGCCAAGAAACCTGCACGAGCTGAAAAGTCTACAAGGACGACTAGCCTTCATCAGACGCTTCATCTCCAACCTTGCAGGGCGTTGTTAACCGTTCAGTCGACTCATGAAGAAGGATGTTCCGTTCGTATGGAACGAAGCATGCCACAATGCTTTTGAAAGCATAAAAAAGTATTTATCAAGTCCACATGTTCTGGGGGCGCCATGTGCCAGGGAAACCGCTTATATTGTACATCGCTGCTCAAGAAAGTTCAGTTGAAGCACTATTGGCACAAGAGAATGAATCCCAGAAAGAATGAGCGATCTACTACCTTAGCCGAACTCTCACTGGCACTGAGTTGAACTAATCCCCAATAGAAAAGATGTGCCTTGCCTTGATGTTCACCATCCAGAAGCTCAAGCATTACATGCATGCTTACACCATCCACTTGGTTGCTAAAGCTGACCCGGTCAAATACGTCATGTCCAAACCAGACTTGACAGGGCGACTCGCTAAATGGGCGTTACTTCTTAACCAGTATGAGATCATCTACGTCTCAGCTAAAGCCGTCAAGGGACAAACGCTAGCAAACTTTCTTGCCGATCACTCAATCCCAACTGATTGGAAAATCTCAGACGACTTGCCTGACGATGAGGTGTTCTACATCGACATCTTCCCGACATGGACGATGTTCTTCGACGGATCTGCACAAGCAGACAGAGCGGAGGTAGGAGTAGTATTCATGTCGCCGCAAAGGCAAATATTACCTTATTCCTTTCAACTAAGCGAATTATGCTCAAACAACTTCGCTGAGTACCAAGCACTGATCATCGGGCTCCAAATGGCGATCAACATGGGAATCACAGCCCTTGAGGTATTTGGCGACTCCAAGCTCATAATCAATCAACTCTTAACTGAATATGAGGTAAGGAAAGATGATCTTGTCCTGTGCTTCCGGCTGGCAACTCAACTGCTACAAGAGTTTGAGACTGTGACACTAGAACATGTGCCAAGAAAAGAAAAACAAATGGCAGACGCTTTCACCAACCTAGCCTCGAGCATACACTAGGAGAAGACGAAGCTGCAGACGTGCCAGTTTGCCAAAGATGGGTGATCCCCATCATCACCGAAATGCTACAGGATGATACAAATGCCATCTCAGTACTTCCAGTCAATGTTGAAGAGTGGAGATAACCACTGATTGACTACTTAGAGCATGGAAAACTTCCAGATGATCCTAGACACCGCTTCTAAATACGTCGACGAGCACCTCGCTTGCTCTACTACAAAGAAACACTCTACTGGCGCTCTTTCGAATGAGTACTTCTGAGATGCTTAGGTGAAGAAGAAGCCAATCAAGCCATGGGAGAAGCACACTTAGGCGTATGCGGAGCGCGTCAGTCTGGACCAAAGCTACATTTCCAGCTCAAAAGAATGGGTTACTACTGGCCAAGCATGGTAAATGACTGCCTGGAACATGCCAAAAGGTGCCAAGCCTGCCAATTCCACGCCAACTTCATACATCAACCACCTGAACCATTACACCATACAACTGCTTCATGGTCATTCGATGCATAGGGATTGGACGTCGTAGGACCAATTACTCCAAAGTCATCTGCAGGAGAAGCTTACATCCTAGCTTCAACATATTACTTCTCCAAGTGGGCTGAAGCCATACCTCTAAGGGAAGTAAAGAAGGAAACTATCGTTCGTTTCATCAAGGAGCATATCATCCACCGATATGGTGTACCTCGCTACATTATCACTGACAATGGAAAACAGTTCTCCAATCGACTCGTGGACGAGCTCTGCGAGAAATACAAGTTCAAGCAGCATAAGTCTTCCATGTATCACGCTTCGACCAACGGTCTTGCAGAAGCATTCAACAAAACATTGTACAACCTCCTACAGAAGGTGATCGGCCGAACAAAGAGAGACTGGCACGAAAGAATAAGCGAAGCACTTTGGGCATATAGGACGACACATAGGACTCCTACCCAAGCTACGCCTTATTCTCTCGTATATGGCGTGGAAGCTGCTCTACCGCTCGAAAGTCAAATCCTATCACTAAGGATGGCTATACAAGAAGGCTTGATTGATGAAGAGAATGCAAAGTTGCGCCTTCAAGAGCTGGAAGCGCTTGATGAGAGAAGGTTCAAAGCTCAACAACATTTGGAATGCTACCAGGCACGGCTATCCAAGGCATTCAAAAAGAAGGTTCACCCAAGGTATTTCCAAACCGGGGACCTTGTCCTCGCATTGCGTAGGCCTATCATCACAACTCACAAGACGAAAAGCAAGTTCACATCAAAGTGGGATGGACCATACGTAATACAAGAGGTCTACACCAACGGCGCCTACTTAATCGTGCCAGAAGACGGCTTGAAGATCGGCCCCATCAATGGCAGATTCTTGAAACGCTACTACCCTTAAAACAAACGCTCCACACTCCTGACCCGCAAGAGCATAAACTGCGTACGGCAAACACAAAAAAAAAAATTAAAAAAAAAAAAGCATTTGAACTACGTCATGACTTGATCTCTTCTTTTGAGGGGTACGTAGGCAGCTCGAACGTTCAATTTCGAGTTCAATCAAATCAAAATAAAAAATAAGGCTTTATTAAGGGCTCGACTAATGGAAGTCCATTGCATTACAAAAAAAAAAAGTACACATGCTATTATGTATTAAAAAATATATATATAAAATTAAATTAAAAAAAATGTATTAAAAACAAAAGTTGAGATCCTCAAAAAGAGGAACCCTAATGCCAGGCCCGCCCCTTCTCAAACACACAATCGTTTGGAGCTTGCTGTGCAATGAGCTGTGCTTCTTCTCCCTCCAGGCTCAGGCCCGGCTCTCAAAGCCCAATCCGCGTTTTCTCCTCCATCCGTGCCTTCGACTTGCAGCCCACCACACACATCGGGCCTGCCCTTCAAAACACAGGTCACATCTCCTTCTTCCAGCCCACGTTCCTCGTCAACGTCTTCACTAAAAAGAAGACCTCCAAATAGCATCGAATGAAGAAACCCACTCTGAGCAATCCCTTGGGCTGCGCAGCCAGCGGCGGACAAGCAGTCTCTAAGAGTAGCCGTTGCCATCTCTCATCTCCGATCAAAACTTCTCCAAGATTAGGTTGTTTCCGCATTTCCTTCAACATGACTTGCTGCGACGCCGAATTCTCTGCCTCATCGTCGAGAAACTGCCGCTGACAAGGAGCGTTGACATGGCTTCGAGGATGCTCAACGGAGTAGTAAGGCTGCCAAGGTAGTTAACGGGTGAGGTGACAACTGTGACAGATGTGAATAAAGCTGTACAGCCAGCCATGGGCAACAGGGATTTGTTGAAAATCTTCTCTCAGTCAGAGTTCCGCAAAGCCTTCAGAGAAAATGGTGGATCTGCTCTCGTCGTGCCCTCGTCCACTTCAAGGCCGAGACTTCCTGCATGCACCACGAACTCCACTCCTTCATCTTCTTCCTTCACGGCTGCGTCAAGCTCCAAGCTCTCCACTTCTCTTCCTCGGTTGCCCAAGTGATGAGAAATCATTCGTAGATGATGTTGAAATTGATGCAGAAGTAACACATATATGACAGATTGCACAAGCAGTAAAATTTGGAAGGTTGGAGCTGACGGGAAGCTCATGTATGATCCTCTATTCAAAGTAATGGAAGCAGCAACCCAACTTCTTCTCCCCAGCTGATCATTATCCCTCAACAGCACTGTGTCGAGAGTAGCAGCAAGCGGAGCGAGAGAGACGCCAACGGCAACGATCTCGACCTCGAGAGAGATGGCTCTCGTAGCATGAGCGACGAAAATGATGGCGAGGCGTGCAGGAAGAAACTCAGGCTCTCCAAGGATCAGTCTCTGCGACATCCAGCCCGACCCCTCCTCACCATTAGAGCTCCACTTTCGAGATGCTGGACGGTGGTGCCAACTCTGTCGCCGCGCCGTCTGAATCTCCACCAACTCATTCATCGTCCACTTGGCTCTCCCTCTCCTCTGCCTAGCAAGGATGCTCCGCTTTACCTCAGCCCACTGTTTCTCCGTCATCTCCACCAAACCCCACATGCTGCACATGGTGTACACACCCGGAGTAAGTTAGGCTGTGCCCTTGCCCTCGATTTCCTTTTCTGCGACACTCCTAACGACGACGTCTGTTTCGAGTACCCGCTCCCTGGCGAAGTACTTCAGTAACCGATGTCAAATGACTAGCCGGTTGTGAAGCTAGACGCCTTACACTCTGCCTCAAGCTCTGGCTGCTTCTGCACCTTCGCCATGGCTGCTGCCTTTGAATGTGATCAACAAAACCAAAGTTTGTCAACTCACACCCAAAGACCTCCTCCATTTTCTTACCTCTGCTGCTGCCTTTGAATCGGCGAAGAACTTCAACGACCGCTGTCAAACGACTAGCCGATCGTGAAGCTCGACGCTTTGCACCACCTCGATACCTCCAGCTTCTCCTCTCCCGTTGCAGGTGGCTGCCTTTCATCCCACGCAGCGCACATATATATATATATATATATAAATCATTAAAAAAAACTATTGGTGCAGTGACTGTGCAAGTCCGCTTGCAGAAAAGGATGCAAGCGAGGAATCCCATCGAGGTTCCCGGAGAGGCAAATGAAATGCGGTGACTATTCAGATAATGGTGCGGCGCACTGTGCAAATGATGATCTGCATGCAGAGAATGATGCAGAAAATGATGCAGAGAAAAGTGTAGTGCGACGACTCTGCAAACAATGACCCGCATGCAGAGAAGAGTGAAGCGCGGTGACTGTGCAAAGAATGACCCGTGCCTGGAAAAGAAAACCAAAATGAGAGGTGATGGGATGGTGCACTTGGAAAATATGATTATGCACGGCACAATGAGAGGTGACGGAATGGTGCACTTGGAAAATATGATTATGCATGCCATTATCCTGAAAAAAAATATATATATAAAAAAATTAAATTAAATAAATAAATAAATAAAAATTAAAAAAAAGACGAGAAGGAAAAGAAAGAGAAGTAACATGTCTTAGTGAGATATGTGTTTCAGCACAATACACAGAATAAAATAAAGCATGTCTATTGATATCTCCGAGAAATTACAAGTACAAGTACAAAAAAAAAAAAAAAAAAAAAAAAAAAAGGGAAGACTTCACAAAGGTTGCTCAGTTGAAGCCTCAGCACTCGGCAAAACCCTAGAAGAAGAAGGCACTAAAGATTGATCATGTGGCGCCTCAATACTTGGTCGAACGCTAGATAGTGAAGGCAAAATGTGCCTTTGGAAGAAAGCCACGAACTTCTGATGGTCGCTTTGAATCCGACCTTTAGATTCCTTCAGATGATCAAGCTTTCTCTTCATGCTCTTCGAATAATCATTTGCAAGCATGCGCAACTCTCGATTCTCACGCTTGAGACGTTTGATCTCTCGTCCAAGGCTTTCAACCTCGGCCGTCAATGATTCAACTTGGCGAGTTCGAGCAAGTAGACGCTGGCACATGTTGGACACAGAGTCCACGCACTGAACACTGAGAGCCAGGGAGTCTTGGACAACCAACTCATCGGACCGCCTTGAAAACAACCTATTATCTCTAGGAGTGAGGAGGTTTCTAGCTACAACCGTAGCCGTTGTTGAATCCCTCATCACAGAGTCTTCAACTGTAAGAGGGCCATTAGAAGATAAGACGGACGTGCGCCATATATTACCCTGACGCAGCGCACCTGTGTCACTGCTGAGACTCAAATCTAAGCAAATATTAAATAGGTAAGCCATTTTCAAAAATGTTAAAAGAAAAAGGTTGGATAGAGTAAAAGCTCAGAAATACACCGGAGACGATTTTCACGAGCAGGCAATCTTCAAAGTGTGCATTTTGAATACGATTGACACCTCTAAAAAAGGAGAGGCAACACAACCACTTGTTCAAAAATCAAAGAGACACCACTCTTCGAATTTCAAAAGCCGGATTTTCCTGCGTAAAGTCTGTCAACACATTTTAGACGCAATCTCAGTTTTCGGCTATCACGTGCATTTTTGTCAAAGATCACTGGCAGAGTTGAAAACGTGCGAAGTTCATTATTCCAACTACCACACTTTTGGCCGACAAGCGTGGGTGACAAGGCCGCATCCGCACTGCCACTTGCTATTGGGGAATCACTATATAATTCGACCTCCATCCTCTATAGCAAGGCACACATCTAAAACCCCTGACTCTTCTTCTTTGCTGAATGCATCTGCAACTAAACCCTTCAACATACTCAGTTTTCTTCCTCCCTGAAAATAAAAACACCTGACTCTTCTTGCTTGCCAAGAATACATCTGCAACTAAACTTCTCAACATACTCAATTCTCTTCCTCCCTGGAAACACCTCGTCAACCAAGTCACACCAGGGCAAAGGTATCTCATATCACTAGGGTTGAAAGCAATAGTATCTCATAGCATGCTTTCTCCCTATCCTTTTCTTTGTCTTCGTTCTTCTCTGCATGGCAATGAGAAAGAGAGCAATCAGCCAGCACTTAGAATCAACCTTTCGATTTGGAACCGACTGCCTGGAACCCCTTCCCTGATTGCTTACCTAGCACTGCTCTCAAGTACTCATCTTCAACTGTTGATGCACTGCCAAATAAGATACCAGATGCCTGGAAAACAGAAGAGGCAAGTGAAAATGATGCATCGAAGCATGTGGAGACAAGCGCAACAAATACATGTGCTAATCGTCCGCTACTTCTTCAAAAGCAAAAGTGTCTCATATCATCAGGGTCGAAAGCAAAGATATCTCATATCATGCTTTTCCCCTATCCTTTCCTTTGCCCTTGCTCTTACCTGCAGAACAAGGAGAAAGAAAGCAATCAGTCGGAACCTGAAATCAAACATCCAATCGGGAACTAATTGCCCATAACCTTTGCTTGGTTGCTTACCTAGCACTGCTCTCGAGTGCTCATCTTCAACTGTCGACAGGTCTCGAATTTCCTCAACGAATACTTCAGGACAGTTGATACGATGTTGGCTCTTTACACTGAAGCTGCCGAGCATGGATGAGTCGCTGAGAAGTGATGCTCTGAATGACCATTGAAAGGCAAAAGGTTGCGCACCACTTCTGCTAGGCGAAATAAACAAGCAGAGAAGAATGCAGCACGATGAGCTGGAACAAATCATTATAGCAGGACACCCTTCTCGGCAGAACTGCATAATCCAGACGGAGGAGTCTAAGTCAAATCCAAGCCCGCCATCATTGCTATAATCAAAGAGCTCGAGAAGCTTAAAACATAACATCAGAATATGTATGTAGTGAAGTAAAGTTAAAATAGTTGTATTGAAATAAAAAACGAGCATAAAATATTTTTCACAAACGCACTCGTAGCGTAATGTACTTCAAAAATAAGCATGTATTATCTTTAGGTCAATCCCAAACAACAAATAACTACGTAAATAAGTAAATACAAATACTAACGTAAAATGACCTACTTGTTTACTTGCCTAACGAACCCAACGAATAAGTTATTGATATTACGGTCTGCAGCCTGCAATACCGACAACCCACTGTTGTCTTGATAAGCGAGTAACAATTCCCAATGGTGCAATATTACCATCTTGCCCCTCATTGGGAAATACACATACATGCCTCGATCGTGCTCATTCACTGCCTTATTAGGCAACATTGTCAATAACATAAAACTTTCTACAACACAAATTCAATCATTCAAATACTTGATCGCAATACTCTTCCGTAAATCACAAGTTGCACATACAATATTTATATTATCTCTCAAATGATGTCATATTCCTAATCATGAATGTAACTATAGTTACCCATAACTCTAACAAAAGTACGCATCTACCAAATATGTACTATGCATAAGGTCTCTGTATGTCAACTCTAATGGTAACATAGCTAACCCAAAATTGTAATCGTGGTTACAAGCAACTAAAATAGAGATAATGGTATGCTGCAACCATGCTAATGGTGGAACGACCAAGATGCAATTTGTCCACTAAGGTCTGAGTAACTTGTTTCAAGCTAATCGTTAGTCTAGGGGTAGAAATATGATACTAACAACATCTAATACTCATAATGTTCATAAAGACTTCCAAAGGCTTGGAAGTGAAACATGTAGCACAATGAAACATAAATACACCAAGATGATAATCTTGTCGGGTTTTTGTTTGCCTGAACTTGTATAGAAGTCTAGAAGCAACTTTCTTATATTGCCATCATCCTCTGGATGCAACTAGAAAAAATGTAGTTGTCCAGGAAGTTTGAGCTCCATATTCTCAATATCCTCTCAACATTAATCAAAAGCGAGGCATATCTAGAATGAGGATTCTCTTCAAACATATCAAATGAAGCTTCGATTTCACTTCTTTCTTACCTCCACATTTGATCATGCCACAACGAGAACTTCTTGATCACATCACATGGAGGAGTTAACAGCGTCCCACTTCTATCTTAGTTGTCTTCACAAGTGTTTTGTTGTTGAAATTCCAACGCCCACTTTCACGAATGAAATCATCGCCAATACTTAAAGCCTTAAAGCTGGAAGAATACGGCTTCCCACTTAAATAAAGCTACCACCAATTGAAACACTACATAAGCATAACCTTGGTTCGGCATCAAGATTATTGATTTTCACATTCACTACCCGCACAAAATACCTCGTACTGAGAGCGTATAATGATACTTCCCAACTCCAGTCATATAACAAAAATGATTTACCATTCGAACTATTCTTGATGAGTTAAAAGTAACTTCATAACGATATTCTGGTATACTTTAAGTCTAAATCAGAGCATGTTCGACATCTTACTTGGGTGTTGAAGAGATTAAAGGAACATCAGTTGTACATTAAATTTAGCAAAGCCAATTTTGGCAGGATCAAGTGGCATTTCTGGGACATGTCATATGTGCTCAAGGTATTCAGGTGGATTCTCAGAAAGTGGCAGCTGTGGAGAATATGGAGCAACCACGAACGGTCACTGAGGTATGGAGTTTTCTTAGCCTAGCTGGTTATTATAGACGGTTTGTTAAGGATTTTTCAGTTATTGCATTACAGCTGACGAGTTTAACTATGAAAGATGTCAAGTTTTAGTGGGATGATAACTTTGAGCAGAGTTTTTAGCAGTTGAAATATTGTCTCACTCATGCACCTGTTTTGGCGCTTCATGATGGTAGTGGTAATTTTGAGATCTACAGTGATGCTTCCTTGAATGGTCTGGGATGTGTGTTGATGCAGCATGGTAGGGTGATTGCTTATGCGTCACGATAATTGAAGCCTCATGAGATAAATTATCCTACTCATGATCTTGAGTTAGCAGCTATCATCTTTGCTTTGAAGATTTGGAGACATTATCTTTATGGTGAAAAATGTAAGATCTTTACGAATCATAAAAGTCTTCAATATCTTTTTACTCAGGGGGATCTTAATCTTCGACAACGAAGGTGGATTGAATTGCTCAGTGATTATGATTGCACGATTGAGTATCACCATAGTCGTGCAAATGTGGTGGCGGATGCACTTAGTAGGAAGCCTCAAGCGAGAATTAATGCTTTGTACGCTTGTTATGTTCCTCTTCTTACGGATTTGAGGTCCACTGGAGTGAAGTTAAGGGTAAAAGATCGAGATGAAGCCTTACTTGCTAATTTTGTGGTCATGCCAATATTAATTGATCGAGTACTCGAGGCTGAAATGAATGATGAAGTAATCCAGGAATTAATTCAGGCAAGAAATGATGGGAAAAAGAAAGATCTAAGGATTAGAGAATCGGACGGCATGCTTATGCAGGAAAACAAAATGTACGTGCTGAATAATGTGGAATTAAAGAAAGAAATTTTGGATGAAGCACATTGTTCGGCTTATGCAATGCATCCTAGAGGTACTAAAATGTATCATACCATTCACCATTTTATTAATGGCCGGGTATGAAAAGAGAAATTGCTGAGTATATGAGTAGGTGTGCTATTTGCCAACAGGTTAAAGCTGAAAGGAAAAAGCCATTTGGATTGATGCAGCCACTTCCCGTTCCACAGTGGAAATGGGAAAACATTACCATGGACTTTGTGTACAAGCTTCCTCATACACGAAATGGTTATGATGGAATTTGAGTGATAGTTGATCGGCTTACTCAGTCAGTGCATTTTAGTCCAGTGAGGGAGAAATATCCTTTAAGCCGATTAGCCGAATTGTTCATATCGAAGATTGTTAAGTATCATGGAGTTCCAGTTAGTATTATCTCAGATTGGGATCCTAGATTCACTTCTAAATTCTAGGTGGCATTTCAGGAGGCTCTTGGTTCGAGGTTACTTTATAGTACGGCATATCATCCCCAGACAGACGGACAATCAGAGAGGACTATTCAGACACTAGAGGATATGCTAAGGTCTTCGGTATTGCAGTTTGGCGACGCAGTTAGATTTGATGGAGTTTGCATATAATAATAGCTACCATTCGAGCATCGATATGTCACCTTTTGAGGCATTTTATGGTAAATCTTGTGGTACACCTTTATGTTGGTCAGAGGTTGGTGAAAGACTTTTGGTGGGCCCTGAGATTGTGGATGAGACTACTCAAAATGTTCAGGTAATTAATTCTAACCTGAAAGCGACCCAGGATCGACAGAAAAGTTTAGCAGACAAGCATGCCACTGACCGGGTGTATAAAATTGGTGATTGGGTGTTTCTGAAGTTGTCACCGTGGAAAGGTGTTGTACGGTTCGGGAAGAAAGGTAAGCTAAGTCCTAGGTACATCGGACCGTATCAGATCACCGAGCGAGTCAATGAAGTTGCTTACAGGCTTGAGTTGCCTCCCTAGTTGTCTAAAGTGCACGATGTGTTTCATGTTTCCATGCTTCGTCATTATGTTTCAGATCCGTCACATGTGATACCTCCTCAACCATTGGAAATTAATCCAGATTTGACTTATGATGAGGAGCCAGTGACGATTTTGGATTGGAAAGATAAGGTTTTGAGGAATAAGACCGTGCGCTTGGTGAAAGTTTTGTGGAGGAAGCCACCTGGGAGATGAAAGAGCGTATGAAAGAGATGTATCCACGTTTATTTTATGGTTATTAGTGATTGTATGGAATTTCGGGGACAAAATTTTCTTAAGGGGGGTAGGTTGTGACAGCCCATCTCGAATGTGTATATTATTTTATCCTCGAGAGCATGGAAATTACTATAATACCCTTGGACGTTGAGTTATATTGTGTGGTGGTGTGGTTTAAGCTTAAGTTTTGGACCAATCTAGTTTATTCCTAAGTTTTTGGAACTTAAAGTAAATTGTTTTTGTTGTTGTTTGGTAGCCCAAAGCTAGACCAAACACACACATACTCACACGTACACAAAGCCGTAGACTCTCTCTCTCTCATCCCTCTCAGTTTTTCTTCATTTTCCGTACAATTGTACGGACAACTTCCAAACCAACCCTTTAAGTCATGGATCAAGGCTGTGAAAGTGACTTTCATACTCCTTGCGAGCTTAGGAACTTATCCATACTCTTGGTTGGATGTGAGGACGTCGGGAACTCCTGAACCAAGAAACCCCGATGTGGTGCATAGTGACTCCGTCGTGATCGTGGAGGTTTCGTTGAATTTTAAGTTTCTAGCGAGCCTTAAGACTGCTTCACAAAGCTTAGGGAAGAATTTTGAAAGGTTTTGGACGTCGGGAAGCTCAGTTTTGGCGAGTTGCAGAGGTGGCCGGATTATCAAGATTCTTCCGGTGAGATTTCTTGAGTTTTAGGGCATAAAAGTGGTAAGGATGTTTTCCTTTCATCCTAAGCCTCATTTTGGTATAAAATTCGTGAATTTTGGTTAAGAATTGAAAAAGATATGAAGATTTGAATATTTTCCAGTTTCCGACGAAGCGACTCGCAAGAGAAGAAGACGAATATTCCTTCAACTTTGACGAAATATTCCTAACTGCGACTAACGGCGTCAGGTATATTTAACGGTATATGCTAATTTTTAATGGAATATTCCCTAACGCCGTTAGGAAATCCGTTAGTGTGACAGGCACGTGCTTGCGTGTGGGAGACGCATCTGGCCGTGCTTTGGCCGGCGCGTGATGGCGCGTGAGTGATCGGAAATTTTTTCTTAAAATATGGGGATGTTTGTGAGGTTGAGTAGATCACGTTGGTATATTCAAACACCCCAATTGAGCAATGTATGAAAAGTTATTACCTAGTTTTGGTTATGTGCTTTAAATAACGTTTATATAGTTGTTTCGCATGTAGGTGAGACCTATTCAGAGGACGAGCGTAATCAAGCGAGACTCGGGGGCTACGACCCTTCCACATATTAGTGTATGGGCTTTTGGTTTTCAGTAAATACTTATATACTTGGTATTTTTCCCAGAAAATGTGTTTAAATGAAATTATGTTTTGAAATGCCATGCCTATTGATTTATGCTTAGACTATGAATTTGTATGGTATGCATAAATATGATTTGACGTTGTGGACGCTCAGGTAAGTACCAGGTGAGTTGTAGATTGTTTATGTGAATTGATGATTATGTGAAATGTGTTGAGAGCTCATAAACCTGCACCCCGGTGTTAGTGCTCCCACCCGTGGTTAGGGCACAGTCCTTCACGTGATGTTCACCTCCCCCACCATACGCTCACCTTGGATCCAAGTTAGGTGCACAGTCCTGTCGTACAGACCACTATAGGTGGTTCCGACTCGTAGGTGACCCACAATTATTCGCACAGTCTTCACGTGATCGTAGCACTAGAGCGTATTTATTTACACCCAGTCTTATCGTACATACCACTTTAGGTAGTTCCCACTCGTGCGTAGGCATACTTGTTGAGCTATGGATTCAGCCGTACAGGCCACTTTAGGTGGATCCGGCTCACATGTTATTTCTCATGAGTTAATTCACCTGAGTTACTTATTCAGTTATTTTGAGATATTTGGCATGGCATACTTTTGAATATTACTATTTTGAGCATGGTTTTGAGATATGTATATATTCTATTTTCTGGGAAATTATACAGGTTTTACGGCGAGGGGTTACTATCTTTGATGTTGAAATGGTTTTGAAAAACTTTGTTTTTGCCTATTCACACTTTCTCTTTTGCGCCCCTCCAGGTTTTAGGTAGGAGTGCCTTTGGGTTGGTGGCTTACGAGGATTTGACGAAGGTTCTAACAAATTATCACCAATGTAGGATCACCTTTGGGTGTTGTATAATTAGTATTCGTCCTACTGGACTACACTTAGGCTACTTATGCTCTGGTTGTGCAATCACAATTAATATCGCACTTGCGCCTTATCTTATATAGTGCTCTAGTTGGTTTGGTTTTTGTATATTCGCATTTCATATATTAATATTGCTTCCGCACTATGCACATGGCTACGTCACCTTCACGTGACGGCCAACATGCCTCGATCTAGATCGGGGTGTGTCAGTTTGAGTTTGGTATCAGAACCAATCCCTAGCCAGAAGTGTGCCGACAAGGACATCGGGCCCCTAAGGGGGGTGAATTGTAACATCCCACATCGCCCAGGGGAGTGGATCATGTAAGCCTTATATGTATATTCCCATCTCTACCTAGCACGAGGCCTTTTGGGAGCTCACTGGTTTCGGGTTCCATCTGAACTCCGAAGTTATGCGAGTTCGCGTGAAAGCAATCCCATGATGGGTGACCCACTGGGAAGTTCTCGTGTGAGTTCCCAGAAACAAAACCGTGAGGGCGTGGTCGGGGCTTAAAACGGACAATATTGTGCTACGGTGGAGTCGAGCTTGGGATGTGGTGGGGGGCCTGAGCCGGGATGTGACATTTTATGTATTTAGTGAATTCTTTTTTATACAAATCAATACACAAAGAACCAAATATTAGAGAATTTTAGGGCCCCACTTCGAAGGTTCGCCTAATGCCCCCAAATTCTCAGGACCGGCCCTGGTCATTCACTAGTGAATATTTTTATGTAATTTTCTTTTTTTATCTATAAACACTTTACGAGGGTATTTACCAAACTTCTAACTCAATATTTGGCTATATGAACATGATGTATTCAAATTTAAACATGCTTTTGCACTCTAGTTTTACGGCGTAAAGTTCTGGAAATACCTTCGTAATGGATCCACTTTTTTATGGATTTTTTTTCTCACGTGATTCTTTTCTCTTTCAATATTGGGCTAAATTGCCAAAATGGTCCCTGAGATTTGCATAACTCATCACTTTGGTCCCTGAGATTGTCCACCATCCATAATTTTGGTCATTCTGTTAAAAACTCCGTTAAGTGTCCCGGAGCTCTTGGCTGGAAGTTTGGGCAATTTTCAAAGCTTCGTAACTCAATCGTTTCTTAACCAAATTCGACTCATAATATATCAAAATGAAGATAGGAAAGTGTAGAATAAGATTATACCTATTTTGAAGCCCAATGGTTGCCGGAGATGGCTGGAAAATAGCCTCAAAGTTGACTGGTCCGAGCGAAAACTGGAAAACTCGCCGAAAACTGGGTAAACTTTAAACGTTCATAACTTCTTCAATACTCAATGAAATCAAGTGATTCAAAAAATGAAAATCATACTTCTCAACGAGACAAATAGAATGGTACCTTTTTCGATTGCTAGATCTTCGTGGTTTTGCCGAAAATGGCTAACTCGAGACCAAGACAGCCACTTTCGAGCCAGTTTCTGGCCAAACTACGGCGAGTTAGCCATCTAAAAAGGTACCATTCTCTTCCTCTCGTCTAGAAGTATGATTTTCGTTTTTGAATCACTTGATTTCATTAAGTATTGAAGAAGTTATGAACGTTTAAAGTTTACCCAGTTTCCGGTGAGTTTTCCAGTTTTCACTCGGACCAGTCAACTTTGAGGCTATTTTCCGGCCATCTCTGGCAACCATTGGGCTTTGAAATAGATATAGTCTTATGCTACACTTTCCTATCTTCATTTTGATATATTATGGGTCGAATTTGGTTAAGAAACGATTGAGTTACGAAGCTTTGAAAATTGCCCAAACTTTCGGCTAAGAGCTCCGGGACACTTAACGGAATTTTTAACGGAATGACCAAAATGATGGATGGTGGACAATGTCAAGGACCACTTTTATCGATTTGGAATCTCAGGGACCAAAGTGATGAGTTATGGAAACCTCAGGGACCATTTTGGCGATTTACCCTTCAATATTGAGACAGGGCTCCTTGTGTGAAGCAAGGCGTGCTGCTGCTTTAGCGCGTGGGGATGATGTGCTTCAGAGTACCTTTAAAAGAGATAACAAAAAGTTCAAATAAATAATAACGGTAAAAAAAAAAGACAGCGGTAATGTTTTCTGATCGAGAAGCTAAATTTGACATGGCATGACATGAAATGACATCTTTTCTCTTGCTGCCAAATTTGACAGTTGCTTTAAAAAATTATAATTAATTATTAAATACTTTTTATTAATTTTTTATTGGTTTAATTAAACCCTTGCCTTTTAATTTATTTTCATTTCCAATGCAGTGTTTAAATATTTTTATACTTTTTAATGCATTTTCTTTCATTACCAATGCAAATATATATATATATATATATATATATATATATATTAATCTTTATTTTATGTTTAAAATTTGACATATTGGATGAAAAATAAAACTTTAAAAGATGTCAAAGTGCCACATAACTTGTCAAATGTAAATTTTATATAAAAAATTTGACATCTCCTTTGGAGATGGTCGCTCAAGGTATTTACAGAACTGGCTTATCGATACAAGGGAACCTCAAACCTCTTGTTTTTTAAGGGGTAATGTTATAGAGACTAAATTTATAAACTAAATTTTGTAAACTAAATGACATGGAAGTTGACGATTAAATTATTGCTAAGTGTTGATAAATGTGCTCATTTTCCATTGGTGACACATCATTTAGTTTGCAAAATTTGTCTATAAATTTAATCTCCTTAGCATTACCCTTTTCTAAATCTTCTATATTTTCATTTGTTACATTGGTTCGATATTAGGTTTCAAGGAAGTGGATAAATTAGACACGATTTACACTGGCGGGAACAAAATACAAGCAACTCATAAACAAGAAAATATTAGACTATCAAATAGAGAAAATAAGAGGCGGGCGGCATTGAAGACTACAGCTATGTTTCTATTTGCATCTCGAGAAATTCATATAAAATGAACAATTGGAATATGAGAAACCTTTGGCCATTCTTCTCCTGCGTCACGTTGGCATCTCCTCAACATATCAGGACAGTCTATTATCACAAGATGTGTTAAGGCAGTGAGGCGATGCATCTCCTCTGGCAAAGACAACAGTTTGGGACATGATCCGAGGACAAGCCTTCTTAGCGATGTGAAACTCGTCAACCACCCAGGTAATGCCACCAAATTCTCACAATCTGATATAACCAAGACTTGTAGGGTGTTTGTGGCTCCTTGAAACCATTCAGGCAATGCCACCATTCGTGGTACTCCCACAATCCCCAATTTTTGGAGCCTTAGTGGAATTACTTGATAGTTTTCCATCACCAAATCAAGTTGTTTACAGTTGTCTATGATCAGAGTGCGTAATGATACAAGATAACTAGTATCACACGGCAAACATGTTAGATTACTACACTCCCAAATAGAAAGATATCGAAGTGATTTCAAGCATCCCACTCCATTCTCCGGAAAACTTGTTTGTTTTGTGGTTAATTCAAGGTATCTGAGGCTGATCAACTTGCTCATGTCTCTAGGCAACTCTTCAAGATTCACACATCCACCGAGATGCAGAGTTTGCAAGCTCTGCAACTTACAAATTGAATTGGGTAGTTCAGTGATTCCACCATTGTCAGTGAAGTCCAGGCTTCTCAAATGCTTCAAAGAACCAACGGAACTCGGCAACAATTCCCAAGATACGTTGACTAACCTAAGAACCCGTAGATATTTGAATCTTGAAATGCAAGTGCGGAGGAAGGATTCATCAATATTTTTACAACTCACTGCAGCTATAGTCCGCACTTTGTTCAACTTTTGCAAGATTGTTGAAACATTTTGGCCAATTTCCAAAAATGTTAGATGTCTAACATTTTCAGAGAGGCCTATGGTGCCTTCAGAGTCCACTGTAAAACTCTCACCTTGTGCAACTGATTGTACAAGGTCATGGATGAGATCATGCATATCAAATGTATAGCAGAAAGTGCAATCTTTAACATTTTGAAAGAAAGATCTCTCCCATAACTCTTTGAAAAACAGGTCACCAACATCTTCCAACTGCATATTTCCATGATCACGAGATTCAAGGATTCCATGTGCCATCCAATGACTGATTAATTCCCTGCTATCAAAATCAGTGTAATTCTTTGGAAGAATTGAACAGCAAGCAAGGCACTGCTTCAAATGAGAGGGCAATTGACTATAGCTCAATCTCAAAGCAGGTAGAATGTGACCTGCTCCATCTCGTTCTAGTTCCCATATCTCAGAATCTCTAATCAATCTCCATTGACGCTCATCGGTCTTTGAGTAAAGTTGACTCCCTAAGGTTTTCACAGCTAAGGGAACCCCTCCGCACTTTCTTACAATATCTTTTCCCATTTCATAGAGGATTGGATGTTGTCTTTCTTGTCCTCCTTCAAATGCACACTTTACAAACAAAGACAAACTATCCTCAAAAGAGAGAACGTCTAAATTTATGTATGTTCCAACCGTGCCCATGATTGAAGCAACTGGGATATTCCGTGTCGTCACCAAAATCTTAGTTCCTACCTTGGCCCCCTCTATCAACAAATCTCTCAACTCGGTCCATTTGATACGATCTTCGTTCCACACATCATCCAAGACAAGCAAAAATTTTTTATCCTTTAAAGCGTCTCGTAGCTGTTCTTGCAACTGATCCATAGACAACCCTTCACTGATCCTTGTACCTAATGCAGAGCCAAGGATCTCTTTTGCCAATCTATTGATATCAAAGTCTACTGACACATTCTGCCACATTCGTAAATTAAAACAACCAACGACTCTCTCATCATTGTACACCAACTTGGCAAGTGTGGTCTTCCCTAAACCTCCAAATCCCACTATAGGAATAACAGATACATTCCGATTACCTTGATGATCATCGCCTTGTACCAGAAGATCTACAACTTCATTTTTTTCTGTTTCTCTACCAATAACCTCTGAAGCACGGACAAAGGAGTGGGTCGTATTACTATTCCCCCTCACATGATCACCGAGATGCACAGTGCGAAGATCAGCAAAATTCTTATCTTCTTTAAGCTCATGTAACCTCTCTCTTATGTCCTTAATTCCATGACATACTCCTAAGCGGAACGCAACTGGATTAGAGCGGGAAAAGAAACGGCGTAACTTTCTAGTTGTGCCACTGCCAAGAACCACTTGCCTTCGCAAAGCTTCGCATTCAAACTGGTCCAACAGATCCTCTGCATCAAGGAACACATCTTTAAGTTGTAGTAGCCAACTGCGTAACTCCTTGTTACGTGCTTGCTTTTCTTCGGCATCCAAGAGCACGTCTTTGATGGTGGACATGGTGCGCCCAAGCTTTTGCAGATCCGCTTTAACGCCCCACGCCAAGCAAATCTCCTCAGAAGCAATGGGGCTGAGCCTTTCAATGAGTTTGGCTGCCAACGGAAATGCAAGCTCGGCCATCTTCTACTTGATGAGGTGAGCTCAAGGGAATTGAGATTTCCGTCTTAATTCAGTAATGATTCTGGATCTTAGCTAAGTTATGATCAAACTCTTAATATGCTTTTGAAAAATCAACAATTATAAAGAGAGACTTGTAAGAAAAGTTGGGAATATTAGGAAATTCCCAAGTGGTTACTGGCAAGTCTATGGTGGGGAGGACCATTGTTTAATCGAATACCGTGGCCGTCCACAAATACACAATGTCTGGGGCTGTCCCCACTCACCGACTAGTATTTTGGCATCGTTCATTGATGTGCCATATTTGGATCAATCACTTTGGTCTGGTCATCTCAGCCGAAGAATTATTGAAGTTGACGTTTGGGGTCTGTACTTTGGAC
This sequence comes from Malus fusca, assembly GCA_035220775.1. Taxonomy (NCBI): domain Eukaryota; kingdom Viridiplantae; phylum Streptophyta; class Magnoliopsida; order Rosales; family Rosaceae; genus Malus; species Malus fusca. The sequence goes on along the minus strand of CM069072.1, from coordinate 7,707,687 downwards.
TCTAGCTTGTTATTGAAAAAGGCACATTTATATTAATTATAGAGATGCACTCTGCCTTTGCTGTGTTATTGTTGAACCAATCTGTATAAGGTACTTTTCACCCTCTCGCCACCCTTTTGAAAAGTTGCAGGTATATGATGAGACAAATTGCCCATTGTGAGCTAAAACATATTTCCAAGAAATTGAACAATGTTGCAGATCAGCTAGCCGAATGAAGCTAGGATTTGGACCTTTGTTTGTATATTTTTGAGCTTCCTCCCCAATGGTTTATGCAACATTTAATAGATGATCTTGTAGGAGCTTCTAAGGGCCGCTCTATTTATATTAATGATATGGTATAGTTTGGTCTGAGTGTCTTCACCCCCTTTGTTCACCAAAAAAGAAAAGAACAAATCAATAACTTGTGCTGATTGTTACATGGGTAAATTACATTTTACCCGCTCAGGTTTGATATCGATTTCAATTCCTTACAACATCTTTAAAACATTTCAATTTCATACATTTACTTATCATTTTTTTTTCAATTTCATACATCCGTTAGAAAATCCGTTAAGTAAACCATTAAGTGATGACCAAGGTATAAAATATCGATGATATCGGAAATATCGGTAGTCCAAAAACACGGAAATTTCGATGGAAATATCGGGATATTATCGATATCGATAAAAATTGAATAAAAACCACGGAAATTGTAAGAAAAACTTGGAAATTTTTATTGAAACTTTGCAGGATGTTTATTTAGTCAATTATCTATTAGCTTATCACAAAAAATTGGAAGGAAATGCATTGCATGATAGATATAACTTATTTAAATTAATTATATAGCGAGCTGGCAAACATTGTGAGTGTAGAAAATATGTAGTAATTAATGAAAGAAGTTTAAACACACCATAATCATTTATATATAATGAATTAGTACAATATTTTACACTTTATACATTGCATGGTAAGATACATGAGTGACTTAGCAAGGTCTAAAATATCGATGATATCGGAAATATCGGTAGTCCAAAAAAATATCGGTAGTCCAAAAACACGGAAATTTCGATGGAAATATCGGGATATTATGGATATTTTAGACCATGGTGATGACATGGCAAATATGGAATCTACATTTGTGCTAACGTGGCTGCCAAATTTGTGTCACGTGGCAAAAAATAATTTTTTATGCATTTAAAATATTATAATAATTTACCCTATTTAAAAAATATATATAAAAAATAAAAAAAAACCATCTTCTTCCACGAGCCCTTCCCTTTCCCTGCAACCATGGTATAAAATATCGATGATATCGGAAATATCGATAGTAAAAAAACATGGAAATTTTGATGGAAATATCTGGATATTATCGATATCGATAAAAATTAAATAAAAACCACGGAAATTGTAAGACAAACTTAGAAATTTTTATTGAAACTTTGAAGAATGTTTATTTAGTCAATTATCTATTAGTTTATCAAAAAAAAATTAGAAGGAAATGCATTACATGATGGATTTAACTGATTTAAGTTGATTATACAGCGAGCTGGCAAACACTGTGAGTGTAGAAAATATGTAGTAATTAATTAAAAAAAGATTAAACACACCATAATCATTTATATAATTAATGAAAAAAAGATTAAACACACCACATAAAGTTCATATGAGGTTCAAAATTTTCACTATCTTCATCATCTCTATGTGTAGAGTAAGTTTATTGTGAAGAGTATTCATCAAATGATAAATCCCCAAAATAGTTTTGCATGTAATTGTTAACATGCCACTCATATAAATATAAATATTTTAGCATATTATCACTAAAACATAAGTGATATATGGTGGTTATGGTGTTGGAGGAGTAAAATGGGAGGGGTTCAAATCCCCTTTGTGTTTTTTTTTCCTCCCTTTTTGCCCTTTTTTTTCTTCTTTTTCTTTTTATTTTCCTTCCTTTACATCAATATTTTCGATATTTTAGCGATATTACACCGATATCGATATTTTCCGCCCTTTTTTTTCTTTTTATTTTCCTTCCTTTACATCGATATCTTTGATATTTTAGCGATATTACACCGATATCGATATTTTCCGATATTATTGTCGATATTGTCAATATTCCCTTTTTTTTCTTCTTTTTCTTTTTATTTTCCTTCCTTTACATCGATATTTTCGATATTTTAGCGATATTACACCGATATCGATATTTTCCGATATTATCGTCGATATTGTCAATATTTGTACGATATGTACATGGATATGTTCCGAAATATCCGTGATTCAAAAAAACCGAAATATCCTCGATATTTCGTCGATATTATCGATATTTCATACTATGCCTGAAACCCAAACACCACATCCCCCACCTGTTGGAAGTATGCCCACAAAGCCACTCATTTGATGTAATAGCTTTTTGGAATACTTAATATGTTAAACTTTTATATGTTTAACGGAAGGGCAATACTTATTGTTAATCACTATTTATTGAATCATGTGTTTAATCAATAAGAGAATCCAAGGGATGTATTTGACATAAGAGATAAGTGATCTAATGAGTTAGATTAAGGAGACCTTTCTCTTATGTTCATTCCTAAAACGTTCCTAGCCATAGGATTGCCAATTGGGCATTGACAATCCGCTAAGGTTAGTATGTGTTATGTTGACTCAAACGTGAGTATGAACTAGTCTCAAGTCATTTGGTGTTGGACACTAAGACAAACACATAGGTGCTCGAAAGAGTAATCGAGTACACTGAACTGCGATTAATGAGAGTTCAAACATACATGTCATGTACGAACTCTAAGGTTACAATATGCAAAGTAGTCCTTAGACCTGAGGCATCATAGATGTCTAATGGTTAGGTCCTTGATCTTTGATCATGACAAAGGCATTCCCTCGGATTGTCCACGGCATTGTTGGGGTCATGTGATCTAGTCATGTAGGCATATGAATGCACAACAAGGGATCTCTAACCTTCCATGGTGGAAGGAGTATACTCTAAAATATGATTCTAAAGTCTTTGGCCAAAGCAAATGAATATGACTAAGGAAGATGTTCCAAATCATATTCAAGGGAATCATATAAGAAAGTATCACATTGGATAGTAGACATGAAACAAACTATCACTTAAAACAATGTGGTTAAGAGTATTGTATTAGAGAAGGACCGTATTGCATTGTAATTGTAACTGGATAGGTTCTCCAACCAATTCTACTTAGCTTGGGTAACCATGACATACTGCTAGGTGTCACTCATGGTTTGTGGAAGCCCTATTGATTAGCAAACACTAATCATCAAAAAGGGAGAATTGAAATGTGGTTTCAATTCACAATCGATAGTTAAGAGTAACATCGCCCACTGCCTCGCTAATTGGAACCTAATGGATCGCACACCAAATAAGGATATATGTGAAGCAATTAAATGAAATGGATAAGCAATTAAATGGTTTAATTGAAGAATGGTCAAGATTAATTAATTAGTTAATTAATTATACGAAATGTTCGTATTGGGCTTTTAAGTTGGTTTTAGGGCTTCGGGGCCCAAAAGTGTTTTGGTCCACAAGGCCCATTATGTTTAAGTTGTATGACAACTAAAACAAAATGGGCAATAAGCCCAATAACCATATAGGCCAACCATTTAGGGTGAGGGTATGCAAGTTTGCTTAATTGCAAGTTTGCCACTCACCTAAGAAATGAAGTATAAATTCATCTTTATAGCTTTGTTTTCAATTAGGGTTTTCTAAGCTACTTGGGGAAAGTTATCTAGCAAATTTACTTCCCTAAGTGATCCATTTTCATCCTCACAAATTACATCCTTGGTGAAGAGACATAGAGACATCAAACTTTTGGTGTTTTGGAGAACTAATCCTAAAATCCTCAAAGAAGCAAAGGAGCACTAAAAGGAAGGAAATCACAAGGAAGATCCAAGGAGCAAGGAGGTGACTTGAAGGCCCTCCACTTGGGTGAATCCCTTGTGTAATCAAGGATGAGCTTCAAGGGTAAAGAATCTCTAAATTCTTCATATTCTTTAATGTTGTTAAAGAGTCTTTTGATTCACCATATACTAGGCTTTGAAAGTCATGGGTTTCATGAATTGTTTTTGGATGCATGCCTACTTTAAAGAGTTAATTGTTAGCATATGTATTCAAATGTTCATACATGTTCTTAGCTAGGACAAAATTTTTCCTTCACCACCCCACCCAAAACCCCAAAAAACCCAGTTGTTCACCTCTCCTCCCATCCAAAAAAACCCACCACAAACTTCTCCGACGCCGCGTCCACCATCTTCTCCCTCAGCAGAGCTTCGCTGCACCCTTTGACCAAATCGAGATTTGGGTCGACCTCATCGGTGCCGTCGACCCAACTAGCGAGCTTGGTCCTCCGTGCGCTTGGAAGTCGGGACTCCAACAATGTCCTTCAATTCGCCAGATTTGATGAGCTCGCTGAGCTTGGAGACCACGAAGGCGGCAGTGGAACCGATGCCGAGGTCGAGGACCATTCCCAATTTGACGTACTTGACAGCCTTGTCGGCGAGCTTCTTGAGGCATTGTGGGGGGATATGAGGGATAGGGAGGAGGAAGCCATTGGAGAGGTGGAGGGAGAAGTGGGTCAGGGGTTGCAGAGAGGTGAAGGGGAAGGAAGCGGATCTGGGTGTGGGTTTGGTTTTTTTTTTTATAATTTTTTTATAAATAAATAGGGTAAATTATTATAATATTTTTAATGGATAATAATTTTTTTTTTGTCACATGACATAAATTTGGCAGTCACGTCAGCTTTTAACGGATCAATGGATGAAAAATGTAACGGATGTATTATATTGAAATCAAATAGTATGTGAGGTATGAAAGTGAAATGTTTTGAAGATGTTGTATGAGGTTGCAATAGATCTCAAACCTAAAGTGGTAAAATGTAATTTACCCTTGTTACATTTGTGCCCCCTGATGTTTTTCCTTTTTTGCATCAATGGGGAGGAAGATCAAAAAAATGGAGCTCTTTCGATGTTGAGAAAAGTCTACTTGCAACAATTTTATAAGTATTTTTAGTAAATTTGTTGAAGCACTCAATCTTCTTCTAATGCATATTAGAGTATTGACTATTTTATTGTACAATACTGATAAAACAGGCCAACGCCAATCTCACTTCTTTGTTTTTTTTTTTTTTTTGGAAACACACCAGTCTCACTTTTGTTCTTGCTTTTGTTATCAATCACAAACAAATGAATAAGGCTTGGTTGTTGTTGTTAGAGAAAATACAAAGTTCAATATCCACACACCTTATCGATCAGCAACAACTAAACCCAGCATGGCCAAAAGGTAAAGCTCACTGATCCCGACCCGGAATGCAGTTCAAGTTCAAAATTTTTAGGCTTATATTTGATATGCCTTATGAAACTCAAACTCAATTCCACTCTCTTTAGAACAAAAATATTGCCATTTTGCCTTTAAAACTAGATTTTGCTTCACTTTGCCGAGATTCCGTCCATTCTGTCAAAATGTAACGAAATGTGTTGACATGGAAGGGTAAACCAGTAATTTAATCCTAGTTGGCAATTAGGGTTAGATTTGTAAAGATGACGTGGCAATAAGTTGCACATTATAATCCTAAACCCAAAAGACTACAAAGACAAAGGATCATCCTTGCAAAATATTAGCCAAATCGGAAACGGAGTTCATAGAAATTGATGAACGCTATGTTCTAAGAAACATAGAAATTTCATATGACAATCAAATGAGTAAATAGTTTTGGATTGAACTGATTAACGATAATCTATGAATGAGGACAAAAAAATAAACAATTAAAATCATTATAGTTCGACGTATAATGAGCTCCGCAAGTAATCTTTACTTTTTAAACAACATGGAGATCTCTTTAGATAAAGGCTCTGTATAAGCCGATAGCTCAAACGAGTATGGTCATATAAAACCTACCTTATTTATTTAAAGGACTATTGCTATAATTTATACCTCATCTAAAAAATGAACAGAGAAACAAAAACCTGTTAGAGATTTCAATACTAAATATATAAATTATTATTATTATAATATATATATATATGCACCAATATGTTTGACAGGATGGGATGGGATTCGACCCAACCCTTTGAAATGAAGCAGTACACCTTTTTGTAATTAGCGAGACATAATGCATCATGCATCCCGTACATATGCATTATTTTACGCTTCTTGCATCAGACATATCCATTGCATCACACATATCCATTAGAAACATTGCTGCAATGTTCAGTTGTATCTCATGGTGAGAGGACACACCCAAAACCAAAGGATATGTCTAAAGGTGCAATTCTCTCTATATATATTGGTAACATTAGTAGAAAAGATTCATTCAGAAATTTGTTGTCTACATAATTTCTTTGCTCTCTTTTCTCTCTTCATCACATTCATACAATTTCTTTCTAAGGGAATATAATTCGGTTTTGCTTATCGAATATTCCATACTTTGTTGTATCCTGGAAGTGATTTACCAAGAACCCTTTAGCAAACTCATTCGAGTGGGGGCAAATAACACTTTAAGGAAACGATTCAAGTCGTACCTCAAAGTCATCATTCGGATTATTCTCTATATTTCTATATTTACTCTAACAATCTTAAAGTGTTATTTTCGTCATGGATAACAAATCTGATAACATGACTTTGAAGATTATCAATCAAGATGTCTACAAGTTAGACAAATTTGATGGATCAAATTTCACCCGATGGAAGGACAAGATGCGTTTTATGCTTACTATTCTAAATGTCATCTATGTGTTGGACCCGAAATTGGAGCCTATTTGTGAACCAAGTGACAAAGACTCGGACAATATAGTTGCCTATCGAAAGAAGCGTGAAGAAGATGAATTGGTATGTCTAGGACACATCTTGGGCACATTATCTGATCGTTTATATGACCTGTATGCACACATTCAATCTCGAAAGGAAATTTGGGAAGCACTTGAACACAAGTACACAACGAAAAAAAGAGGTACCGATAAATTTTTAATGTTCAAATATTATGAATTCACTATGTTTGATAACAAACTCATCCTAGACAAAGTTCATGAATTATTAGTCTTGGTCTCAAAGCTTCGTGAACTTAAAATAGTTATTCCGGATCCTATGATAGTTGGGGCTATTATGGCAAAATTACCCCAAACATGAAATAACTACAGAAAGAAACTTCTACACATGGTGGAAGATATTAGTTTGAAGGATTTGCAAAAGGGTATTCAAATTGAAGAGAAAACTCGAAATCGTGATAAGAATTTTGCAAATCAAGATTTCTCTAAAGTTCACATTGTCGAAGGAAACAAATATAAAAAGAACTTCAAAGTCAAAATTGACAAAGGGAAGTTTAAGAAGACCAATTCCAACAACAATCAAAAGAATGCAAATGGTGTCTGCTACCATTGTGGAAAGAAAGGCCAGTACATTCGTGATTGTAGACATAAGAAAGCAAGTGAGGAATATGCCAATAAAACCAATAGCGCAAATATGGTGGAAAACTCTGGAATTGATAACATTGTTGCAATGGTATCAATGATGCATATTGGTATGATTACCGAACTGAATATGGCAGCAACAATAAAATCCTCTGATTGGTGACTCGACTCAGGAGCTACTATATATGTGTGCAATGACAAGGCACAATTCAAGACATATGAAGCATCAACGGACAATCAAGAAGTTTTAATGGGGAATCATAATTCCGCCAAAGTTCTAGGAAAAGGAACCGTTGAACTTCAATTTACTTCTGGGAAGAAATTGACGTTGCTTAATGTACTGCATGTTCTAGAAATTAGAAAGAATCTTGTGTCTGCAAATTTATTATGTAAGAACGGTATAAAGATTGTTCTAGAGTCCGACAAGTTAATAATGTGGAAAAATGAGATGTTTGTTGGGAAGGGGTATTCTTGTGATGGGATGTTCAAACTAAGTATTAATAATAAAGTGAATTATTCTGCTTATATTGTTGAATCTTCCTCTCATTTATGGCATTTACGTTTAGCACATATAAATTTTAGATCTTTAAAATACATGCGCACACTTGATTTAATTGTTTGCAATGATGATTATAATGATAAATGTGAAACATGTATTCAAGCGAAAATGACTAAGAAACCTTTTCCAACTACCGAAAGAAATACAAATTTATTAGACTTAATACATTCTGACATATGTGAATTTAATGGTGTTTTAACAAGAGTAGGAAAAAGATATTTTATCACATTTATAGATGATTGTTCTAAGTTTGCTTATGTTTATTTATTGTCTAATAAAGATGAAGCTTTTGAGTGTTTTAAGCGCTATAAGGCTGAAGTTGAAAACCAAAAGGGAAGGAAAATTAAATGCCTTCGTAGTGATAGAGGTGGTGAATATTTTTCACATGAATTTGATATTTTTTGTGAAGAGCATGGTGTTGTACATCAAAGAACTACACCCTATACACCACAACAAAATGGTTTGGCAGAAAGAAAAAATAGGACACTCACTGAAATGATTAATTCTATGATGATTAATGCTAATACTCCAAAATATTTATGGGGTGAAGCATTGTTTACTGCATGCCATATACACAATAGAATTACATCTATGAAGACACATGTGTCACCATATGAAATTTGGAAAGGAAGAAAACCAAATTTGTCATATTTGAGAGTATGGGGTTGTGTAGCTTTTTATAAGGCACTTGATCCTAAGAGATCTAAGTTGGGTCCAAGAGGAATTAAAAGCATATTTGTAGGATATGCAGAAAATTCAAAGGCATATAGGTTGCTTAATTTAGACTCGAACACAATAGTTGAGTCTAGAGATGTCGAATTTATGAAAATAAATTCTATAATGACTACTCAGTGTCTGGAACAGAGAATGATCAAACACCTTTCTCTAATCCGTCTACTAGTCATTCTCAATGTGAGAAAAGCAAACAGTCTGAAACTGTTAATGAACCAAGGAAAAGCCAAAGGGTAAGAAAAGAAAAGACTCTATGCTCTGATTTTATTTCATCTCAATCTATTGTATTTTTAGTCGAAGGAAATAGAACAAAGGTTCTTAAGAAAATACCCATATTGTTGAATGTTGAGGATGATCCTAAAAGTCTAAGCGAAGCATTGACTTCAAGAGATGCAGCCTTTTGGAAAGAGGCTATAGATAATGAATTTGAATCATTAATATCTAATCATACATGGGTTTTAGTAGACTTGCCCCAAGGATCAAAAGCAATAGGTTGTAAGTGGATATTTAGAAGAAAATACAATACAAACGGGTCTATTCAGACATTTAAAGCCATGCTAGTTGCCAAAGGTTTTAAGCAGAAAAAGGGAATAGACTATTTCGATACATATGCACCAGTAGCTAGGCTCACATCAATTAGAATATTGTTTGCATTGGCATCTTTATATAATTTGCATGTGCATCAACTGGATGTGAAAACGGCATTTTTAAATGGTGATTTAGATGAAGAAGTCTATATGGAACAACCAGAAGGGTTTGTTCTCTCTGGGAATGAAAAGAAGGTTTGTAAATTAGTAAAGTCATTATATGGATTGAAGCAAGCATCAAAACAATGGCATGAAAAGTTTGATTTTGTCATTTTATCATATGGATTTAGACATAACAGTGCTGATAAATGCAAATACTCTAAATTCACAAATGATTATGGTGTTGTTATATGTTTATATGTCGACGACTTGCTAATCTTTTGTACAAACATGAAAGGTGTATATGAAACTAAAGAGTATCTAAATTCAAAATTCAAGATGAAGGACTTGAATGAAATAGATACTATCTTGGGAATTAAAGTAAAGAAGCATAGTGGGGGTTACACTTTGTGTCAGTCACATTATATAGAAAAATTGCTTCTTAAGTTTAAGCATCTACAAATAAAAGAAGCAAATACTCCTTATGACCCTAGTGAAACTTTGCTTAATAATTCTGGTAGGTCTGTTGCACAGCTTGAGTATGCTAGTGTAATCGGAAGTTTAATGTATGTCATGCATTGTACCAGGCTAGATATCGCATTTGCAGTAAGCAAACTTTCTAGATACATTAGTCATCCAGGTACTGCTCATTGGAAAGCAATAAATAGAATTTTTTGTTATCTTAAAAGAACTATTAACCTAAGTATAACTTACTCTGAGTTTCCAGCAGTACTTGAAGGATATTCAGATGCAAGTTGGATAACAAGTGCTAATGATAATAAGTCTACATCAGGGTGGATTTTTACAATTGCCGGAGGAGCAATTTCTTTGGCTTCGAAGAAGCAAACATGTATAGCACATTCAACTATGGAATCTGAATTTATAGCATTAGCAGCAGCAGGTAAAGAAGCGGAATGGATTAGAAATTTGTTATTGGAAATAGAGTTGTGGCCACAACCAATGCCATCTATTTCTTTATATTGTGATAGTGATGCTACTTTGTCTAGAGCATACATTAAGGTATACAATGGAAAGTCTAGACATATTAGCTTGAGACATGAATATGTCAAGCAATTAATAACTGATGGAGTTATCAATATTGTTTATGTTAAATCAAGTAATAACTTGGCGGATCCGTTAACAAAAGCACTTTCAAGAGCTTTGGTAGTTAGTACATCTAGTGGAATGAGACTAAAACCCTTTACTGAAAATTAGCCACCAATAATGGTAACCCGACTTTGTCTAGAACATCACTAGTTTAAAAGTTTAATGGGTAATAACAAGTTATTATTAAGTGGTTGTGAAAGCACTGAAAATTAATATATATCTCATTCCAGGATGATCAGTGCAAGACTGCTACGTTTAGGAGGATGAGTTTTATCTCTTAATGAGGTTATTTTTAGTTATGTCTATAGTAGCAGGGACATGGGAATGAACCTCACCTATATGAACATAAGAAGTGGTGCCGCTTCTGCCAAGAGTTGGGTTTTCTCTTGTAAATGTTTATGAAACCAGGATGAAGCACAATGCCATAATAGTGCTTAATTGGTTCAAGAATTTCTTTAAGACATAGTCATGTGTGTAGTGATTCCGGTTTTAACATAAGAATAATTGGTTTAAACTTAGGTCACCATCGCATTCGTTATAACTTTGAATTACTTACACTAATTAAAGGTTTAATTCGAAAGACACCTTTATTGTAACATCTCACATCGCTAAGGGGAGTGATCCTTAAATATATATTCCCATCCCTACCTAGCACGAGGCATTTTGGGAGCTCACTGGCTTTGGGTTCCATCGAAACTCCGAAGTTAAGCGAGTAGCGCGCGAGAGCACTCCCATGATGGGTGACCCACTGGGAAGTTCTCGTGTGAGTTCCCAGAAACAAAACCGTGAGGGCGTGGTTGGGGCCCAAAACAGACAATATCGTGCTACGGTGGAGTTGAGCCCAGGATGTGGTCCGCCCCGGGCCGGGATGTGACAAATGGTATCAGAGCCAATCCCTGGCCGGAAGTGTGCCGACGAGGACGTCGGGCCCCTAAGGGGGGTGGATTGTAACATCCCACATCGCCAAGGGGAGTAATCCTTAAATGTATATTCCCATCCCTACCTAGCACGAGGCCTTTTGGGAGCTCACTGGCTTCGAGTTCCGTAGGAACTCCAAAGTTAAGTGAGAAGGAGGCCAGAGCACTCCCAGGATGGGTGGCCCACTGGGAAGTTGCTCGTGAGTTCCCAAAAACAAAACCGTGAGAGAATGGTAAGCCCAAAGCGGACAATATCGTGCTACGGTGGTGGAGCGGGCCCGGGAAATGGTCCGCCCCGGGCCGGGATGTGACATTTATTGTATGCATGATTATATCGGTATGCAATGTTCAGTTATATCTCATGGTGAGAGGACACATCCAAAACCAAAGGATATATCTAAATGTGCAATTCTCTCTATATATATTGGTAGCATTAGTAGAAAAGATTCATTCAGAAATTTGTTGTCTACATAATTTCTTTGCTCTCTTTTCTCTCTTCATCACATTCATACAATTTCTTTCTAGTTATTTCTAAGGGAATATAATTCGGTTTTGCTTATCGAATATTTCATAATTTGTTGTATCCTGGAAGTGTTTTGCCAAGAACCCTTTAGCAAACTCATTCGAGTGGGGGCAGATAACATTTTAAAGAAACGATTCAAGTCGTACCTCAAAGTCATCATTCAGATTATTCTCTATATTTCTATATTTACTCTAACAAAACCAACCCTGTTGCATTTAAAAGCAGGGGCTTCAAATTCCTCTCCGGGGTGTCAGCTTACAAATGGTTTTACATTACTCGGTTTTGTTCCCTTTTGTGAAATTTGAAGACGGGGTCTGTCAATTTTAGTTTTTTTTGTCTTCCCCTCCCCTCCCAATCTTCATTCCTAAAGTTCAGTGTTTTCATGAACAATCTGGTATTTACTATGTTTCTCAGTGTGGGTGTCTCTCGAGTCTCAGTGTTGAAACTGAAGTTTGTATGCATAATTACTTTCAGCTCTGTACCGAAAACGCAATGAATCATGAATGTTTGTGCTTTTTATCGTTGTGGTTGCATTGTTACTTCGGTTCTATCTGAATGTCCGAGTCTTTTACTTTTTCTGTAAGGTAAGACGCATAGTTAGAAAACTAGACGAAGAAGAGACAATGGGGCCTCCAGATGGTTCTGGAGATTAGCTGTCGGAAATGGACGGGGATGCTTTCAGACCCCTATTTCCTCTTCAGTTTTATGAGAGCCATTTTGTTAAATCTACACGACCTGATGGCAGGTCACTACCCAAAGCTAGAGAGACTTCTTCAGCCCTGGGTTAGCTAAAGTCTAATTTAGAATCAATATCATGGATTCCTTATTCCTTACGTAGTTACTTGGTTTAAGCAACCCTCAAGTTTATTTAGCCATGAAACTGAACCCTTTCTCGTTTTAATGTAGGGGCAGCTGCATCCGCTGACCGGTGAGCATTAGTAAAGTTTGGTTCAACTGTAATTGCTTATCTCTATCTGACCATTTGTGTTTGTTTTCGATGTATAAATGAAATATATAGTCTTGGGACAGATGACTACTTTTGGATTCAGACAATGCTGGCTGCAATAAAAATGGAAGTCATGACCCCTTCAACAGAGTCACCAGATGAAGGCTGCATAGGTTAGCCTGCACAACTTGATAAGTTGTTTTTCTTCTTTGAACTATATTTGATTTTGCTCTCGTCTATTTAAATGCTTGTCCACACTTTAACCTTTTCAATTTCCAGCTATTGATTTCCACATGCCTACAATTTGTTCTCCAACTGTTAGGCCTGGCAGGCCCGCTGATGCAGCACCGGTTGTGTCAAAGCAGCTATCTGACACTTTTAAGGCAAGTGAGTTGTCAATCTAGTTGTTTTTCATTTCTCAATTCTACCTGAAGTTTCTTTAGTTGAACTTCTCGGTGATAATGATATCAGTTTTGTTTGAATTGTCTTTCCACATTAATATAAGAGGTGGTTTAGTTGTGTGCCGAATCTGCCGATTCCTATTGCTTGTAGGAGTGCTTCTATTTTATCAGTTCAACCAAGTCTCATTTCTTAGTGTCAGCTATTTTGAGTACTTAATGAATTCACCTGAGGCCATAATCGTATAAATGAATAAGTGATTGTCATTTTACGAAAGTAGTTTTACCGTTGAGGATCTCAAATGACTATTTTAAAAGGAATCTTTGATGTTGAAATCAGCTTCGTGGTGGACAATGGCTTTAGTTGAATTGGTTTTTGTGCTTGAATTCAGAACATTTTAATTTTATGCTGGTATCAATAACTTATTTACGGTTAAACATCTCATCAAATATAGTTGTTTGTCCTATTTTAATTTTATGCTTAATTTGATATTTTCAGTTCTGGAATTTAGCAGTTGTCTTCGTTTGTTGCAGTTCGGGCATGATTAATTTGAAGGAGCAATCCTTGATCAGTGGAAAAGCTGCTTGGATGGCCTACTTGGTATTTACTTAGAAACCTGGAAAATCATAGGTCTCAATGGCTCTGGCACTTTTTGGGGTGTCATTGTAGGATATATATTAGACTAATGTACGATTTGTATCATGCAAGACATATATTGTTTGGATGCTGATGGCGACCTTTTCAAGCCCCTTTGCTGTCAGCAGTTGCTGCCTTTTTTCACTGTAAGTGTTACAACCATCAGTTGTTGCACAGGGTAAGTTCTGAATTCATCTGATACTTGCGTATAGTTTGATGATGGTGAAATCGTCAGTAGTTAGAATTAGTAGACTGGAGAACGGTAAACTGCCAATTACCCCTCCAAACTGTCACAAGGCTGCCAATTACCCCTGGAACTGTTTTTTTTTTTCGATTTACCCCCTTAACTAACATAAGACAGTCAAATAACACTGTCATTGGATTTGAGAGAATTTCATCCAAATTTCCGTTTAGTGGTGTCATGTGAGAGACATGAGACACATTTTCGAGTCCAACATCGATCTCTGCTCTCTCTGTCCCAAATAACTGTAATCTTTCCTGTTGTTTGCTTTAATTCAACTTCTACATGAAGGGAAGGTAGAGGGAGGAGATATATCATAAGCCTTCATTACCTTGCTTGTTCTTCTTTATGCTTTAGATGAAACCATTCCTCATTCAAAAGTATCTGATTCTTGTTTTTCAGATTGTCACTTCTTGAAAAAATAATGAATGTGTGGAACTCCCTTTGTTTTTTTTTTTCTTGCCATCAAGAGGGTAACTCCAATATGATTTGTTCTTATAGTAATGCCATATAAGGATTGAAACTGAGCCTCATATGTGATTTCCTTCTAAGTAGCTGGATGGTGCATAACTTGCCTGTGTTCAGGTTCATGCCAAGCTCATGCTTCTTGTGGCCGATTGTTATAAGTTCTGTTTAGATTGAAAGAAGAATCGTTTTGTATAAATTCCCTAACGAGCTACATCAATCACGTGAGAACCATTATCTAATTCTTAAGATGTATCAGATTCTTGATTTTGGATTGTCATTTCTTAGAACTTCCTTTGTTTCGTGTTTATGCGATTAAGAGGGTGACTCAATCTAATTTTCTCTTTTAGTAATGTCAGATAAGATTTAAGAAAATTGGTCGATTTTTAGAAAGTAGCTGAAAGGTGCAACATGCTTCTTACGGTCGATTGTTATAACTTCTAATTTTTTTTTGTTATGGCATTGAACTTCTAAAAGCTATTTGCCAAGTGAGGTGGCGAGTAATGCACAACAAAAGTGAATTTATTTTTCATGGGTTTAGTAAACTTGTGCAGATGGATTGTACACAACCTGGATGGTTACTTTCAAATCCGTGCTGAAGATGCAGTGACAAGAACAGGAGTTGATGTGACTAATGCAGTTTTTACTCAAAAGCTTAGTGTGGTTGTAACAGAAAATCAGCTGGAGTTCTTCTTTTCCTAGCTTCCCTTAATGTATGGTAATTCTCTTGTCAGCTGGACCTAGTGTATATAAAGCCCTATCTTTTTCCAGCTTCCGACTGAGTTACTTACTGCTTTGCATTTGGGATTAGTTTGTTCCATTTCCAGTTGCATCTTCCTTTCTCTTTAGTGCTTCTGAGAATTCGATTTCGCATATACAAAAACTGCAGCTTCTGTTTGTGAAGCTTTCGATTTGCATAATTAAAGTTTGTGGTCAACCGAAAACTAAAAGGGAAGCCCCCTGTGCCATGGCCAAGCTTTAACTGCCAGTTTTAACAATGGAACGGCTTTGTACATGCCTAATTAAATGCTGAATTCCTTGGATACTTTCACCTAGTTTGATGACGGTGAAATCACCTACCGTCGGATTTACTAGATCGGTGAATACCGCTTCTGAAAAACTTGAGCTTCCTAGAAACAAATAGTCAAGCAAAATAGTGAAGTAAGGTTGACTGAAAGTATGACTGATAAGGAAGGAGTCTGATGTAAAAAAAGGTTGAATGAAATGGAGTAATATTACAATAAACCAACATGTTTGCACGCATCTTTGACAAAAAAAAAACACACATGTTTGCACGCATGCTTAAATCTACTGAAATAATAAATCAACACAATTTACATCGACCTGAACAAATACAAGCAACCCAAAAACAAGAAAATATTAGACTATACAAAAACAAACACAAACAGAGAAACCGAGAGGCATTAAAGACTGCCCATGATTCTATTCAAAATCAACATTTGGAACATGAGAAATCTTTTGCCAATCTTCTCCTGTGTTGCGCTGGCATCTCCTCTCCAGATCAGGACACTTTCTGATTCTAAGTGTTGTTAAGGCAGTGAGGCGATGCATCTTCTCTGGCAAAGACAACAGTTTGGAACATGATTTGAGGCCAACCATTCTAAGCAATGTGAAACTCGTCAACCACCCAGGTAATGCCTCCAAACTCTCACAATCCCCAATAACCAAGTCTTGTAGTGTGTTTGTGGCTCCTTGAAACCATTCAGGCAATGCCACCATTCGTGGGAATCCTACAATCCCCAATTTTTTGAGCCTTAGTGGAATTACTTGATAGTTTTCCATCACCAAATCAAGTTGTTTACAATTAACTATGGTCAGAGTGCATAATGACGCAAGATAACTCGTATCATGCGGCAAACACGTTAGATAACTACAATCCTGAATACAAAGATATCGAAGTGATGTCAAGCATCCCACTCCATTCTCTGGAAAACTTGATTGTTTTGTGGTTAATTCAAGGTATCTAAGGCTGATCAACTTTCTCATGTCTCTAGGCAACACTTCAAGATTCACACATCCACCGAGACTCAGACTTTGCAAGCTCTGCAACTTACAAAATGAATTGGGTATTTCGGTGATTCCTTCACTTTGATAGAAGTCCAGGCTTCTCAAATGCTTCAAAGAACCAAGGGAATTTGGCAACACTTCCACTGATACATTGACAAACTTAAGCACCCGCAGATATTTGAATCTTGAAATGCATGTGCGGAGGAAGGATCCATCAATAGTTATACAACTCGGTACATTTATAGTCCGCACTTTGTTCAACTTTTGCTAGGCTGTTGAAACATTTTGGCCAATTTCCAAAATTGTAAGATGCCTAACATTTTTAGAGATGCCCTTGGTGCATGCAGAGTCTACTGTAAAACTCTCACCTTGTGCGATTAACTGTACAAGGTCGTGGATGAGATCATGCATATCAAAATTATAGAAGAAAATGTGATCATTAAGATTTTGAAAGAAAGATCTCTCCCATAACTCTTTGAAATATAGCTCACCAACATCTTCCAACTCCAGATTCCCATGATCACGAGATTCAAGGATTCCATGTGCCATCCAATGATTGACCACTTCCCTGCTATCAAATTCAATGTAATTCTTTGAAAGAATTGAACAAGAAGCAAGACACTGTTTCAAATGAGAGGGCAATTGAGTATAACTCACTCTCAAAGCAGGTAGAATGTGACCAGCTCCATCTCGTTCTAGTTCCCATATCTCAGAATCTCTAATCAATCTCCATTGACGCTCATCGGTCTTTTAGTAAAGTTGACTCCCTAAGGTTTTCACAGCTAAGGGAACCCCTCCGCACTTTCTTACAATATCTTTTCCCATTTCATAAAGGCTTGGATGATGTCTTTCTTGTCCTTCTTTAAATGCACACTTTACAAACAAAGACAAACAATCCTCAAAAGAGAGAACGTCTAAATTTATGTTTCCAACTGTCCCCATGATTGAAGCAACTGAGATATTCCGTGTCGTCACCAAAATCTTAGTTCCCACCTTGGCCCCCTCTATCAACAAATCTCTCAACTCGCTCCATTTGATACAATCTTCGTTCCACACATCATCCAAGACAAGTAGAAATTTCTTATCCTTTAAAGCGTCTCGAAGTTGTTCTTGTAACTGATCCAGAGACGACCCTTCACTGATCTTTGTACCTAATGCAGAGCCGAGGATCTCTCTTGTCAATCTAGTAACATCAAAGTCCACTGTCACAGACTGCCACATTCTTAATTCAAAACTCCCAACGACTCTCTCATCATTGTACACCAACTTGGCAAGTGTGGTCTTCCCTAAACCTCCAAATCCCACTATCGGAATAACAGATACATTCCCATTATCCTCACTTTGATGATCATTGCCTTGTACCATTAGAAGATCAACAACTTTATTTTTTTCTGTTTCTCTACCAATAACCTCCGAAGCACGGACAAAGGAGTGGGTCGTATTCCTATTCTCCCTCCCATGATCACCGTGATGAAGGTGATAATGAACAGTGCGAAGATCAGCAAAATTCTTATCGTCTTTAAGCTCATGTAACCGTTCTCTTATCTTCTTAATTCCATGACCTACTCGCAAGCGGAATGCAACTGGATTAGAGCGGGAAAAGAAATGGCGTACCTTTCTATTTGTGCCACTGCCATGAACCACTTACCTTCGCAAAGCTTCGCACTCAAACTCGTCCAACAGATCCTCCGCATCAAGGAACACATCTTTAAGTTGTCGTAGCCAACTGCGTAGGTCACTGTTATGTGCTTGCTTCTCTTCGGCATCCAAGAGGACGTCTTTGATGGTCGACATGGTGCGTCCAAGCTTCTGCAAATTCGCTTGAACGCCCCACGCCAAGCAAATCTCCTCAGAAGCAATGGAGATGAGCTTTTCAATGAGTCTGTCTGCCAACGAAAATGCAAGGTCATCCATCTTCTTTCTTTCTTTCTTGATGAGGTGAGTGCAGGGGAATTGAGATAGTATGAAAGATAATGATGATGCCTCCTTATGATAAGGTATGAAAGATAATGATGATGCCTCCTTATGATAAGGTTTGTAAAAAAGCAATGGACTGTAAGTGGTCAATGGTGGGTCTAATGGCCCAGTTCCATCTGGTTTCTTGTCATAAGAAATTGAGTTGTCAAAGCACATTACGAGTTCACCTAAGATTTTGCTTAGATGTATTAACACACAAGAAATATGATTAACCCACCTCAATTTTGTCCCAACACACCCACTATAGCTATGCATATATATATGTGGATCGTTAAAAAAAGTTGTGGAACAACACCACAAGGTGTCCCTCACTTTAGACACATATTTTGACACTCATTTTGTAGGGTCTACTTCGTAATATTTTCAGCGATCCGAATCATCTATATTTTAGTATATTATTCATAAATCATTCTTGCAAAAAAATAAGACAAATCCAAAATTATTAAGACATTCATTTGAATTGAAGAAAAAAAATGAATATGATTCAATAAAGACACACACACTATATATATATGGGTTTCGTAAATTTGTGCAAATGAAACTGTACACAGCCTGGATGATTACTTTGAGATCCGTGCCACAGATGCAGTGACAAGAACATGAGTTGATATAACCAATGGAGTTTTTACTCAAAAGCTTGGTGTGGTTGTAACAAAAATAAGCTACAGGAGTTCTTTTTTTGGCTGCCAATTGAGTTACTCACTAGATCGCATTTCGGATTAGTTCATTCCGACTGAGTTACTTCCTACTAGTATTTTGGTCTCGTCCTCTGATGTGGGTTATGTCAATTAGTCACTTGGTCTAGTCATCTTAACTGAAGAATTTCTCCTACCATAGGTGTTTGGTTTGACAATATAGTCGACTAAAGAAAATTTGACAAAAGGAACAAAGGTTCGTTCCTACTAACACAGAGTAACTTATTTTTCTCTTGGAAAATGATTCACTCCTATTTTTTTCCTTCTGCACTCTACCCTTTGCAAGGCTTTTGATTTGTTTCATTTATTCCACTGCACACACCGTCAATTTTACAACACGTTACTAGCATGAAAAGCTCTTGTGTCAGTGGAAAGCATAACGCCACAAATCATGTTCACCTCTGTCGGCTGAAATCTCACAGATAAGAAAATCTTTTCATTTCATCTTAAAATCTCTGTACTATTAATTTTCTTGAAGTAACTATATATATATATATATATATATATATATATATATATTGTTGTATGACTGTATATTATCTGTTGCAGAAGCAAAAGGGTACAGACTCAAAAATTCGTATACAATCTGACAGCCATGTAAACAACCTCGGAACTCTAACCTGCAGACCTCAGATCGAAATACTTTCTTCTTCAAAGTTGTTCGTCCGCCCAGTACCTACAACATATCAAATTTTCAGAAAATTCCAACGGTTCGATCATCGCAGATGCCTGAAATAACAAACCAGTTTCCAATTTCCGCAGAAAATTGGACAGGCACCTTATGAGTACCAAAGCTCCATTTCAGTAGCTCAGATTGAAATTGTTTCTTCACAAAAGTTGTTCGGTATCCTCTTATCCATATCATACTAAAATTTGAACTAAATCAAACGGTTTAATCTTCTCATAAGTTGCAGACACTCTTGACTCCAAAACTTATGGGAACCGTTTCGACTCTTTCGAAACTCACCAGAGGAGGAACTCCAATTGAAACTTATTGTTACTATTATTTCCTGAGTAACCAAAATGACTTCAGAACTGTGAAATAAAAATAAAAGGAATCAAACAAAAGAAGTGGCAGACCAAGAAAAAGAAAAAGCAAAAGATGAGGACTTAATCATTACATTTTCTGTTTTGTCATATTTATGTGCATGGAGTTGGTTTAAAGCCCTATCACAAGTTCTGTTTATCTACAGTGAGTAGAATTATTACCCATTGCTTTAAAGCTTTGATATTTATGTGAATGGTGATGAATCAAAGCCCTTGTCACAAGCTTTATTTACTTAAAAGCAATTTATTTACCATGGCTGAAATTACGCCTATTGCTTTAATTTATTTATTGTACTTCTTTTGTTATGATGGGTACATACTGGATCCAAAGTTCTTTGATCATATCAGAACCAGAAGTTTCTTGATCCTCATCACATAAAATGATTAGACCCGAAGTTCTATCATGCAAAAAGATTAGGAATGAAGTCCTTAGATCCTCAAGATTGGACATAAAGTTCCTTGATGAGTACCTTAAGTTTGAAGAGCCGAAGTGCCACAACTTAATTGTAATAAAGGCCATGAGAATCCCAATTCATAGGCTATTAAATAAGGACCAAAAGTTCCTTGATTTATGTAAATGATGGTATAATGCATATTTGCTAGAGAGTTTACATCTCAAACTTTTGATGATTATTGCATGTCATTGGGCATTGATGTTGAACACCATGTTCCTCATGTCCATACCCAAAATGGTTTAGCAGAAACATTTATTAAGCGGATGAAATTGATTACCCGCGCTCTGCTCATGAAAACGAAATTGCAAGTTTTCTACATGTGGACATGCCATTTTACATAATTAACTATTAAGTTTGGTTGAGATCAGTTACCAACCATCGATATTCCTCAGTACAACTCGTGTTTAGGCATCAGCCAAACATTACACATTTACGAGTTTTTGGTTATGTTATCTATGTGCCTATTGCACTGTCATAACGTACTAAAATAAGGCATCCATACAAACTGGGAATTTATGTTGGATTTGATTTACCATCTATCATTCAATATTTAGAACCCTTTACTAGGGATATGTTTACCGAATGGTTTGCAGACTGTCATTTTGATAAGACAATTTTCCCGCTGTTAGGGGGAGAAAATAATACCGTTCCAGAAGAACGATGAGAAAATATCATTCCAAAAGAATGATGAGAAAATACCGTTCCAGAAGAACAAAGATAATTTGTCTTATTTTGATTCACGAAGCAATCAATGAGAAAATGAAGTAAGAATAATTGAATGATGCAATGAAAGTGATAAAATCACATATATTTGCTACAAATGTGCCTACAAGAATTGATGTTCTTGTTGGACAAAATAATGTGGCAACAAAATGAGTTATCTATTGCACGCCTAAAGCGTTGCAAACCCTCATACTCAAAATGTTCAGTCATTTGAAAGAAGAAGAATATGGCACTACTAAATTATTGCATTCCCGAAGCATAACTGTTGCATGTCAGAAGCATGACAGTCGCCGCATAGATACACGTCCCAGAAAGGACAATTCGCGGACATGGGAATGTTGATATCTCATGCATGAAGCATGATAGACGTATATGTTCCAATGACTCAACTCCCAAAGTAAGGATTAAAATCCAAGCTCTATAACGCTCAAGAGGAGGTTATAATCTGCATTCTCTAAACCATGACTATCCTGGAAGAGATAGTATAATACCCTTGAAGAAGCAATGGATATCCAAAGAAATGAAAAGCTTTTATGCATATGCATGCACATGAGAATAAGGGATCACAGATTGATGATAACCAATGGTAATGTTGGTTTTTACAAGTAGCTACTAAATTCATCAATGAGCTGTGTTGATATTGAGTCCCGTTCTTTTCCGTCAACAAAATTTATTGGCCAAAAATGGAGAAAGACAATTCCATTACAATTTTGTAAGAACGTGGAAAAATAGACCTATCTACTTGAATACAATACAAATAGCTAAAAGATGTTGAACCTAGAAGGTTACATATGAGCATTTGTAATACAGTGAAATACATTCACATGATATGACACAAGGTTACTAATTGAAACCTGAAATTATACTCCTGTAAACGAGTTCATATAAATGGAGAATTATATACAAGGGGTTATGAGTCGCCCACATCTTATCTCTGTAAGTAAATCCCTCAAGTATACATGGGAGCAAATTCCTCTGTATAAATTCCAAAAGAGAATGTGTCATGAAGTGTAGAAAATCCCTGAAGGATTCAGATTGCTTGAAGTAAGCCCCGGAAGGGTAAAACGTAAATTAGGTACTCCATACCAATGGATGGTATAAATTGTCTTAATGAGTACTATCATTATGATATTGTTGCAACATACTAAAATCTCTTGATATTATTAAATTGGAACTCCTGAAGAGTCAAGAGAGATTATTAAGTGTTGAGAGAAATATTGTCTCGAACTGCAGATCGAACAATATGCTAACACGAATCTTATCCATGATGTTTATGATATTAAAGAATCATATGGATTGAAGATCATGAGTTGAACGCTCAAGTGGTTATTAATATTTAAACACTAAGAAAAATCATTCATCCTCGTGAGGGAGAAGATGAATTGATATTTGGTCCAGAAGTACCACATTTTAGTGAAGTATATGCTTTATTGTATTTGACACAATACATCTTAGTGAAGTATATGCTGAATTCCTTGGATACTTTCACCTAGTTTGATGACGGTGAAATCACCTACCGTCGGATTTACTAGATCGGTGAATACAGCTTCTAAAAACTTAAGCTTCCTAGAAACAAATAGTCAAGTAAGGTTGATTGAATGCATGACTGATAAGGAAGGAGTTGTTGAATGAAATAGAGTAGTATTAAAATATATCAACATGTTTGCACGCATCTTTGACAAAAAAAAAAAAAACTTGTTTGCACGCATGTTTAAATTGACTGAAATAATAAATCAACACAATTTACATCGGTCGAAACAAAATACAAGCAATCCAAAAAGAAGAAAATATTAGACGATACAAAACCAAACATAAACAGAGAAACGAAGAGGTATTAAAGACAGTGCCCATGATTCTATTCAAAATCAACATTTGGAACATGAGAAATCTTTTGCCAATCTTCTCCTATGTCGCGCTGGCATCTCCTCTCCAGATCAGGACACTTTCTAATTCTAAGTTTCGTTAAGGCAGTGAGGCAATGCATCTTCTCTGGCAAAGACAACAGTTTGGGACATGATTTGAGGCCAACCATTCTAAGCGATGTGAAACTCGTCAACCACCCAGGTAATGCCTCCAAATTCTCACAATCCCCAATAAGAGATGTCTAACATTTTCATTGATGCCTTTGGTCCCTGTAGATTCAACTGTCAAACTCTCACCTTGTGCGACTGATTGTACAAGCTCCTTGATGAGATCATGCATATCAAATTTATAGTAAAAAGTGTAACTCTTTGAAATAAAGCTCACCAACATCCTCTAACTCCATATTCCCATGATCACGAGATTCAAGGATTCCATGTGCCATCCAATGATTGATCAATTCGATGCTATCAAATCCAATGCCATCCAATGATTGATCTTGGATGAATGTTTGGAAGTTTCTTCAAGGGCCGTTAGGGCTTGATCTTGAAGGTCGAGGGAACGGATCTTTAAGGGCTTTTGGGCTTGATCTTGAAGAACAATTGTGCGGATTTCTTCAAGGGCTTTTAGGTTTGATCTTGAAAGTTGATGGATGAACGGGTCTTCAAGGGCTTTTGGGCTTGATCTTGAAGGACGGTGATGAACAGATCTTCAAGGGGCTTTTGGGCTTGATTTTGGAGAACAGTTGGATGTGTGGATTTGTTGATGTTGTTGATCCAAAGGGCCGTTGGGGCTTGATCTTAGGATGAACGGATGATGAACGATGAACATTTTCTTCAAGGGCCGTCGGGGCTTGATCTTGAAGGAGGATTTGACGAAGAACGAAGAGAGCTTTCTTGATCATTCGGGATTTGCTTGGGAGCTTTAGAGTTTCAAAGCTTCAAGGTTTTGGTGTAATGTGAATTAGTACCCTCAAATGAATGAAATGGCCTTATATTTATAGAATTTTTCAAGGCCTAATTTTGAATATAATATTCAGATGAAATAAATCATTTCTGCCAGGTGTTGACACGTGTCCTTATTTGATGACTTTTCCGATTTATTTTGATTTTTCGTTTAGTCACACGCTACGTGTAAAATTTATGTGACACGTGAGCATTAAAATTGTAATTATTGGTCAACATTTATTTCACCGAAATTTTGATGTCCACAAATGCCCCCACTTCAAGGCGCGTCGTATACATATGCTTGTCACGTGTAGGAGATGCGTTTTGAAGTCCCTTAATGTAGATGTCGATCCAAGGGCCATCGAGACTTGATCTTGAACCGGGCTGGAAATTTCTTCAAGGGTCGTTGAGGCTTGACCTTGAATTGGGCTGGAAGCTTTTTTTCAAGGACCGTTGAGGCTTGATCTTGGAGGTTGAGCTGGAAGTTTCTTCAAGTGCCGTTGAGGCTTGTTCTTGAAAGAGGATTTGACGTTTCTTCAAGGGTCGTTGAGGCTTGATCTTGAACTAGGTTAGAGGATTTTCTGGCTTCCTCCAATTGTTGACTCTCCACAGCTTATTCTTGAACTGGGTTGGAGGACTTTCTGGCTTCCTCAAATTGTTGACTTTCCACAGCTTATTCTTGAACTGGGTTGGAGGATTTTCTGGTTTCCTCCGAAGGTCTAAACTTACTCTTTTTTTTTATGTGGAGCTGGATTTGATTTCAAGGGTGATGGACACTTGATTTTGAATCGTACTTGTGATTTCTTCAAGGGTCGTCGAGGCTTGATCTTGAATTGGGCTAGAAGCTTCTTCAAGGGTCGTTGAGGCTTGATCTTGAAGGTTGATTCGAACATATGGCAAGCAGGCACGAGGTGAAGGTGACGGCCTGTTTCTTTGTTCAATCTTTCTAATTCACACCTGAGCAGTTTGGTCAATGGTATGATCTTCAAGAATGGTGGGCGCTTCTTCCAGTTGGTGACTTGATCTTTAAGGATTTGATTCAAATGTGATGAATCGGCACGTGCAGCTCACAACGCCTAGCGAGTCGACCCAAGAATTTGAGGGTCAAAACGAGTCCACCAAACCCAGAGTGATTGCAACCCTGATGATGTGAGATACTTTTGATTTTGAAGTAGTAACGGATGAATCGGCACGTGCTTTGTTATGCTTGTCTCCACATGCTTCAATGTATCATTTTCCCTTGCCTTATCTGTTTTTCGGGCAGATGTGGTATCTTCTCTGGAAGCACAAGATGTTGAAACAATGAGTACTTCGAGAGCAGTGCTAGGTAAGCAATCAGGGAAGGGTTCCAGGCAGTCGGTTCCTGACTGTGAGTTTGACTTCAAGTTCTGACTGATGGCTCTCATTCTTCTTGTCCTGCAGGTAAGAACAAGGACAAAGAAAAGGATAGGGAGAAAGCATGATATGAAATACTCTTGCTTTCGAAGAAGTGATGGCGATTTGACAGCGTTGCACAGCGAGGCTTTGCTCTTCGGCGATGGTGCCAGCGAAAGGCTATTGAAGCTTCTCGAGCTCTTTGATTAGGGCAATGATGCCAAGCTTGGCTTTGATTTAGACTCATCCATCTGGGTTATGCGGTTCTGTAGGGAAGGGCGTCGTGCTATAATAATCTGTTTCGGCTCATCATTGATCATTCTGCTTCAATCTCTTGCATTATTTGCCCCTGATGCATGAGTGGAATGCAACCTTGGCATTTAAATGGTCTTTCAAAGCACTACTTCTCAGCGGCGATAAGCACTAAAGAGCAATGCTAGGTAAGCAACCAGGCAAAGGTTCCGGGCAATCAGTTCCAGATCGGAAGTTTGATTTCAGGTTCCGACTGATTGCTTTCTTTCTCCTTGTCTTGCAGGTAAGGGCAAGGGTAAAGGAAAAGACAGGGAAAAAGCATGATATGAGATACTCTTGCTTTCTACCCTGGTGATATGAGATACTTTTGCTTTGATGTCATTTGTTTGCAAGGGTATTCCCGGAGAGGAAGAAAACTGAGTATTTCAAGAGGCTTTGCTAGAAGTGTACTCTCGGAGGTGAGGAAAGGTTGGGCATTTTTGCAGGTCTGCCTTGCTATGGAGGACGAAGGTCAACATATATAGGAATTTTCCAACAGCCAGTAGTGGCACTATTCCTTTACTCTTGTCGGCAACTGTTGGATAATTGAAACAGTAAGATTCACGCGTTTTTTACTTTGCCAGAAATCTTTGACAAAATTGCCCGTTTTGCGTGTGGAAGGTGTTGACAAATCCGGAAAAGTCGGTCTTTTAAAATTCAGAGAGCAGTGCCTCTTCGATCTTTGAACCGGTGGCCTTGTTACCTCTCCGATTTCTGAACAAACGACCATGTTTTTGAAATTCGGGGAGAGGTGCCTCTTTGGTTTCCGAATGGCCACGTTGCTTCTTCGATTTCTGAACAGACCATGTTGCCTCTTCTTTTTATAAAGGCATTAATCGTGTTCAAAAACACACCTAGAGAGTTGCTACCTGTTAGGAATTTCCCTCATTTTGTATTTCTAAGAATTCGACTTACACGACCTCTTCTTCTTCATCAGTTTTGTAAATGGCTTGCCCATCTGATGGTCGTCTTCATTTGAATGTTGGGGAAGATGTTGATATGTCTTCTCCAGACAACATATGGCACCCGTCCTTCTTATCCGCCACTGGGTCTTCTTACAGTTGGGGACTCTGTGATGAAGAATGACATAACCGCTACGGTGGTAGCTAGAAATCTTCTCACCCCAAGGATAACAGGATCATTTCCAAGCGGTCTGATGAGCTGGCTGTTCAGGACTCTCTGGCTTTCAGTGTTCAGTGTGCGGGCTCTGTATCAAATATGGGCCAACGCTTTCTTGCTCGTACTCGCCAGGTTGAATCCTTGATGGCTGAGGTGGCGAGTCTTAAGCAAGAGATTAAAGGGCTTAAGCATGAAAATAGAGAGTTGCACATGCTCGCAAATAGTTACTCAACGAGCATGAAAAGAAAGCTCGACCAGCTGCAGGAATCCGAAAGTCGGATTCAGAGTGACCATCGGACGTTTGTGGCTTTACTCTAAAGGCATCTACTTCCTTCGTCCTTCGGAGCTCTACCAAGTGTTGAGGCTACAAATAATCAACTTCTGGTGCCTCCCCCTTCTGGAGCTCCGCCGAGTACTGAGGCGCCACCTGATCAACCTTTGTGAAGGAACAAATTGGGGAACTCCTCAACGTTCTCCATTTACCAGTGTTGTAGCAGCTCCGGTGGCGTTTTCTCCTCACAATCTTCACTGTCTCATCTGCCCTCGACATATCCATCATCTCCTACGACAACAATTACCAACTCGAAGACAGCAAGTCATCAGGCAGCTGGAGGACCGACGATGAAGTGATGTCGACGTACGAGGGGTGGTTGGTAGAGCTCGGAAATGACAACCTCGGCGGCGGAGTGTTCGGCATGGCAAAAAGTGGTGCAGTGGTGAGGGTTCCGGCGATTTGGGGATGGGCAGCAGCGATATTGATGATGCATGCCACTGTTTATGGCTTCTTTTGACGACGAGTGTGATAGCGAGCGAAACAAGAAAGCTTACCTTTACTTACTGCAGTCGGCTGAGATGGCAGAGAGGACGGATGAGGTTGTTGGACTCTCGAATGGCACTTTCGCTGGAGCGACTTCGAGGGCTGAGACGGTCCAAGAGCGGGAGGGGAACTCCATGGGCTTGCAGGGAGTCTCTGGTGACCAGAACATTTCGGCCTGACCCGGGTCCATTTGAGTTGGGGTTGTCGAAGTCGAGGAGCTTTAGAATGCCGTCACAGATGTTGGAGAGCTCGGTCTCGATCTTGGATCGGTAGTTGCGGATCAATGAGGCATGGTGGTCGTTGCCGCGGCTTTCCTTCTTCTGTTCGATGGAGGAGATGATGCGCCAGGAGGCACAGGCTCATGGTGTCTACAATAATCGTTGTTACTGTGGAGGAAGAAGACGATGAGTCAGCCATGGAATAGCTTGGATTTGCTGCAGACGTGGAGGAAGGCAGTGTGGCTGAGCTTGACTGCGCCAATGTGGAGGAAGCTCGATGAAGAAGAAGGTGAAGATGTGCCTTTTCTCTAAATTCTTGAGGCCTTGAGCTGCATTGCATTCCATTTGATTTGGTGGATATTTTGTCACGGGCCTTGAGGTCTAGAAGGTCCAAGAGGCCATCCCAGTTGTTTGGGCCGAGAAGGAAAATATGTACTCATATATATATATATATATATATATATATATATATATATATTTCCTTTTTTTTTCTTTTGAAGAAATTTTATCTTTTTTTTTTTTTTGTAAATACATAATAACATATGTATTCATTTTATTCATTTTATTTTTTTGAAGAAGAAACTGTAATTTAATTTTGTACAAAGAAAATTGCAAATTTTTGTTTTAACAAAATAAATTTGTAATAAAATTGACCTTCATCAATGAACTTTAATCAAACCCTTTTTTTTTTTTTTTTATGTGACTGAACTCGAAATTGAATGCTCGAGCTGCCTACGTACCCTTCCAAAGAAAGAGATCAAGTCAAAATGTAGTTCAAATACAAATTTGTTTTGGATTTTTTTTGTGCCGTACGCAGTTTATGCTCTTGCGGGCCAGGAGCATCTTGGTGCCATTTGCAGTTTTAACTCGTGCAGGCAAGGAGCATTTGGTGCCGTTTGCAGTTTCAGCTCATGCATGCAATGAGCGTTTTGGTGTCGCATTTTATGCTCGTGCGGACAAGGAGCTTTGGTTGTCGCCTTTTAGGCTCGTACGGACCAAGAACGTTGGTTGTATTTGTCAAGCGATCTGGGAGAGTCGTTCCTCACAATCTTCATAGCAAGGAGCCTTGACTGAGTAATTGAAGAAGTATTCTGGGAAGAGGTCACACATTGTGGTGGGGATGGATGATCTCTGTGTCAACATTTCATTATCTCCAACACTTTCACATTGTTCTGGAGGTTGACAAGAGTTGTTTTGCCCTCTTTCCGATTGATGAACTTATGGAAGAGATGGTTGCTGCTTGTCCAATTTCTTCGAAGCGATCTTGGAGAGGTGTTCCTCGCAATCTTCATAGCAATGAGCCTTGATCGAGTAATTGAATAACTTTTTGAGGAAGAAAATATCGCGCATGGATGATCTTTGTGTCAAAATTTCCTCATCTTCAACCCTTTCACATTGCTTTGGAGGTTGGCGAAAGCTGTTTTGCCCTCTTTCCGATAGGTGAACTTGTGGAGAAGACTTATGCTTCTTGTGCAATTTCTTTGGAGTGACATAAGTCCATCCTTCAACTTCACTTGACTTGACTGTCATGGTTTTGGAGCATGCGCCCAGCGGTTGAGGTGAAGATTTTGAGTCGCAGGAGCCAGAAGTGACAGTGGTATAGTTTGACTTCACCACATCGTCAAGATCTAGCTCGATGATTCCTTTCTGAGCCAGCTTCATGATGAGGTCTTTCAGCACGAAGCATTTTTCCGTTGGATGACTGATGAAACGGTGGAATTTACAGTATCTTGGACTATGAGTGCGATTCATCTCTTCCGGCCGTCTGCACTCAGGTAGGTCGATCACCTTTTTGTCAAGCAAGTCTTTCAACATGGCAACCACATCAGAGTCGGGGAATGGATAAGTCTTCTCCTCAAGCTCCTTCAAAATGCGTTTACGCATTTCTTGATCACAAAAAGCTTCGGTTTGAATCGCATTGCCTCGTGTAGCGATTTTGACGGGAATTGTGTTGACC
Source organism: Malus fusca (assembly GCA_035220775.1). Lineage (NCBI taxonomy): Eukaryota > Viridiplantae > Streptophyta > Magnoliopsida > Rosales > Rosaceae > Malus > Malus fusca. Next base: position 7,677,561 of record CM069072.1, on the reverse strand, counting down.
GTCATTGCTTCCTTGGTGGGTTTCCACGCAGCCTTCTCCACATTCGGCCCAAAAACTTTGTCGTTTTTGTAGTCGGCGATCGGTTTTTTCTTCCTATGATAGGCGATGCTCAACTCCATCTCATGGGCCCGGGTGGCTAATTCCTCGAAGGTCCGTGGTTTGATGCCTTGAAGGATATAGTGTAACCCCCATTGCATGCCTTGGACGAACATCTCAATTGAGGAGATCTTCGAGAGTCTATCCTTACAGTCGAGGCTTAGAGTGTGCCATCGGTTGATGTAGTCCATGACTGGCTCATCTTTCCATTGCTTCGTACTTGTCAGCTCCAGCATGCTTACAGTGCGGCAGGTGTTGTAGAAGCGGTTGAGGAACTCCCTCTCTAACTCATCCCAACTGTTGACAGATTCGGGCTCAAGGTCGGTGTACCAATCAAAGGCGTTACCTTTCAGCGAGCGCACAAACTGCTTGACGAGGTAGTTTCCCTCCATTCTGGCATTGTTGCAGGTTTCAATGAAATGGGCGACATGTTGTTTTGGGTTTCCTTTTCCATCGAACTGCATGAATTTTGGTGGCTGATAACCCCTCGGCATCTTCAAAGCGTCAATCTTCTTGGAGTAAGGCTTTGAGTATAGTGCGGAGTCATGTGAGCTTCCTTTGTACTGTGCCTTGATGGTGCTGGCGATCATCTCTTGCAGCTGCTGGATAGAGAGAGATCTTATGGGCGCCACTGCTTGGTCTGGCTCCAGCTTTTCTTCGGCTTCCACCACCGGAGGCTTCTCTTCTTCGCCATCTCATCTTTTTAGTGGATCAATCTTTGGGTCGGGGTTCTCGTCGTCCTGTGGCTCCAGTCGGCTGACGAGTGCAGTGATTTGCAAGTCTTTTTCTTCCACAGTCTGTGTTAACCTTGCGATCGCTTCATTCATTTGAGCCAGTTGTTCTTCAATGGAGGTAACGCCGATGGTCATGACTTGTGCAACCAATAGACTTGACTTTCCTTTAGACATCCAGGATGCTGACGAAGAACGTCGTTGGCTGCTTTGGGATTTCATCTTGTGTGCCTCAGCAGCATGCTTTGGTGCCCTCAGCGAGGTCAGGTTGATGACGGACTCATGCCTTTGATGCTCCCCTTGCTACTTTAGCGGCACCAACTTTGAAGCGGCATGTTGATGAGCGGTTGTGGCGCCAATGGATTGTCCGTTCGCAGCAGAAGTGCTCAGGATCCTTCCCTTGGTGGTTGCGAGAACGGTTTGTCCTTTGCTTGATGCCATTGACTTTGAGGTGTGTTTGGATTCCTTGAACGGAGAAAGAGATGAGAGGTAGAGATAGTCCCACCGGGTGTGCCAAATTTGTAAACACGGAAATTCCTGAAACAAACGAGACAAGAACACGTGTACAAAATAATATTTTGTATTAATGATTTTGGGGTTACAATCTCTCTCAAATTTGATCCTCTGATTCGATCTCCGTAAGGTGTTGATTTGTGGATGTGCGATTGATCTAAGGGCCGTCGAGGCTTGATCTTGGATGAATGTTTGGAAGTTTCTTCAAGGGCCGTTGGGGCTTGATCTTGAAAGTCGAGGGAACGGATCTTCAAGGGGCTTTTGGGCTTGATCTTGAAGAACAGTTATGCGGATTTCTTCAAGGGCTTTTGGGCTTGATCTTGAAGGTTGATGGATGAACGGGTCTTCAAGGGCTTTTGGGCTTGATCTTGAAGAACGGTGATGAACGGACCTTCAAGGGGCTTTTGGGCTTGATCTTGGAGAACAGTTGGATGTGTGGATTTGTTGATGTTGTTGATCTAAACGGCCATTGGGGCTTGATCTTAGGATGAACGGATGATGAACGATGAACACTTTCTTCAAGGGCCGTCGGGGCTTGATCTTGAATTGGTGAAAGTTCTTCAAGGGCCGTCGGGGCTTGATCTTGAAGGAGGATTTGACGAAGAACGAAGAGAGTTTTTTTTATCCTTCGGGACTTGCTTGGGAGCTTTAGAGTTTCAAAGCTTCAAGGTTTTGGTGTATTGTGAATTGGTCCCCTCAAATGAATGAAATGGCCTTGTATTTATAGAATTTTTCAAGGCCTAATTTTGAATATATTATTCAAATGAAATAAATCATTTCTGCCAGGTGTTGACACGTGTCCTTATTTGATGACTTTTCTGATTTATTTTGATTTTTCGTTTAGTCACACGCTACGTGTAAAACTTATGTGACACGTGAACATTGAAATTGTAATTATTGGTCAACATTTATTTCACCGAAATTTCGATGTCTACAGGTTTAAGTGTTTGAAATCTGTTCACAAACCATCGTATGGGGTGTGAGGTCGCCTTAAGCATGCCATATGCTACTTGGGTTAGTAGGGCACCCCACTCTCTAAAGGTGGGTAGCAAGCCAACAAACGAGCTTTAGGCTGGGGCGTAATGGTGTACAACAATTGTCCGGCTGCCCAGATCCCGTAGATGTTGATGCCAATTTGTTTTATGGTGGAACTCTAATAGGAGCATATTTATGCGACTGAGTGAGCTTGTTCTCATGAATTTATGTTGTTATTTCTTAGTTAATTATGTATTTTAAGCTATTTTCGTGTGTTTGTAGGTCCATAGGCCTTATAAAGCAATAAGGTGCATTTTGGAGCAGTTTTGGGCTTGGAATGGATAGCACATGCATGGAGAAAGGTGGATGGACGAAACTGAAGACTAAAGAGGCTAGGAATGTGTTAAAGAGAAAGAAGAATTAATGTATAAAGGACAAGGAGCTCAGCCACAAAGGGGTGTCACTCCACCATTCACCTTTCCATCATTGTCGTGCACCACCATTGCACTCCATTTGGATTCATATGCCATGCATCATTACATTGAATCATTGCACTCAATTGCTACACCATTCCTTGTTCCCTCCATCATTTCAGATTCATGCATCATTACATTGAATCATTGCACTCAATTGCTACACCATTCCTTGTCCCCTTCATTATTTCAGATTTCATGCATCATTACATTGAATCATTGCACTCAATTGCTACACCATTCCTTGTTCCCTCCATCATTTCAGATTCATGCATCATTACATTGAATCATTGCACTCAATTGCTACACCATTCCTTGTTCCCTCCATCATTTCAGCTTTCATGCATCATTGCACTCAATTGCTACACCACTCCATGTTCCCCTCCATTGCCATGCACTTCCTCTATAAAAGGAAGTGTGTGTAACATAAATGGAGTTCAGTTTTTGCTTGATCATTCATCCCCATTTCAATACAACCTTCATCCAAACACATCCATTCATCTTCACATCCATTCCTCCATACAAACAAACCTTCAAACACTCACCAACACCTTGTGCCGTAGCAAAGGAAAGGAAGGAAAGTGCTTGGACGTGCTTGCTGTCCAACTTGGATCGTTTGAGCATTTAGGTGTTTTCTTTCTTTTGTTTCCAATGTTTAAATTCATTTTCTTTCGTTTTGTTGTGAACATGAGTGGCTAAACCCCTCTTAGCTAGGGGTGATTTCAAAGCCATGATTATGTGTGTAATATGATTTGATAAATTCCAGTTATGAACTCTTGAATCGTGAATGCAATTGGCTTAACTATTTGATTGATAACTTATTTGTATTTGTTGATTAAGGGTCGACACTTAATTGGCATGCATAAACCCGATGCTAGAATATAAGAAAGTTTCACATAATCGTTACAAACTTATATTCATAAGTAATGAAGGTCACTTATAAACGATCGCGTTAAGTTTAATTCTAGCATGAGTGACATGATGTCATAGTTGCAAGTGCTTTGTCAATGCTTATGATTTTCATTAAACGTAATGATCTTTGACTGTATCTCTATTATGATGTCATGTAGGGAACTTTTGAAGAATGTTTTGGGTTGTCGAATGATGTCATCCAATCCAATAAAACAAGGAAAATCTGAGGGTTAACTAGTGATGTCACAGTTAATTTGGGGCATTGTCGTTCATAATTCAATGAAGTAGTAACTGGAAATCGAGTTGTTTGCATACATGTCATGTGTGGAGAAAAAGCCTCTAGCTATCTCATCCATCATCTTATTTCTCAAATTCGTTTTACAATCTGTCTAGTTTTTCATACTTGTTTGTTTGTTTCAACTTCATCCCCCCTTTTAGTTTCTTGTTTCAAAGTGTTTCAAATATGTTTTGTTTGTGTTTTTTATTGTTTTAGGTGAAGCCAAAACCCAATTTTCGTTCAAAGTTGCGTTTAGAGTCAGAAACTGCCCAACAAGTGTTTTTAGGCAGTTTTGAGTGTTTTTAAGTTGTTTTAAGTCTTTTGAACCTGTTTTGAGTCCCTTGAGTCTATTCAAACGTTTTTAACTTTGTTTTTATGTTTTTGAGTCAATTTAGAGTCAATTAGCAATCCCTCCTAATCCCCAGCCTAGAACGATCCCTACTTATACTTATACTACAATTGTCAAAAGAGGGTTAAGTTTGTGTGTTAAGTTAATTTTCGCATCAAACTCCAATTTCATCATGGTATCAGAGGGGTTGTCCTTGTGTGAAGCCAAACGGCCACACGCGCTCCACGTCACCCAGTTGTTGTCCACGTGTAGGCTTGAAAATCCGCCACACGTGCGGGGGCGTGTTGAGAGTTGTCCCACATCGGTGAGGGACAAGGTTTGCTATGTGCTTTTATGGTCTTGGGCTACTCCTCATATTGCCAATTGGTTTTATGGTGGAACCCCAATTTCATCATACCGTACCAAACTTTCAGTATACCGAATTTCGGCATGCCAAATAGTTTGGTTGGTAGGTATGGTAATGGTAATTACCACTTTGTTTTGGGCCATTCTTTTGGGAAAAAAATTTGATTTTTTTTTTCCAACCCAATTCAAGTCCCAAACGTGTTTTGACCACTCTCTTTGGGTTTCTAAAACTTTTTTATTTAATTATGAGAATTTTATAGAGATTCATTTAAGAAACAAGAAGTAAATGGATGGAAGAATTGCTGAAAGAACCCAACATCCCTAAAAAAAAATAGTGCAAAGATTCCTAAATCCCATATCTACGTTCTTTAAAATTGTACAAAAATTAACTTGATAGATGAAGTCAGGGAGAAAGACATCCCAATTTGATAAAGGAAAAGATGAGATGGACTGCGAAGAGAGAGAGAGTCGCCAAAACGGAAGAGAGAGACATCCCAATATTTGTAAGGAACATGAGATGCAACTAAGAGAGTTCAAGCTGTCTCTATTAAATGTCTGTGTTTTCTTCCTACACAACCATTTTGCTCAGGAGTATATGGACAACTAAGTTGATGAGAAATACCATGCAAACAAAGATAAGCTTGAAATGAAGAACTAACAAATTACCCCCTAAATCTGAACGGATAGCCTTTATTTTATTTCCAACAACATTTTCTACATATGTTTTGAAGTTTACAAATGTAGAGTACACCTCAGATTTTGCTTTCAATGGGAAAAACCAGCTATACTTAGTATGATCATCTACTATCAACAAGTAATAGTGAAAACCACTAACAGAAAGTACAGGGGTAGGTCCCCAAACATCACTGTGAAGTAATGCCAAGCTTTGAGATGCAGAGGAACTTGTAGCTTTGAAGGGAAGCTTGTGGTTTTTAGCTATAGCACAATCAGAACAGAAAAATTCAACTGAAGATGCACCTTGCACAGCAAGTTTATTCCTAGAGATAACCTTGCAAAATATAGGAGAAGAGGGATGGTCCAATCTACTATGCCATATCTTTATTGGAGCTTTAATACTAACTAAAGTTGATACAGTGAGTGAAGGAGGAACAATACCAGAGGCAGAATTACCAGTTGTAGGAATAGATTGCAGAGGATAAAAACTGTCCTTAACTAAGCGCGGCAAAAGCGTCTTCCCCGTAGAACGATCCTTAACAACGCATCTATCAGAATTAAGGGTCAATGAACAATAATTGTCTCGAAGAAATTGAAGGGCAGACAATAAATTGTGCTTCATGTGAGGAACATGAAGGACATTGTTCAATTTAAAGGAAGCAGTAGGTGTACGTAATGTAGAGGAACCAACATGAGAAATGGACAGACCTTTACCGTCACCGATGTATACTTTTTCTTCATCAGTGTAAGGAGTAAGAGAGTTGATGTTTGAGAAGTCATTGGTGTTGTGCGAGGTGGCTCCAAAGTCAATCATCCAAAAAGGATAAGGCTTTGCAGTGTAGCATGCACACATTGCTTGAAGTTTGGCAGGAGGAATACGACCAGAAATCTCTGGATTCATGCGATCAAAACAGTCGAGGGCTTCATGACTGGGATTGCCACAGATTTGACATGGAGCTCGAGGACCAAAAGATGAACCACGAGAATGAGAATTGTTATTGTTGCAATTAAAGCCACTGGTATAATGATTTCCTCGAGAGATACCTCTAGTGCCACGAGTATTATTGTAACGGTTGGTATTTCCTCGATTCAAATTGTAGCGAAAAGAGTTTTGAAATGGTGGATTCTATATTGCATACACCTGAGGCGGTGTGGGAAGGAGCGGTGGTTGAGCTTGGACAAATAGAGCATGAAAAGGTTCAACATTACTGGATGAGGCAGCTTTCTTGCGACGATTCATAAAGAGCTCATTGGTGAGTAACAACCCATGCAATTCATCCAAAGAAGTGGAGGATAACCTGAGCATGATGGAATCGGTGAAAGACTCAAAATCATTAGGAAGACCGGCAAGAGTGGTTGCAATCAGATCACGATCAGAAATTGAAGCTTCAGCGGCAGTGAGAGAGTCGGAGATCTCTTTAAATTCTTGCAGGTAGTCAGACATGGACTGTGAACCTTTTTGAATGCTTTGAAGTCGTGACCGAAGCTAATGAATGTGTGCATCAGAAACACCCCCAAATCTTTGCTTGAGTTTGAGCCAGAGATCGTGAGAAGACGAAACTCCAACCGTGAATGGAATTACCTCCTCAGACAATGTGGAATTGAACCAAATCAGGAGGTTTTGATCTTTCTCGTACCAAATTTTGAATGCCGGATTCAGAGAGCGATCGGGCAGAAATGGTGCTGGACAAGGTTCTGTGCCATCGACGATACCAAGAAGCCTATATCGCCGAAGAATTGGAGCAAAGAGAGCTCGCCATGGTAGATAATTGGATCATTTGAGCTTGATAGGCACCATGCTGCCAATGTTTTGGATCGTGAGAGAGGTATAAGGTTGAGAGGAATTAAGGTTTGAAAAGGAATTGGGATTCGGAATTGGCACCGACTCAAAAGGGAAAAAAGACGCAGATGGAGACACCATTAGAGATCAAGAATACAGGTCAAGATCGATGATCGGAGTACAAAAACAACGAATAAATCGATCGAATTGTACATAAATCAGAGAAGCAGAGCGGAAGAGAGAAGGATCGAGAGAGGCTGTGAGGCGGTTGGCGATGAAACCATATAGGAAACCAAGAACACTATATTTCTGAATGTTTATTGTTTCATTGAAATGAATAAATAATTACATCAGTTGTTGTATATATAGCCAAAGCTATGTACAATAATCTTTCTAACAGATCAAACAAACTTTGTACACATGGCACACTATAATTGGCTAACTAAAACAGAATGTATGTCATGATTTGGCATCCTCATCTTTACTATCCAGGTCACTTATTTAGTGTTCACCCCCAAGCTATTATTTTGATGGTACCCCACACAAACTTTGTAGGATGTTACAATTACAATTCCAGAATCTGTTCCTGTGATCCATTTGCTCAACTATGACAACCGAAAGTAAAGAAAACGTATATCGGTATGTGTGAAGGGATTGTCATGTTCATGTTACATCCAAGGATTAAAAATTGGTTTTGACATCAAATTTTCAACCCTTTTTCTATTTGAACCAATGTTCTGAAACTTGGTAACCTTTGAATTAGTGGAACTTTGCGGGGAAAAGGTCCTACTTTTCAAATGGCTTGCAACTTAATCAAAATGTAAAGCAGTTCTGAGAGTTGATTCCTCGTCCTGAAAACTATCTTGGTGAATTATTACTTCTTTATTTATATAGTTGCTCCGGTTATGCAGAAAGATGCTAGTGGAGCGGAGTAATAATTAACTTAGATATGTTTAATAAGAGATGGCCTATGAAAAAAACCAGTTAAGTCATGATCCAGAATCTTACAAGGAATACTCTCTGTGGTTGCAGGATTGTGTTGCACTGGATAGACAACGAGCGAGGGAGCTTCAGGCCATTTTAGATGAAGCCACCTCCGGTATGGAGATTGACTAGTTTTGTCGTCCTTCAACTCCTTAGGGGAATGTGTTACTGATTTGCAACTTCGTTCTATCCTTGTATTGTGTTGGCATTGCTACCCTAGAGAAAGGTTTCTAAAAGGTAGAATCGTTCGTCAATTTTGGTTATTTTATATGTCGAATGGTTCTGCATTTATTTTGTTATACACCTTCGAAGATTTAATTTTCTCATATTTGAAGCAATTAGCAGCTGTAGGATACTCACTAATTGCTACAAGCATTGCAGAATGGTTAAAATACAGAAGGAATGTTTTACTTGTCGATTGAGTTTGGTACCATTAGAAACTCGGCGTGGTGATTGGTCTCGTTAGACGAAGAATATAGAACTGAATTCTGCAGTGCAAGTGTTCATCCCGGACAGACAATATCCCAAAGTATGCGGGGGAAAAGTATAGGTCCAATCGGTGCCACTAAAAAGCAAGGAAACCTGAATGAAAATTAGAGCCATCGATTTCACAATCGTGAAGATGCATATTAGAGAATAGAGATGACGGAAAATAACATGAATGAATTGGTAATATCATTTTGTGGTGTTATTGTCTCATGGAAGAAGGTAGGTGCACTCGTTTTTTGTTAAATCACTTTTTCTTTTCCATAATTGCTATTCATGCTTCTAGATTATCATTGTACACTCAAATATAAGGAAATGATAAAGCTCTTTTTATCTTTTTCCTCATACATGGTTTTTTATTTCTAGAGTTTCGATTGAATAGCTCAAACATAAACAACGAACAAGATTATAAAAGGTTTTGAGGGGAGAAAGAGAATATGTAGTTATCCTTTCTCCAAATATACTAAATGCACACTATTCTAGCCAATTGAGCTAAGTCAACGAAATTAAATTGATATGACATGCCTTTATGGAAAACTCAATTTGAGGTCATTCGAAAACACTCACATTCGGAATTTTAATTGAGCTCTACACAAAAATTAAACTATGCTCCGATGTATTCTATACATTTGTTTCTTTGGCCATTGAATCTGTCCAAGAACTAAAGGACGACCCCAAACCAACAAGGCTCGCCACTTTGCGAGGGTCAGGGGGAACGTCTATCGTATGCAGTCTTACTTTTGTTTTGCAAAGTGACTGTTTTCATGACTCAAACCAAAGAAGAAACATTTCCGTTGCGTCAAGGCTCACCCTCAATCTTCATCCAAGAACTATCATGCAAAAATCTCGGTATAAAATACACCGGAGTATAAGCAGGACCTGCATCCAAGCGGGTCATGTGTCATTGTCTTCTCCAGTTGATTATAACTGGCTCTCATTTAACCGTGAACACAGACACACAAAGAGTCACACTCTCTCTCTCTCTCTCTCTCTCTCTCTCTCTCTCTCTCTCTCTCTCTTTTGGAGTTTATGCTTCCGATACTTGGTCCCAGGGATTTCACACAAAAAATATCCTCCCTTTTTTTACTAAAAAGGACACAAATTTTCTAAAAAGACAATATTTTTTTTTACAATAAAATGAAATTAAGGACTCTCTCTCTCCCCCCTTTTCCCCTCCTTTCTCTCTCATCATCCAGTCTCTCTCAGGCCTCCTTATAAGAAATCTATTCCAGCCAATCAGAATGCAGCAAACTCCATCACAATGTCCCCAACAGATTAGATTACCACACTCCCATTGCCCACTTCTTTATTCTCTCTCTCTCTCTGTACTCCTAGTCTCACTCCCAAAATTGTAGACCAAATTGAAACTCTACCTCATAAAATAACTTCCCTCATAATTCCCTGACTACCCATTAAGCCACGTGTCCCCAACTTCCACCACTGGCCATGAAAACCAACTGTTTCTTCCTCACTCCCCCCACCAATTGTTGTTCTGCTCTCCTCCCTCTCTTCTCCACACAAACTATAAGACTCCAATCTTCTCCAGAACCAAAAGAAAAAGAAAGAGAGCTCTCTGCTTCTCTCTCTCTCTCTCTCTAAATCCACTTTCTCACTCCTCAATTTTGAAACAGAGGAGTCGTCTCTGCTGTTGGTGGTGGAGAGAAGCTGATTGGCAATGGCTTCTTTGGTATCCTCACCTTTCACCTTACCCAACACAAAAGCAGACCAACTTTCTTCCCTCTCCAGAAAGCAATACTTTCTCCACTCCTTCCTCCCCAAAAATATCACCAATTTGGGCTTTAAGTCCTCCCTCAAAGTGAAATGTGCCATGGGCAATGGCCTCTTCACCCAAACCACCCAGGAAGTCCGCCGCATCGTCCCCGAAAACAAGCAGGGCCTCCCCACTGTCAAAATTGTCTATGTGGTCCTGGAGGCTCAGTACCAATCCTCCCTCACAGCTGCAGTCCAGTCCCTCAACGCCGGCAACCGCTACGCCTCCTTCCAAGTTGTGGGTTATCTAGTCGAAGAGCTTCGTGACGCCGACACCTATAAAATGTTCTGCCAAGACCTCGAGGACGCCAACATTTTCATTGGGTCGTTAATTTTTGTGGAGGAGCTTGCCATCAAAGTGAAGGAGGCTGTGGAGAAGCAGAGGGACAGGATGGATGCAGTGTTGGTGTTTCCGTCAATGCCGGAGGTCATGAGGCTCAACAAGTTGGGATCTTTCAGCATGTCTCAGCTCGGCCAATCAAAAAGCCCATTCTTCCAGCTATTCAAGAGGAAGAAGCAGTCCGCCGGGTTTGCTGACAGCATGCTCAAGCTTGTGAGGACTTTGCCTAAGGTGTTGAAGTACTTGCCGAGTGATAAGGCGCAGGATGCTAGGCTTTACATTCTCAGTTTGCAGTTTTGGCTTGGAGGGTCGCCGGATAACTTGCAGAATTTTGTTAAGATGATATCCGGGTCTTATGTTCCAGCTCTAAAAGGGGAGAAGATTCCGTATTCAGACCCGGTTTTGTTTTTGGATACCGGAATTTGGCACCCTTTGGCACCTTGTATGTATGATGATGTGAAGGAGTACTTGAATTGGTATGGAACTAGGAAGGATGCCAATGAGAAGCTTAAGAGCCCAAATGCGCCTGTGGTTGGGTTGATTCTGCAGAGGAGTCACATTGTTACCGGAGATGAGAGTCACTATGTGGCTGTGATCATGGAACTGGAGGCAAGAGGGGCGAAGGTGATACCAATTTTTGCTGGTGGGCTTGACTTTTCAGGGCCGGTTGAGAGGTTTCTGATTGATCCTGTTACTAAGAAGCCATTTATCCATTCTGCGATTTCGCTTACTGGTTTTGCCCTTGTTGGAGGGCCAGCAAGACAGGATCATCCACGGGCCGTTGAAGCTCTGATGAAGCTCAATGTTCCATATATTGTCGCGTTGCCTTTAGTGTTCCAAACAACTGAGGAGTGGTTGAATAGTACTTTGGGTTTGCACCCAATTCAGGTGGCCTTGCAGGTGGCTCTCCCAGAGCTGGACGGAGGCATGGAGCCCATTGTTTTCGCTGGCCGGGATCCTAGAACAGGTCAGTAAAGCTTCATTCTCTTACGATGTCCATAATTTATAACCAGTCTTCAATTAGCACTTTGGAATGACTACTAAAGAGAAAGCCGGAAAGATAAACGGCTTTTTGTTTGGAACGCTAAACAGAAAAAATTAATCTTTCCGTGCCTTAACTGAATGAGTGAACCAAAGTTATTTACCTACCTTATTGCTTAGACAGTTAACTCCTACTTGTTTCCACTTTCCTTGCTGTTCTGGTTGTCTCTGTTCCTCTTCGTGTGAACCGATGTAGTCGAAATTTACAAAGTGTTGCTGAATATTGTAATGTGATTGCAGGGAAATCACATGCTCTTCACAAGAGGGTAGAACAGCTCTGCACCAGGGCAATCAGATGGGGTGAACTGAAAAGGAAGACAAAGGTATGTACTGTTGTACTTTTATGTGCAAACGGAAGCGAATTATAACAAAGTACCAAATATCAATGTCGTAGGTGAAAGCTAAAACAAACAATCTTCAACTAACACGAGATTTACGTGGTTCGGCGTAAAGCCTACTCCACGGACGAAGCACGGCAAGGAATTTCACTAAACAAATGGAGATTACAAAAGAGTGTTTAAACTCTCACAACCCAAATCCCACAAATTACAAACCCTAAACCATACGAGTAGAGAACCCAAAACAAACGGAGAAGATTCTCCCAAATTGCTCTCTAACTCACAAACTCACAAATTGACTCTCACCAAATTTGTCAAACGAATGAGTCACGAATTTGCCACACACTCATGACTCCAAACGGTGACCTCCACCCAAAACCAAAATAGAGAAAAGCTCTCTAAACCATGATGAGGCACATAAAATACATTAACCCTAAGGTCCTATTTATAGTGCATAGAACTTAGGTTACAATAGGAATCCTAATAGGAAATAAATCCAAATCCTAATCAAATAGGTAATTAACAAAATCTCTCCACCAAGGAAACTAACTAAGAAGTCAAAACCAAACTCAAATAGGACACCAAAACCAAATAGGTAATACAAACCTAATTTATTGCATCATCCTAATTTTGAGCCAAAAACCCAACAATCTCCACCTCGGCGAGAAATTAGCAAACTTCCAAATTTGGGATACCAAAATACAAATGCAAACGTGCACCAAATTCTTTCGAAACTGATCTCCACCTAGACTCAAAAAATCCAAAAGTCTTCAAACTTGAAATTTCCTCCAACGCCTTCTTTTTCTTCATTAGTCCACGAATCCGGCAAAGCCTTCACACCCTTTAGCATTTTCAAAAGCCCTTGTTGAACTAACAAAGCACGCATCTTCAATTGCCAAATACCAAAGTCATTGCCGTCGAACTTTTCAATATCAACTTTCACCGATGACACATAAGGCTTCATAGTGACTGCCAAACAAAGCCCAAGCCGAAACCTGGGCTCTGATACCACTTGTACTTTTATGTGCAAACGGAAGCGAATTATAACAAAGTACCAAATATCAATGTCGTAGGTGAAAGCTAAAACAAACAATCTTCAACTAACACAAGAGATTTACGTGGTTCGGCGTAAAGCCTACTCCACGGGCGAAGCACGGCAAGGAATTTCACTAAACAAATGGAGATTACAAAAGAGTGTTTAAACTCTCACAACCCAAATCCCACAAATTACAAACCCTAAACCATACGAGTAGAGAACCCAAAACAAACGGAGAAGATTCTCCCAAATTGCTCTCTAACTCACAAACTCACAAATTGACTCTCACCAAATTTGTCAAACGAATGAGTCACGAATTTGCCACACACTCGTGACTCCAAACGGTGACCTCCACCCAAAACCAAAATAGAGAAAAGCTCTCTAAACCATGATGAGGCACATAAAATACATTAACCCTAAGGTCCTATCTATAGTGCATAGAACTTAGGTTACAATAGGAATCCTAATAGAAAATAAATCCAAATCCTAATCAAATAGGTAATTAACAAAATCTCTCCACCAAAGAAACTAACTAAGAAGTCAAAACCAAACCCAAATAGGACACCAAAACCAAATAGGTAATACAAACCTAATTTATTGCATCATCCTAATTTTGAGCCAAAAACCCAACATGTACTTTTACGTTTAATTATTTCTTCGTAAAACAAAGGAAGTCGCTACGAGCACCTGACATGAAACTGAAAGAGAGAACTTTCATGCCTATTTTCAATATACAATATTATAATTGTATATATCTTTAAAAATGCCTACAAAAGAAAGGAACTTATTTCATGAATCCGCACTTCTTCGGCTCCCAGGGGGAGGGTTGGGGGTGTTAAGCAGGCATATCAAGAATTATTATGAAGATGAAAACCTTGAATACGCCTTGAGTTTCATGCTTTGTGTTAGTCATTGCTTAAGAATCTAAGATAGAAATTTGATCACAACGAGGATGAAAAAAAATTAAAGTACCTTTAACTTTGGCTGGTAGAATGCCATATGGGCCGGGTTCTTTAATACTCTGATGCGGTCATGGATGATTCCTCTTCCCCTCCATGCTATGATATCATCAACAGTTCACGAATAAAATGTATTTCTTAAGCATGATGTCTTCACCCTGTGATTATTCGCTGAATAAACTTTGTTCGTTGATGCAGGCGGAAAAGAAGGTAGCTATCACCGTCTTCAGTTTCCCTCCAGACAAAGGAAATGTTGGAACAGCTGCCTACCTCAATGTTTTCTCCTCAATCTTCGCTGTTCTGCAAGAACTCAAGAGAGATGGTTACAACGTTGAGAACCTTCCAGAGACTTCAGATGCCTTGATTGAGGATGTAATTCATGACAAAGAAGCTCAATTCAGCAGCCCAAATCTGAATGTCGCTTACAAGATGGGGGTCCGTGAATATCAAAGTCTGACTCCATATGCCACTGCGTTGGAGGAAAACTGGGGAAAACCTCCTGGTAACCTCAACTCCGATGGAGAGAATCTATTGGTATATGGAAAACAGTACGGAAATGTCTTCATCGGGGTTCAGCCCACATTTGGCTATGAGGGTGATCCGATGAGGCTGCTGTTCTCCAAATCTGCTAGCCCACATCACGGCTTTGCAGCATACTATTCATTTGTTGAAAAGATTTTCCAAGCTGATGCTGTTCTACATTTCGGTACACATGGTTCACTCGAATTCATGCCCGGAAAACAGGTGGGAATGAGTGACGCCTGTTTCCCGGACAGTCTGATTGGGAACATTCCCAATGTCTATTACTATGCTGCTAACAACCCATCTGAAGCTACGATAGCTAAACGTAGGAGCTATGCCAACACTATCAGCTATCTGACTCCTCCTGCAGAAAATGCTGGACTTTATAAAGGTCTTAAGCAGTTGAGTGAGCTCATCTCCTCCTACCAATCCCTGAAAGACACAGGCCGTGGGTCACAGATTGTTAGCTCAATAATCAGCACAGCCAAGCAGTGTAATCTTGACAAGGACGTAGACCTACCTGAAGAAGGAATGGAAATCTCAGCAAAAGAACGAGATCTTGTGGTTGGAAAGGTGTATTCCAAAATCATGGAGATTGAGTCTCGCCTGTTACCTTGTGGGCTTCACGTCATTGGTGAGCCTCCAACAGCCATGGAAGCAGTTGCAACTCTAGTTAACATTGCTGCACTTGACCGTCCAGAGGAAGGGATTTCTTCCCTCCCATCTATATTAGCTGAGACAGCCGGAAGAGACATAGAGGATATTTACAGAAGCAGCGATAAAGGGATATTGAAGGATGTAGAGCTTCTTCGGCAAATAACAGACACATCACGGGGAGCAATTTATGCATTTGTGGAGCGTACGACGAATAGCAAGGGCCAGGTAGTTGACGTTGCTGATAAACTGACCTCAATCCTTGGGTTCGGAATAAACGAACCTTGGGTGCAGTACTTGTCAAACACAAAATTTTACAGGGCTGATAGGGAGAAGCTCAGAACGTTGTTCGTGTTCTTGGCAGAATGCTTGAAGCTAATTGTGGCTGACAATGAGATAGGGAGTTTAAAACAAGCATTGGAGGGTAAATACGTAGAGCCAGGTCCCGGTGGTGACCCGATAAGAAACCCGAAAGTGTTGCCAACAGGAAAGAATATTCATGCACTAGATCCACAATCTATTCCCACAACAGCAGCAATGCAGAGTGCAAAAATTGTGGTGGAGAGGCTGATAGAGAGGCAGAAGATCGATAACGGGGGAAAGTATCCTGAGACTGTAGCACTCGTTTTGTGGGGTACAGACAATATCAAGACTTATGGTGAGTCCTTGGCTCAGGTTTTGTGGATGGTGGGTGTATTACCAGTTGCTGATGCCTTCGGACGGGTCAACCGGGTGGAGATAGTACCTCTTGAAGAGCTTGGAAGACCGAGGATTGATGTTGTTGTCAACTGCTCAGGCGTCTTCAGAGACCTGTTCATCAATCAGGTATTGTCCCTCTCTCTGCTTCCCATTACTTGTGGTACATGTTAGAAACATATGGCACTCACAGTATATAAAATAGTTACTTACGATTCTTCACCGAAATCTTATTGTCTGCAGATGAATCTGCTCGACCGGGCAGTGAAGATGGTAGCTGAACTAGACGAGCCAGTGGAGCAAAACTTTATCAGGAAGCACGCACTGGAGCAAGCAGAAACCCTAGGAATAGGGGTTCGTGAAGCTGCAACCCGTATCTTCTCCAATGCCTCGGGATCCTATTCCTCCAATATAAATCTTGCTGTGGAGAACTCCTCGTGGAATGATGAGAAGCAGCTGCAAGACATGTATCTAAGCAGGAAGTCATTTGCTTTTGATTCTGATGCCCCTGGTGTAGGCATGGCTGAGAACAGGAAAGTTTTTGAGATGGCTCTGAGCACAGCTGAGGCAACATTCCAAAACCTTGACTCGTCGGAGATCTCACTCACTGATGTGAGTCACTACTTTGACTCGGATCCGACCAATCTGGTGCAAAGCCTAAGGAAGGATGGAAAGAAACCCAGTGCTTACATTGCTGACACCACCACAGCTAATGCCCAGGTGAGAATCGACACACTACGTGTACTAGATTATTCAACTCTAAGTTCAGACTTTTAGCTGGGGAATGATTTAGCAGATTATACCGCAGAAGCTCGGAATACACAAAAAATACAAAGTTCCTAATTAACAAGCTCGTCTTGCAATGCAGGTTCGCACGCTCTCTGAGACCGTACGTCTTGATGCAAGGACCAAGTTGTTGAACCCTAAGTGGTACGAGGGAATGCTGTCTAGCGGATACGAGGGTGTTCGTGAAATTGAGAAAAGGCTGACTAACACAGTTGGGTGGAGTGCAACTTCTGGCCAAGTTGACAACTGGGTGTACGAAGAGGCCAACACAACTTTCATTCAAGACAAGGAGATGTTGGAAAGGCTCATGAAAACAAATCCAAACTCCTTCAGGAAGCTGGTACAGACATTCCTTGAGGCCAACGGACGTGGTTACTGGGACACTGCAGAGGAGAACATTGAGAAGTTGAAGGAGTTGTACCAAGAAGTTGAAGACAAAATTGAGGGAATCGATCGGTAAACTCATACTCATTGTTGAGAACACTGTAAATTAATTTGAAAATATCAGTAACGCTACGATTTACTTGAGCTCCTCTCTCCCCCTTCCCTTCCTCCAGCTCCTCCTTCCAAAAGGAGCATAGGCAAAGCCTCTAGGAACTGTCTAGTGTCTAATGTGAATTCTTTAACCAGTTCCCCACTGTAGTTCAATCCGTCGGGGATATGTATCTGTACTGCTACTTGCAGAAGTCCTATTCCTATAAATACATGTTTTCACAATTTGTCAAACGCATTCTCCATATCATCTGTTAACTCTCAGTTCCCATGCATTGACAACTCTCAAATGCTAGAATAACAGAAACAGTATTGATTACTATCAGGTTCTTAATCTGATGACAGTACGGTTAGTGATTTCGGGTCGTGACACTTCCCTCACAGAAGGATGGTCATGAGTGAAATCGCACAATCTTACTCATTGCCCCGACTGATATTACAATTTGGGACTTTTGTAACAACGAGTTGCAAAAGAAATATCCTTAATCCTCTGCTACCTACCTTTCCCCTGAATTAGTAAGAGACGTCGACTATCTAACTAATACAATCTTGCTGAGCTAACTCTTACTAGTAATGTGTTCTGAGAATCATACCTTCTGCTTTCTCTAATATAATCTTCAAAAATTCCCAACTAATTACATGTAAGCTCTTTTTAACTTTCATTTTTAAGAAACAAGAAATCTTAAAAAAAAGTTCGAATGTTTTATTTGCATGATGTCCACCCCGACTCACCAAGACGAAATATAAGTATTTTATGTTTTGTCAGAATTTCAGTGCATTTCAATTTCTAGCAAAACAAGCACAGCATTTCCTAATTCCTAGATACTCTTTGGTTTTCAAACATAAGGGTTGGACAGTTAACCATCTGTACCGCTAAGTTTGCAGGAGTTTAATATTTCCAAGATGATAATAGGTTTGAGACATAAACATTTTAACAAAAATCCAAATGTACCAGTTTCAAGAATTTGAATCAATCTACAGTGTCAATGTCGGATTGTAGAATACACAATTCTAATTTCATATATTGATGAGCAAAGATGAATACATCTTTTTTTTTTGGGGGGGGGGGGGGGGGAGGATCTTCAATCAGTAATGAATGGTAAAACATAAACATAAACCTACAGAAAATGAAAACCAAAAAAAAAAAAACCAAAAAAGAGTTCTGTATGACAGTTAACGAAATGGTACATGTTTCTTCGTTACTCCCTTTTCATGGTATTTTAAATTTAGTACCAAAAGAGATGAAGTTACCTTCAAACTAACTCCATTAGGAGAGGGTCACCTTCTGCCATTACTCGTATTAGTTTAATGAACTCTTGTTCGCTAGTCACATTGCATGGGTGAACCGCAGGTACTTTAGCCGAATATAAGGATGAAGAATTAGTAGAAGGTGGTTGTTCCTCATAGATCATTGTGCTGAGCACTGAGTCAAAGTTCCGAGGTGAATCTATTGCTTGAAAGAACATTGGAATGGCAACCTTGTGATGAATTTCTAGGTTTCCGACTAGATTAACAAGATCGACGAAGTCAGCTACAAACCGACGAGGAATGTAGAACACCTCAGAACTGCATATTGTGATGCTCTTGTGACTGGTTACACTGTTCTTATAACTGACTTGGAAGTGAACTGGCATCATACTAACAACCTTATTTACCATGCCTGCTTGCTTTGAAAACCAATCTGAGTTGTCGTTTGTTGATACTGTACTCCAAGACTTGGATACCTGAATCCCATTGAATTGTGAGGGAGAAAGTGATACTACAACGATTTGCATTTGAATTTTGTATCTATTTTCCTTTTATGGAAGGTTTATACGTGTGTAAAGAAATGCCGAAAGGGGTTAATAAAAGTCATCTTACCTCATTTGTAATCCACAATTTAGTTTTGTCTGCCTGTAGAAGATTCCAGTAATTAAGAATAGTATTGTCCTGAACAAATAAAAATCCATCTGCACCGGAATATTGATCAAATATTTTGGGCATGTACCTATAAGGAAACATTAAAAAGCACAACTAGAAAATTAGTGATGGCCCAACTTAACTAAGTCCAGGTTAGGCTCTAACCAAAATGCTAGAAAAATAGTAGGATTTCACATATAACCATTTCTGCCATCAATATAAACAATGAAAATGAATGCCTATGGAAAAGTAAAATTGACAGCGGAACTACCAAACTTGCTTTCTAAAGAAGCAATTCAACAGTGCTTCAACTAAAAGCATACTTTGTAACAGACGCTATGCACAGACTCTGAAGTCTAAAATATAGAATTGGGGGTTACAGGACCTGCTTCTGAAGCTGCCTTCAGTTAACTCATCTTATTTAGCGGAAATTCTATAAATGTAACTAGCATATGGGACATACCAAAAGGCACCAATTCACAAAACCAAGAAGAAAAGAAAAACAAAAATACTCCTCTAAAATTAAAATCTTTTCTAAACCGCAGGGTTTTTGGGTATAACTAATACCAACCATTAACTGCAGAAATTCAACAATATCATAATCAGGAAGACATGCAATTGAATCTCAAATTCTGGTAACAAGCTACTGAATATGTTGTGGGATCAATAATGCAGATATCTACCAAATATCTACCAAAAAATATATAAATGTCGCCCGAGACCTACAACCCCTCTAAGTGATGAAAATTTCTGCACTGTGCCTTCAAGAAATGAACAGAGCTAAGAATGACACCTCCTACTTGATGACAAAAACCTATACTGTTGGCATCAATCCCAAAGTTCTTATAGATGATGAACTCTGTGTAACTTAGCTAGGTCACTGATGCTACTAACTATTCGTAAATGACATGTACCCACCCACGTACATTAAATTTCGTACAAGTAAATTTCTAATATTAACTGCAAATGGATCCAGTTATATGAATTTGCATGCCTCAAAAGATGCCCTACTTTTACTGTTAACTGCACGTTTAAGTTCCTATTATCATCCACTACTACGCCTAATTAAGTCTTAAACTATGAGCACTCCAATACAACCATATCAAGATGGTTTATTCCAGTTGTTATTGCAACAATTAATCAAAACCTTTAAAAATAGAAAACTCAAATGTCCAGAATTTTGATATCACTTAAACTTGTATCTAACCTAATCCCTGGATTAATGTTTCTAAATCAAACACAAGTTTCAATTGATTAGCACGGCATCCCCTTCTCTTCTTAACCCTTACTCCCCAGCTACCCAGAAGAATATACAAAGTGGCACTAGATAATTAAACATGATTGAAAGCCAACAAAGTAATCTAGTAAAAGCGATATAAGCAAGATGAGGTTCAAATTCATGAGAAAAACGACTTACTTGTATACATTCTCCAATTTTCCTTCTTCAACAGCAAGGTCAATGTTCTTTAGATCAGACAAAATGATCACAGTTTTAAATATCCGCCCATAAAGCAATCTCCATTCCAAAGCAGTACGTTCCACAGGTCCACTGCAAAACATGATAAGCACAACATTCCCGAAATTCTTCCTCCATCTAATCAAATTTCCGATTTCATAGTTCACTGTTCCTGATTCCTCAACTCCAAGATGAACAGATGGAAACTTTTGCGGGACAAACTCTTTTGTATCCCCATGACCAATATTTGCACGAGGCCGATCCAATTCCAATGACATTAATCTAGGCTGCTGATACCCTACAGCAATTAAGTCATGAAGCCAAGCAGCAGTAAACTTCAGATCCTTCTCAGTCCAAAACCCCTCTTCTGCCATAGCAAAACTTAACTCCAAAATCTTTTCAAACAACCTATGCTTACCCGATCTCCAGGAAACCAAAAATTTGATCAAACGTCCTACATTAACATGAAGATCCTTCTCTTCAGAAAAGGGATATGCCTGAATTCTATCATACCGATGAACAGTTGGGGGATAAACTACAACATATCCACCTATTTCCCACAAAAGCCTCTGCCCCCAGTAACCCCTTAATATATCAGAAGCCATTGTGCTAACAGAAACAGGAAGCATCAAACCCCAAAATGCCGATGAATGGTAAATTGTATTGAAAGAATTAACAGGCACCATTGTTCCCTGCGGCAACGCCACTTTCGGGGCATGGTCATCAAACCTAATATCAAAAGCTTCCAAACCCGATTTTCGTGTAAAATAAAACACAGAATCGACATCAGGAAGTCCATTGGATATACCCTGTTGTATAAACTGCTTTCCACCAAAAACCTCAGTGTAGAACTCTTCATGGCCAAGCTCACCAACATTCTCCAATGGCAAACCTCTCGGCCACACAGAGCGTTGCCCGAAATGAATATACGGATTCACAATAGTCCTGTTGGGATTCTCATGGCTATACTGCAATATAGTCTCTTGCCTAGCACCCTCTCCCATCAACTCCACATCAAAATGTTTACTCAAATCATCACCAACCACCTCTCCGCGATCATCAGTATCGAAGATCTTCTTCGCGCCGTGCTGGATCGCAAACAAGTAACCCACACTCTTCCTAACATAAGAATCATAAGGCAAGTACTCCAAAACCCTAAAGCCCAATTGAGCTTGTTGTTCAAGGGACAGAAAGATAGCACCTTTGAGGCTCCAATCTGACGGCGTCTTGGAGTTCCCAATTGCCAGGACCTGCCACCCCTTGAGCTTCACGAGCTTCTTGAGCGAGTCGGTCGGGTAATCGGAGACGGAAACGACAACCCACTTCTCAGACCGGAAGCTGGCGTAGGGAGACGAGGTGTCGGAGATTGTCTTGACGGTGGATTCGAGCTGCGGCATCCGAATCTTCTCGAGGTTCTGGGCCTGGGTCTCGAAGCAGAGCAAGGCAGCGGTGTCGCCAATATTACGGAGGACGAAGAGGGCAGCGACAGTGACGATCAGAAGCACGACGGTGACGATTTTGTACAGATTCTCGGAAACCCATGTGGAGAAATCGAGATTCGGAGCGAAGGAAAGGGATGCTCTGCTCTGAGAGTGAGAGTTGGAGTGAGCGTATTTTGGGGATTTGGGTCCGTTGCGTTCTTGGACCAACATTGAAACGAAATTCAAAACCCCAAATTTGTCTCTCCCTCCTCACTCCTCTCCTCAGTCAGAAATGCCTCGACTCAGAAGCTGTATCGACAAGTATTGAGCTCCTATCGACAAACATCCACTCGCAGCGCTGCTTCTGTACAGTAACAAGATGTCGAGAGCTGAGCTGCCGGCTGCGTGTGATTTGAGCAAGCTGTTGAGCGTTTGCTTTCTTTCTCGCTCAAGTGGTTGCACTGCCGACAGGTGCGCTAAGACTTAAGACAGAAAGAGAGTACCTTAAATTTCAAGTCTTGGTCTTGCAGTTTGGTGGGGGCCGGGGGAGGTCTGGACTTGCAGTTGGTTCTTCTCCATTGCAGCTCTGCATACCATTGGATCGATTGTGTATTTGAGAAATTTAATATGTGATTACCATCTGAATTTTAATTCTTTTTAGTGATCACCTGAATTTTGCAGTATGTTGCAATATATCATCTGCCGTTAAAATTTTTATCAACTGATGATGTGGACCACATAGATCCTACATCTTGGCTGACCTGGACTCCATGTGTGCACCATTTTGATAAAAATTAGTTTTTTTTTTTAATTTTGAAAAATACAAATAACAAATAACAACCCTAATAATGATAGCAACTCTTGTTCCTACACCTTGTTCTACCCTCCCCCACCAGCTTCCCACCGCACACCCTTCATCTCAACCACATTATCCCCCTCAAGTCATTGGAGGTTCAGAAGTCGCGGATCATATGCGACTTGGTCAAGTTTGTAGGTGGCTCCACTAAGAATTGTTGATTTCATATAGAGATAGTAGGAGAATAAGGTCCTAGGGCATGCGAGGTTGGTTGCCGTACGAGTTGCTGGCTGATGAAGGAAAGACATCATTTGTTTTTATTTTATAATATTCTTATCACTTAGTTCTACCGTCTAGTGGTATTCGTCTTTACTTGTAAGTGAGAGGTCTTAGGTTCGATTCACGTCAAAGACGAATTTCACATATTGCTAGTTTAGTGTGAGGCTTAGCCTACTCCCACACCCCTTATTGTAGATAATATCGTTTGTTAAAAAATATTTTTAATTAATAAATATTTATGTTTTTGTGTTCTTCAGACCAAGCATGGTCAATTTCAGTTAATCGTTGGATTTTGTCCATTGCTCTGGAACAGATGATGGTTTTGCTCCCCACTCTGTAATTCTTAACAGAACTTTTCCTCAAGTGCCATCTCTGTCCAAGTTGACATTCACACCTTTAATCTCACACTAGCCTTCATGCACGCGCTCAAGTGTGTGCAGAAGACATTTTTTTAATCACGGCGTGCTACGCGCAACTTATACGTTTTAAATGTATTTATATGCATAAATTGACAAAAAGAAAGTTAAATACTTGAAGTAAATGAATAATTTTAAATCATGCTAGAGGAAACCCCTCATAAACCAATTAAAGCAGCTGAATTCACATAATAAAATAGGTCTTTATAGAATTTACATTAAGAATTGAAAAAATAACATTTAATAAACAACTGATTGAATCACATTATTGCGAGGTCATTGTGAGGCTAAGCCCACCCTCTCCCCTTTAGTGTAGATAATATCGTTTGTTAAAAAAAACAATCATTTGACAATTAATGTAATCACATTATTATCCACGTGAGAAAGACTTTTTTTATAACCGGCATTACATGTCTCTTAAGATGTTTTGAACTTGTTTAAAAATAGAGAAAGTAATATTTAATAAATAACTGATTGAATCACATTATTGCTAGCCCATTGTGAGGCTAAGCCCACCCTCATTCATCTTAGTGTAGATAATATCGTTTGTTAAAAATAAAAATAAAAAAACAAACAAACAAACATTTGACAACTTATTTAATGACATTATTATCCACATGCGATAGACCTTTTTTATAATCGGCATTACACGCCTCTTAAGATGTTTTGAACGTGTTTAAAAATATATAAATTGAATCACATTATTGCTAGCATATTGTGAACCACATTATTGCTAGCCTATTGTGAAACACTGTTAAAATGACGAAAATGTCGATGCCTTATTTGATGCATTATTTTGGGATGCCCTTGAAGTTTTTTGTCTTGGAGGCATTTTTGTCCAAATATTTTTGTTGAAGCTTGATCACATCAATATTCATGTTTTTCCTTATTTTTTTAATTATATTTTTCTTTCCCCTTCACGTGGGCACCATCAACTTTCACTCTTCCCACTTATATTTATATTATATTTATGATGACCAAATTACCAAATTATCCCTGCATTATTTGATATATTATATTGGGCCACTTTTGGATTTTTTATTGAGGGGCAATTTTGTCCTAATATTTTTGTCGAAGCTGTGACACCAAATCGGCACTATTCAATGTCATATTCGCTTTATATATAATAGATAACATCTCCACATTTGATTTAAAACAAAAAGATCAAATGTACTATTATTTATCATATGATTCTCAAATATATTAGAAGTCACAAAATTAAAATTAGCACCAAAGGCATAGTAATTTGTAGAGCTAGTTGATTTAATGAAATCAACTTAAGGGTCATGAGTATAAAGATCATCAGCCTCACTGTGAGGCCAAAGACCATGATTGTTCCTTGTCCCGAACAAATTATCTACTAAGGCATTTACCCCCAAGGAAACAGAGTCCTTGTAAGGACTTGCTCTCCTGTTCTAAGTCAGGTCAGCTCTAGAGACCCGATTCGTGTGAACACCTATTGCAGCATCACTGTAGCTTCCCACTTCGAACATACTCGTAGTCTTTTTCTTCCTTCTAAAAACTATTGTAGTCCAACCGTCATGGCTTAGATGACACGCCCCGATCTCGATATCCTCCAAACATCAAGATGAGCACGTGTTGGCTAACACCTTTGGGTGATAAAGCCATTTTAGCAAGCATGCAAGTTATGAAGAAAGAACAAACGTAAATAAAATATGTAAATTTAAATGTAATGGAATATGCAAATGTGGGAATACTGCGAAAAGAATATTATAAATGTTAGAAATTTAATAATTTAAATATTAGCATTATTAATATTTAAATTTTAAATATTTAAGTGAATGAAAATTAAAGTAGTCATGGGATGGGATGGGTTTGACCTGCAGCTTTTCCAAAAGGTTATGTATGTTTGAACAAAGGTCACAACCTTTGTCTTTTGGAAATAGATGCACCTTTGAACAAAGGTTGCATTTTGTCATTTGGAAAAGCATACGCAACTTTTGTGTTTCGGTAGCAGACGCAATTTCGAACAAAGGTTGCATCTTTTGTCTTTTGGAAGCAGACGCAACCTTTGAAAATGGGGCATGTTAAAGCCTATAAATAGACTACCAAGTCAAGCATTCTAGATATATTTTTGCATCAAGAAATCATATAGAAATTAGAGTAGTTTAGTGTTTAAGAAAGAGAGAGTTTTAAACACTTTTGGTTCGCTGTTCTTTGTGGATTGGAGTGCTACTTCCGCAAAGAGAAAGATCGTTGTATCCTGGAAGACATTTGCCAATGCAAACCTTTCAAGTAGCTACAGTAATTGAAAAATTACCTCGTGCTTGGAAAGATTTCAAAAACTATCTCAAGCATAAGCGCAAAGAGATGGGGCTTGAGGATTTAATCGTAAGATTCAGGATTGAGAAGCATAATCGTTGCTCTGAAAAGAAGTCTAAGAGTCAACTTATGTAAGCCAAGGCACACATTGTGGAGGGTGGGTCTAAGAATAACAAAAAGATGAAGCACTCTGGTGAAAGTTCAAGCCAAGGGAATTCTAAGAAGTTCAAAGGCAAGTGTTTTGTTTGCAACAAGACAAGACATCGTGATAGCGAATGTTGAAACCGTAAGGGCCAAGACAATTCCAAAAAGAAGAGTAATGAAGTACACATAACCGAGGAATATAGGCCATCCAAAGAGATCTCTGACATAAATTTCGCGGCCGTGGTATCTAAAGTCAACATGGTGGGAAACACTAAGGAATGGTGGGTTGACACTAAGGTTACTCGCCATATCTGCTCTGATTGAAAAATGTTTACCACATATCAAGAAGTTACTCATAGAGAGCATCTGTTCATGGGGAATTCTTCTACATCCAAGGTTCAAGGCCTAGGAAAGGTAATTCTAAAGATGACTTCTGGAAAGGAACTCACTCTTAATGATGTGCTTCATGTGCCTGACATCAGAAAGAACTTAGTCTCCAGACCATTGTTAAGCAAAAATGGTTTCCGTTTGGTTTTTTAGTCTGATAAGTTTGTACTAACAAAGAGTGAAATGTATGTTGGGAAATGATATCTCAGTGATGGTCTTTTCAAAATGAATGTAATGATTGTTGTACCCAAAATTATCAATAAAGTTAATTATTCTACTTATATTGTGGAATCGCCAAATATATGGCATGGAAGGTTAGGACAAGTGAATTATGATACTATACATAGGCTAATTAACATGGACCTATTACCTAAGTTTCATATTGATATAAGTCATAAATGTGAAACTTGTGTGGAAGCAAAGTCAACTAAAGCACCATTTCACTTTGTTGAAAGAAGTACGGAACCTCTAGAATTAATTCATAGTGATATCTGTGATCTAAAGTTTGTGCAAACTAGAGGAGGCAAGAAATATTTTATTACTTTCATGGACGGTTGCACAAGGTACTGTTAGGTGTATTTGCTAAGAAGCAAAGATGAAGCCTTAGAAGCGTTCACAAATTATAAGAACGAAGTTGAGAATCAACTTAGCAAAAAGATAAAGGTTATAAGAAGCGATAAGGGAGGTGAATATATTGCACCCTTTTCTGAATTTTGTACTTAGCATGAGATTATTCACCAAACTAATGCTCCCTATTCACCTAAAAAAACGGAGTTGCTGAACGCAAAATCGAACATTGAAAGAAGTGATGAATGCTATGTTGATAAGTTCTGGGGCAACCCAGAATTTGTGGGGAGAAGCATTGCTTTCTGAAAACCACATTCTCAATAAATTACTTCACAAGAAGTTAGATAAGACATCTTATGAATTATGGAAAGGTAGAAAGCCTTCTTATAAATTTCTCAAAGTTTGGGGGTGTCTAGCTAAGGCAACGGTCCCTGATCCTAAGAAGATTAAAATAGGACCTAAAACCATTGATTGTGTTTTCATTGGTTATGCCATAATTTGTAGTGCATATCGGTTTCTTGTACATAAATCGGATAATCCCAAAGTACATGTTAATTCAATAATTGAATCAAGGAATGCCACATTCTTTGAAAATGTATTTCCATGGAAAATTGCACAAGAACAAAGTTCTTTGAAAAGAACTTATGATGACTTTGATAGCAATCATAAAGAAAGTAACGAGAATTCTGTTGACCGAGAACATGTACAAGAAATTGAACCAAGACGTAGTAAGAGGGCTAAGATATCAACGTCTTTTGGACCTGATTTACTTATTAGAAAATGAGCCTCAAACGTATAAGGAAGCTATATCCTCTCTAGAAGCTCCATTTTGGAAAAAGGCTATTAATGCTGAAATTGAATCCATCATGCAAAATCATACAAAAGAATTGGTGGATCTTCCTCCTGGAAACAAACCTTTAGGTTATAAATGGATTTTCAAAAGGAAGATGAAAGCAGATTGATCTATTAACAAGTACAAGGCAAGACTTGTCCCCAAAGGTTACAAGCAAAGAGAAGGCTTAGACTATTTTAATACATATTCTTCAGTCAAGAGGATCACATCCATCCGTATGTTGATTGCTATTGTAGCAATTCATAATCTTAATATTCATCAAATGGATGTCAAGACTGCTGTTCTAAATGGTGATTTGGATGAGGAAATTTATATGAAACAACTTGAAGGATTCATAGTGCATAGCCAAGAGAAAAAGATAAGCAGACTTGTTAAATCACTTTATGGTTTAAAACAAACACCTAATCAATGGCACCATAAGTTTGACACTGCAACGTTGTCAAATGGATTTAAAATAAATGAGTGTGACAAATGTGTTTACACTAAAAGCACACAAGAGGGATATGTCATTGTGTGTCTATATGTCGATGATATGCTAATTATTGGTAGTAATCATGAGATTATTAAATCTACCGAAAGAATGTTGGCTAGTAAGTTTGATATGAAAGATATGGGAGTTGCAGATGTTATACTAGGAATCAAGATTTCTAGAACGTCTGAAGGACTAATTTTATCTCAATCACATTATATTGAGAAAATACTTACAAAATTTAGTAATTATGTAAGTAGTCCTGCAAAAACACCATATGATGTCAATTTGCATTTATCAAAGAATATTGGTCAATGTATATCTCAAAGTGAATATGCACGAATAATTGGTAGTCTAATGTACATTACTAATTGTACACGTCCGGACATTGCATATTCAGTTAAAAGATTGAGTAGATATACGAGTAATCCTGGAAATGATCATTGGAAGGCAATTGCAACGGTTCTTGGTTATTTGAAATTTACGCAGAACTATGGATTGCACTTTACAAGATATCTAGCAGTACTTGAATGCTATTGTGATGCTAACTAGATATCTGATACACAAGACTCGAAGTCCACAAGTGGATATGTTTTTACTTTGGGAGGCGAAGCCATTTCATGGAAATCCTCTAAACAAACGTGTATAGCTATATCCATTATGGAATCTGAGTTCATTGCTTTAGACAAAGCAAGGGAAGAAGCTGAATGACTTCGTAATTTCTTAAAGGATATTCCCAATTGGCTGAAGTCGGTGCCCGCCATATGTATACATTGAGATAGCCAATTAGCGATTGGAATGACACAAAATCATATGTATAACGGTAAGTCCCCACACATACGTCGTAGACATAATACCGTTAGGCAACTTCTCTCAAGTGGTATAATTACCATTGATTACATAAGGTCAAAAGAAAATATAGCGGATTCGTTTACTAAAGGTTTGACTAGAGAGCAAGTTTATAAATCATCGAGGGGAATGGGTTTAAAGCCTATGTCTTAAGAATCGCCATGATGGCAACCCAACTTAGCTGACTAGAGATCCCAAGATCTAGGTTCAAAGGGACAACCGAATTGTGAATGATTCAATGGGAACATTGCTGAGATAATCTCCTACCCATGTCCTATGATGAAATAGTGTTATCTGCAACATGTTTAGGATAAGCTTTGCTCTTAATAATTCCTATACTTGGAAATAACAAGTGGGGTATTGTGCAGGATACTCTTAATGAGATATCACCTACATGAGTGTGAAAATTGGCCGTTTATATGAGAATTACAAGGCTGAATTCTCTAAAGCACTCAGGATTACCGGGAATTGTTCATGGCCAAAATGAACACAACCGTATAATCATATGTGTTCTGAGGAATACCGTGTGAATATTATTGTCTTGGTTTATATCAACAGCTGAGTAGTTCAAGACATCGCGTTCACTGATTAGCTAGTAAATCCGATAATATTTCACTAATGAAGGTTCAAAGCCAAAAGCTATCTCTCCCCATACTGTATTTGTCCAATTAAACTCTCTCTAAGTGTCTGCATCTTCATTTGCATTAAATTTTATTAATTTTCATTCATGTGGGGATTGTTAGAAATTTAATAGTTTAAATATTAGCATTATTAATATTTAAATATTAAATATTTAAGTGAATGAAAATTAAAGTAGTCATGTGATGAGATGGGTTTGACCTGCAGCTTTTCCAAAAGGTTATGTATGTTTGAACAAAGGTCATAGCCTTTGTCTTTTGGAAACAAATGCACCTTTGAACAAAGCTTGCATTGTCTTTTGGAAAAGCAAACGCAACCTTTGTGTTTCGGTAGCAGACGCAATTTCACAAAGGTTGCATCCTTTGTCTTTTGGAAGCAGATGCAACCTTTAAAAAGGGGGCATGTCAAAGCCTATAAATAGACTACCAAGTCAAGCATTCTAGATATAGTTTTGCATCCAAAAATCATATAGAAATTAGAGTAGTGTAGTGTTAAAGAAAGAGAGAGTTTTAAACACTTTTGGTTCGCTATTCTTTGTGGATTGGAGTGCTACTTCCGCAAAGAGAAAGATCGTTGTATCCTGGGAGACATTTGCCAATGCAAACCTTGAGGCACCACTGAGGGGCAATCTTGTCTTAAGGCTATAGAATCAAATTATAGCCTCGATCTCTTAAAGTTTTTCTATTCCTTGTTCTTCTTGCATTTGTAGAAATTTTATTGTGTATTATTCAATAGTTTATAATAAAAATATATAGCAGGTTTCAAAGCTTTTTCCAACAATAAAAAGGTACAATTACAAAGAAAGGGGTTCTATGTCGAAAGGACTCGAAGATACTGATACGGGAATACTGCAACGTCGGGATTGTACGCCTTGATTCTAAGTCATGAAAGGGGGGTACAAAACAAAGCGTGAGTGGACAAATTTAATATAAATAATAATAATAAGAAAATTGTTGTCTTTTTTTTTAATATACTAACCCCCTATTTTGAAAACACATATAGCATAATATGTAATAGGTTTTCAGAAAACCCTAGCATGCCATAAAAACATTCGTAAACCGTGTATGGTTAAAACAATACTCAGTAATGGTAACATAGTTGCCCGGAGGCAAATCCATAAAACTTCCGTAAATCATAAAATATTGTACTTAACTAGGGATATCATAGTTGCTCGAAGGCATATCCATCACTTGAGGGTGAACCTGTACGACACTGAGTTACGCTAGTGAAGAAACATGGTAGGCCTCATCACCCGAAGGTGAAGCTGTACGACTCTGGGTTACGCAAGAGAAGAAATGGTACATAACAAACTGACAATAGTCTTGGCTAGTGAAACTATCTGACATTGGTTTCGCCAATAAAGCAGGGAGTATGTCATAAAACATCTCATTACTCATCAAACTGTGTCATATGGCCATAAATAGATACATATTTGTGTTTTGTATATATGTTGTATGATTACCCACTAATTAAGCACATAAAACACATCTTTAAATCATATCATCGGAGCTCAAAAGCTCACGCATCATATCATCATCATAAACCATAATAAATCAATCATGTGAAACCATACATTTATATCCATAAATCCATCATATATCGTAAAGTGTAAAAAACCATGATTCGTAAATTTCTCGTAAACGTAAATTCAATGAATCGTAAATAAATCATGAAACGTAAAATCATGAAACCATGCTTTTCATGAATGCAAGCCTAGCATTTAATAAAAATCATGCAATTTAAGAAGGGGTCCACTCATAGATACTTCATCGCCGAAGAGTCATGCCAACTTGAGAGGATCGGGTCGCCACTAATAAACACACCTAAGCACATAAAATGACCAATTAGTAAAATCCTACTAAAATGATTAAATTTGGGAAAACGGAGCGCGAATTTGGAATTAGGGCATCAAATTACCTTAGGATGGGTCTCGAGAAAATTTCGTAAAAAGTCAACGAAAAAGTCAACTATATTAAAACTTCAGAATTTCACTAAACGGACTCGGGGCATCAAAATTAGCCTAGAAGGGGTCCCGGCCGAAACCTGAAAAAGTCAACGTTGACGATCAACGGTCAACTAGTCAACGATCAATGCTAACCGAAAAGTCAACGGCTGACTCAATTGTGCCGACCCAAGTCACCAGAGCTTACATTGGAATCTGGAATTTTTGGCCGGAATTTCTGGGTAAAATTTAAATCGCTATAACTCACTCATTTCTTAACCAAATTGACCCATGATATATCAAAACAAAGCTAGAGAAGAGTAAAACATGTTTATACTTGTTTGGAATCCAAATGGTGGCCGGAGGTGGTCGGAAAATGGCGTGCAAGATGATTGGTCTGCCGGAAAACTAGCGAAATTTCAAACGTCCATAACTTTGTCATTTTCAACCAAATTCGATGATCTAAACATGAAAATTCATCTACGAAACATGAGGAATCGATTTATACCTATTTGAAGTTTACAAGATTACTGGAATTTATATAAATCTTGTCTAGAAGTCTCAGCCCAAAACCTTGTTCTTGGAATTGCGTTTGTTTACTGATTTTTAGGAAATAAATGATGTTTTCTCGTTTCTAAGGTCGAGAGAAGGGATTTGATGGTAATTTTAGTGTTCAAAAACTCGCGGGAAATGTTTGATAGTGATTGTGTGTGTATATTTTCCCACGGGAAAACAAGAGAGTGTGAGAGAAATGTGAGAGGGACCGAGAAAAAAACAGAGGGATAGAGAAGTGAGTGTGAGAAGAAAGAGATAGTGAGTGTCACGGGAGAGAGAGGGAAAAAGGGGGAACAAGGGGCCAATGTGGGCCCTAGTGGCTCACAAAACAAGACCATTAAAGACGAAACGTAAAATATCTCTCGAAAAGTAAAATTACCAATTTACTCTAGACGTTCAAAAATTGTAAAATTAGGGATGAGTTGTTACATTGGATCCTCTAAATCAAGCTCTTGATTTAAGCCATCCCTAACATCCATCACCTTCCCATCTAGATTGACTGGTTAAGGAAAACATAGCATACCATCTTCTTGGAGAGCCTCATTGATATCACTATCCACTCTAGCATACTCTGGATAAACCACAAGTTCATCCTCAAAACACGATTTATAAGAAAGCACCTTTCATCAGAATCATCCTCTGGACAGACATGTCCTTGTAAGCTTCTTCGTCCGCAATAAAAGCAGACTTTAAACAAATTTCTCATAACTAACCAATATCTGATTGTCCTAATCCTTGCTAATAATAAGGACTCTCTTAAAAGGAAAACGTAAATCGACTTCCATCAAAATCTGGACAAAAAGTCCATTCAGTCTCATCCACCTTGACGGTAGCACCCATAGGCTGAAAAATATCAGCAATGATTCGTTGCTCATGAAACTAAATAGGTAGTCTAGGTAAACGAACCCAGCCCTACAGATTTGACCTTATCCACATCCTTGAACTCAGGTGTCCACATCTCAAAATGGGAAATTTACCTTTTGACATTGTTGGAAATGTGCCCTAAAGCCATTCATATGATGATACTTTACGGATATTTCACATGTTAAACTAATCTAGTTTACATATAAAGGGCAAACATTATTGTTTGAGACGTCTCATATAAATGTTATATGCTTAAACGATAAAGTCCAAGGAATATGTGATTGGAAGAATGCAATCTAATGAAGTTAGATTAATGAGACTATTCTTTCGTAGACACATCCTAAACGTTCCTGATCATAGGATTGCCAATTGGGCATTGACAGTCCGATAAGATCAGTACGTGCTATGTCTTCTCTCAGGGAGAGTGACTAGTCTCGAGTCATTGGTGTGTGTGACATCAAGACAAGTACGTAGGTGCTCAATAGAGAATGAGTTCACTGAACACGATCAACGAGGAGTTCTCATACTCATGTCACATGAGAACTCATGTTTGGGATAATGCAAATTAGTCCTTTGACCTGAGGCATCACAGTTGTTGTCTTGTGGTTAAGTCCTTGATCTTTGATTATGTCAAAGTCACCCCATCGGGGTGTCCACGACATCATTGGGGTTAAGCCACTTAGTCATGGAGACAAGTGAATGCGCAACAAGGGATCTCTAACCTTCAATTGGCTTGAGGGAGAATACTCTATGATATGATTAAAATCTCTGGCCAGAGTATGAATGAGATTTGGGAATGCGTTCCAATTCACATTCAAAGTAATCATATAAGCACAAGAATCACATTGGATAGTAGACATGAATAAATAAACTATCAAACCAAACAATGTGGTCAAGAGTATTAGATTAGAGAAAGACCGTATTGCATTTGTAATCCTAAACTGAATAGGTTCTCTACCTCTTCTGATTAGCTTGGGTAGCCATGATATGCTGCTAGGGGTCACTCATGGTTTGTGGAAGCCCTAAACGTGTGTAATCACTAAAGGGAGAATTGAAAGTAAGTTTCAATTCACAATCGATGTAAAATGGTTTTAATCGCCCACTGCCTCGCTAAAAGGAACCTAATGTATCGTACACCAAATAAGGTGGAGATTGAAGAAACAAAGGAGATGAATTAAATGGTTTAATTATTTATGGCAAGGATTAATTAATATGTTAATTAATCAAACGAATAAGTTCGTTAAAGACCTCGGGATAGTTTTGGACCTTAAGGCCCAATGGGCTTCGAACGTCAAAGCCCATTGACTTAAGTTGTATGACAACTTAATGAATAAAGATTCACAAAGGCCCAAAAGCCCATATCCATTTAGTGTTGAATTAGGGTTTTTGGTTCTTTAGGTCATTTAAAGAAGTGACTATATAAAGAACTTTATAACCTAAAATTCATAAGTTGTTGATTTTAGAGAAAATTGGTGAGAACACAAAGCTTCCATTTCTCTCTAAGAGGCCAACCACCTTGGGGGATATTGTCTAGCAATTCTATTTCCTCAAGGTCACTCATTTCCTCTCCAATCCAACCTTGGTGTATAATCTTTAGAGGTTCTCAATTTTGGGAACTTGGAGAACCTATTCTTCTAACCAAATCCATGGAGCTAAGAAGCAAGGAATGAAGGCCCTATCTCTTGGGTGATTATCCTTTGCATATGCAAAGAGGAATCTACAAAGGTAAATATTTCTCAACTAACAAATTGTTGTTTTTAAGTTGAGTCAAGGTTCACCAATCTACTAGGCTTTGAATTTCATGGTAGATGTTTTGTTTTTGAATGCATGAAAGCATGATTCCGCCTTTAATTGTTAATTGCATGCTATATGATGTTATTCAAATGAACATGTTTTTCACAAAATTTCCTTCAAGTGGTATCAGAGCCTAGGTCTAGTAGTTGGTGAATCATTTTGGGTTTTGTAGTTCATAGTTTTTTGATTTAAAAGTTGTAATATGTTACAAGCTTTATTCTTGTTTCTTTGAATGTAAATTTTGTTAGAAAATTTGCCATCTCAAATGTTGTAGATGTAGTTCATATGAGCATGAATTTTGGAGCTAAAATTTGGTGCCATGTTTTTTGGGAAATTCGGCCAAATCCAAAGGGTGATTTTTTGGGTTCATGCTTGTCTTGTTAAAATGGTTTTAAAGTGACTTTTGGAACCCCTAAGTACCCTAGGATGTTAACCCTCTTTTGAGTGATGAAAATTTGAGTTTTGGTGAGTGAAAACATTCATGGAGCTATTATGAGTTTTCATGAGTGTTCTTCAATGTTCTTGAAGTTCTTGCCAAGAACAAAAAGTTTTGAAGTTTTGATTCAAAATGTTTTATGTTTTTACATAAAGTTTTGGTTTAATTTTAGTGGGTGATTTTAGTGGGTGATGATTATTTGTAAAGTATTATTAATGGTTTTAATGGTAGACAAACTTTTTTAAAAGTTTGACATAAATTCAATTAATGGTTATAATGGTAGACAAACTTTTTTAAAAGTTTAACATAAATTCAAAATATTTCATCTTTACCTCACCTAATAAAACCCACTTACAAAAACTTTGTAAAAATCATATGTTTTCTATCATGGCCGGCCACCCTAATTAAATAGGGTATTTTTGGGTCTTTTATTCAATTACATAAAGTTTTGATACTTTTGTGTATTTGCACTTTGGCCCAAAAGTTTACGTTTTTACGTTAAGGCCCAAAAACGTTAAAGGACAAATTGTTTTGCTCCTTTAATGAAGTTTTTTGTATTTGTTGAAATTTTTGGGTTCTAGTTGTAATTACATGAAGTAGTGGACTTTTGTGTTTTTACAAAGTGACCCCAAAAGTTTGTGTTTCGCAATATAGCCCAAAAAGTTGTGGTTATTGCATGATGGCCCAAATTAAGTAGGAAACAAAAATTGTTTTGTCTCTTTAAATGAGAATTGGATTTTCATTTTATTTAGCTCCATTTAAATCAATTTTATGGATACAAAAACCAAATGAAAATGTTGCATTCAATTTAATTAGTTAAAATGTTAATTAATTAAAGGGTGATTATGAACCTAAGCCTACGATAATTGAGCTATGTGAAAGGCCGTTTCAAATTTGTTTGAACCATGGGAATGTGTAGATTAATTTTGGTTGTAATTTGATTTGATCAAATGTTGTAAAAGAGCATAAGCTCTTCTTTACTTTAAAGTAATTTTAATTATGCAAATGTTGTAATGAGCATAAGCTCACCTTTACTTTGAAGTACTTCTTTCTTGCTTTATTTGATATGCATGAAAATGAAGTAGTTGGGTCCAACGCCCCTAAGACAACACGCCTTAATGTGATTAAACGCGTAATTAAAATCAATCTCCATCCCTAGTCCGAGATTCAACACTAGGCTCGTGTTGAATCTAAACAAAGGTTCATAGTCATCCTAAGGCCCTAAGGCAACTATATAGTCCATCAAATGAATGCAAACCTTATGTTAGTAGTATCATATACTCTTGCTTTAAAAACCGTTTTATAAGTATAGTGGGAGTATTATATACAACTAAATTGAATCAAATGGACCAATAGTTGTAATAGGACCAAAATTGTTTTAATAAAGATTAAAATGAATATGTTTA
Source organism: Malus fusca (assembly GCA_035220775.1). Lineage (NCBI taxonomy): Eukaryota > Viridiplantae > Streptophyta > Magnoliopsida > Rosales > Rosaceae > Malus > Malus fusca. The sequence continues at coordinate 7,640,876 of CM069072.1, read as the reverse complement.
TGTGATGAGACCTAAAACCCTCAACCAAACCATTATTAAGTTGAAAAGCGTGAGAGTGCTTAGAACACTATTTCGTGGCCTTCCACTATGGTAGGCTTCAATCGTTTGTGACTCATACACCGTATTCGTCCAGTTCTGGGGTTGCAAAGTATGTGCTTACATTCAGGAGAAGCCTATACACATATGATGAAGTGAAGGTAGGCAACGAGTGTGGTCAATATGATATTCTTCTGAGGCCATTCTTGAACCCCTACTTTAACTAGCATGGTGGGAATGACTTAACTAAGTGCAATGTGTCAATATGATATTCTTCTGAGGCATCATTCTCTAGAGGCCAAACTTGATGGGTACTTGCATTAGTTGCAAATGAGTAAGCGTACTCTCTCATTATTATTAACGCTAGCCAATATGATTTTCTTCTGAGGTGGGCTTGGTAATAGTGAGTCTCCCATAACCTACTAAGAGTTTCCTCCAAAACTCTCGAATTCCAATGAGGGATATGGAATTTGCCAAAAATAGTGGGTGGTGCTATTTGATTTAAAGACCCGAATCAAATGGCTTAAAATCAATCAATTTATATTCGTTATGTATTTGTTTACCAATATATTTGCAAACGCTATCCAAAACTTGACAAAGAAAATACGAATGTTTTAGTTTCCGGACTTGGTAACACAATCCCAAAGATTGTCTTAAATGGATTGTGCATGTACCTAAGAAGTCTCATCCTCACAATCTTCCTATTGATAATGTATCATTGGAAGAACATGTTAGAAATGTCTATCATGAAGAGGACAACACAAACAACCAATGCTTATTCCTTCGTTACATGAACAAAGGAACTTACGAAGATTAGCATAAAGACAAGGACACTCTTAGTGCCATGATTCTTCACTTACAAATTGTTGTATGAAGAAATGAGAGTTGCCTTGAACAACTCTTGAAAGTTTGTAATTATGTTTAGAACATAATGGTTGGTTGACAAAAATAGTCCATCAACATGGACTTATGATGATTTTGAATCATTGAGTGTTGAAGTGATAAACCACTTAACGAGACGGAAACTAGGCTAGGACTTCACCTTTATGTCCCTATCCTAATGGTTCACTAAGTTTATTGTAAACTATGTAGTGAACAATAACCAAACACTCTCCAAAATGTTTGATGTGTATAACACAATTGAAAAAGGTTTCAAGAGAGATAGTGGGAGTTTAGGGACCAAGACTATTGTAGTCAAAGGAGAAGTCAAATGAAGAAGATAAAATTAACTCCAAGGGAACAAACTTTCTTTATGAAAGGATGGACATTGGAAGGGGTATTTGCAAGAAATGTCTTGCAAGTGTCAAGAACACACCTTTCGAAGGTGTTGTAAATTGTTCTTGAAAAGTTCAAAACAGTTGGTTCTTCTACTTGAATGCTTGATTCCGTATTAGTAACTATGTTTTACAATCGTTGTAAAAGTGTGGCTAATAAGAAGTAGAAGATTAATGAGAGAAGAGAAAGTACTTCACATTCGGAACGTGAATAAAATATAGATCTCTGCGAAAGCAGATGGTACTAACTTCCTCATATGAACTACCAAAGAAATTGGAAAAACCAAAGATTGTCTTTACATTCCAATTTTAAGGAACTTAATTCCATCACTATAGTAGAGATGGATGAATGTTTTGTTTAACAAAACATTGTTCTTTATTAATCATTGATTGGATTATAGTAATCTAATTGATTGTCTCTATAGTAGAGATGATATGGTAACGTTAACTGTTTAGAATATAATGATGCTTAAAACCCAAAAGGTTGCAAGATAGTGGCAATTGTCCACAACATAATACTACTCATGTTGTATGACATTCACCGAAGATCACTCTCGGTTGGACTATAGTTTATTTTGAATAAACACAAGTCCGAATACTTTGCAAAAGGTTTCAAAGAATTCAAGAAATGTAAGTTGATGAGTAAGACGTCTAAAGTACTTACCTCCTTAGATTTGATCCAAAGAAAGGTAACACTTTAGATGAGTTTCCTTGAAAGATATCAAGGAAATTAGCATCATAAGATAATGATTTTCTCCATTAGGAGAAGAACGAACTTGAATAAGATTTAGTTCGTTGGATATTATCAATTACCCATATATAGGATATATATGCTTTTAACACAATATGATTGTCAATTAGAAGATCTTCCAAAATTTTCATAACTCCATAGGATGTAGTTGGAAAGAAAGACAAATCTTAATTGTGTTAAGATTTGGGGTTGTGTGCTAATAAGCAATATTTGTTTAAAAATTATCTTGTGGATATCCTTAAATTAACCTTTGGATATCACTTCTATAAACCAACCAACAAATGTTGTTTGTTGAGTAGTTCATTGTAATCCTACAATGTGATTTGCCTTAGAGCAAATGAACTAGGAATAGAACTCAAAAGAATGGGTTCTTTGAGAGACAAGATGATAATCAACAAATATAACAACCTAGTTCCTATACCACAAGCTCCAAGGTAGTCAAGAAGGATTTATAAACCGTCTCAGTTGAATGGTTTGAACTTTATGACTACATTAAGTGTATATACAATATATACTCAAGGAAATGGTAAAGTACCATTTGACCCGAAATAATGAAACCTTCATAGCTAATTGGTAGCTTAAGGTGACTACAATCAAAGAGAATGGTTGACTTTGAAGGAACCATCTTTGACGTAGTCTTAGTTTCAATTAATTCGAAGATTGCTAGCTACAACTAAATGGTGATTCAATGTTTGGACATGATATAGGTTTCCGAAACCATTATTAAGATAGTCTTGATAATTTATGTCTAAAACTATGAATCACAAGACATGTAAGTTGTAGAGATCCATCCATCATGGATCTTAGCAAGCTAGTGGGAGCCATAAGCGTCTTATGAGAGAAAGATCAAAACGTTTGATTTCTCATAAAAATGTAAATGAATCTTTTGTTTACTAGGTTTACAAAAGATTAGTGGGAGTTAATCATATTCCTAAATTTGAATATATGTATGATATATTAATTTTGGAAATGAAAAGAATACTTCATTGTTAAAGTTATGACTTTAAACTTTCTATAACGATAGAATGTATATGGGAGACATAGTCTATATACATGGGATGGAAATCTATAATGATAGATTTTAGGATATAATTGGATTATATCATGCCCTAATAATAGACAAAAGGATGCTAGAAAGTTTCTCATATGATGATAAACTTCAATAAGGAGGACAACTCTAGTGGGACTAAGAGGTAGCTCTTTTCAAAGGGAACGTACCCTTTGACTCCCAAAGAAATATTGCATAAAGAGAATCCTTTATGCATACGCAGAAAGGTGATTTACGTATTTCATATTGTATGAAAAACGTTGATATAAGTTGTACCAAGAAAGGTACAAGGCGATATCAATGCAAGCCCAGGATCAGAACCATGGCAACTGTCAAGTGAATCCTTAAGTATTTAAGAAATACTAAAGGATAGGTTCCTCGAAGAATGAGGAAGAATTAGAGTAACGTAAAGGAAGCGTAAATGTATTAGATTGTGAATCTAATCCATCATTGGATGTTTCTTCATTATGAATGAAGAGATAAACAGATATCTCTTTATTATGACTAAAGAGATATTTGGATGGAAACATTAAAGTAATGACTTTAGTGTGTTCCATTATGAATGCAAAATATATTGCCATATATAGAAGTTTACAACAATGTTGTTTGGATGAGAAAGTTCATTTATGAACTCTCTATTCGGTTCCAACCAGAAAGTGTATCTAGTGTACTGACACTACGACACTAATGGGGCGATAGCTCAAGCCTGGGAATCAAGGTCTCATCAAGATCCGAACTCATATGAGAAACTGAACCACATGATTGGGAATCATGTATAATGGTGACGTCGATATTCTCAAGGTTGCTTCTATGGATAACATATAGATATCCATTTCCTAGGCCTACTATTCAGCCATTTAGGAAATGACTACAGAAGACCAAGCTGATTGGCTCTAGTGCAAGTGGGAGATTGTTGGAAATGTGCCCTAAAGCCATTCATATGATGATACTTTACGGATATTTCACATGTTAAACTAATCTAGTTTACATATAAAGGGCAAACATTATTGTTTGAGACGTCTCATATAAATGTTATATGCTTAAACGATAAAGTCCAAGGAATATGTGATTGGAAGAATGTAATCTAATGAAGTTAGATTAATGAGACCATTCTTTCGTAGACACATCCTAAACGTTCCTGATCATAGGATTGCCAATTGGGCATTGACAGTCCGATAAGATCAGTACGTGCTATGTCTTCTCTCAGGGAGAGTGACTAGTCTCGAGTCATTGGTGTGTGTGACATCAAGACAAGTACGTAGGTGCTCAATAGAGAATGAGTTCACTGAACACGATCAACGAGGAGTTCTCATACTCATGTCACATGAGAACTCATGTTTGGGATAATGCAAATTAGTCCTTTGACCTGAGGCATCACAGTTGTTGTCTTGTGGTTAAGTCCTTGATCTTTGATTATGTCAAAGTCACCCCATCGGGGTGTCCACGACATCATTGGGGTTAAGCCACTTAGTCATGGAGACAAGTGAATGCGCAACAAGGGATCTCTAACCTTCAATTGGCTTGAGGGAGAATACTCTATGATATGATTAAAATCTCTGGCCAGAGTATGAATGAGATTTGGGAATGCGTTCCAATTCACATTCAAAGTAATCATATAAGCACAAGAATCACATTGGATAGTAGACATGAATAAATAAACTATCAAACCAAACAATGTGGTCAAGAGTATTAGATTAGAGAAAGACCGTATTGCATTTGTAATCCTAAACTGAATAGGTTCTCTACCTCTTCTGATTAGCTTGGGTAGCCATGATATGCTGCTAGGGGTCACTCATGGTTTGTGGAAGCCCTAAACGTGTGTAATCACTAAAGGGAGAATTGAAAGTAAGTTTCAATTCACAATCGATGTAAAATGGTTTTAATCGCCCACTGCCTCGCTAAAAGGAACCTAATGTATCGTACACCAAATAAGGTGGAGATTGAAGAAACAAAGGAGATGAATTAAATGGTTTAATTATTTATGGCAAGGATTAATTAATATGTTAATTAATCAAACGAATAAGTTCGTTAAAGACCTCGGGATAGTTTTGGACCTTAAGGCCCAATGGGCTTCGAACGTCAAAGCCCATTGACTTAAGTTGTATGACAACTTAATGAATAAAGATTCACAAAGGCCCAAAAGCCCATATCCATTTAGTGTTGAATTAGGGTTTTTGGTTCTTTAGGTCATTTAAAGAAGTGACTATATAAAGAACTTTATAACCTAAAATTCATAAGTTGTTGATTTTAGAGAAAATTGGTGAGAACACAAAGCTTCCATTTCTCTCTAAGAGGCCAACCACCTTGGGGGATATTGTCTAGCAATTCTATTTCCTCAAGGTCACTCATTTCCTCTCCAATCCAACCTTGGTGTAGAATCTTTAGAGGTTCTCAATTTTGGGAACTTGGAGAACCTATTCTTCTAACCAAATCCATGGAGCTAAGAAGCAAGGAATGAAGGCCCTATCTCTTGGGTGATTATCCTTTGCATATGCAAAGAGGAATCTACAAAGGTAAATATTTCTCAACTAACAAATTGTTGTTTTTAAGTTGAGTCAAGGTTCACCAATCTACTAGGCTTTGAATTTCATGGTAGATGTTTTGTTTTTGAATGCATGAAAGCATGATTCCGCCTTTAATTGTTAATTGCATGTTATATGATGTTATTCAAATGAACATGTTTTTCACAAAATTTCCTTCAGACATACCATGGGCTATTATCTAACACAAACTACAGTTCATTTTTGTTAGTGAACGCAACCGCAAACAATATGTGACCAAAGTGGTCCAAATAAAACTAGTCATTGACTCCAATCTTCCAGATTAAGCTCAACTTCCATTTGATCAATCTAGCTTCCAAGTGCTTGCCAAACATTTTACCCATAAGCACTCTCATTTCCCAGTGCTCGACAATAGCAGAAGAGACTAAGTTGGTTTGCACTATGGTCACCCCTTCTATATGGTGAAAGTGTTGTTGGCTCTCTCAATCACAGTGGGTTGTCACCCAGGTTGAGGAACCGGAAAAAGGTTTGACCCAAGAAGGTAACCTAGGATTAAGAACAAGTCTTTGTCTACGAGAAGAAGAGGCCTCAAGTTGCAATCTAGGAGCCATATGGTAGTAAGCTAAGTGAGTAAAGGTTGGCCTCAAGATATAGTTTCAATTGTCTTATCCTAGCCAAACTAGAATTCTAGCCAAATTAGATCCAGCTTAGTTGTCTACATCAAACAATATACAAAACTCCAAACCTATCCACTCTAATCCTAACTTAACTAATTCGAAATGTGAAATCCAATCTTAACTGGGCTATCAAATGTGCCCTAAATCTTCCAACAACCCGTTTCTTAGCATGTACAAATAATACTTGTCCTGCATACTCGTTGATCATTCCGAGCAAATCCAAGTTGAACCTTTATATCAACTACTGCGTCGTACCATGCTTCGCAACCTTTCTCTATTTGAATTGTAAAGTAACGTGAGAGTGAAATCTCACTTTAATACTTGTTAAGAATATTATTTAATAGTAGTGACTTGACAAATGTCTAATTTGTTAAGTAGTAGGTAATTATTTGAAATGTTTTAAAATGTTAAGAGTCGAAACAAATTTGTTAGACGACTTAACCCATATTTATTTTAGTTTGAGAAATGCTAAAGACATTCTCTTAAAGTCGATCTCCATAAACTCTCCATCATCTCATATATTTTTATACAATATTTTATAGGGGTGTGATATTCACACGATGAATTGAAGAAGATCAATGGACATAAATCAACAAAAGGTTTGTAAGAAGTAAAAATGAGTGTTTGGATAGCACACCCCTATTTTATAATGTTAACCCCTTTACCATTTTATCTATTTTTTGTTTTTTTGTTTTTGGAGATAACTCTTTTTGTTTAGCCCATTTAGGAAAATCCATTACTTTTCTCTCTTCCTCCACTCTCTCTCCTGGACTCCTTCCCCTCCCGCATTCTCTCTCTCCTTTTCTCCCTTTCTCCCTTTCTCCCTTTCACGCTGCTACAGCAGCCAAGACGCAGCACGGCAGGGACGACGGCGCCGCTGTCCTCCGACCTTTAATGACCCCAAACCTGGTATTCATAGAATCCTCTCTTCATACCATTCCAAATCTTTACCTTATTTCATCAAATTCGAAGCTAATAGGTTCGATTTTCAGATCTAAGCCGTGAAAGTTCGTGGATTTTCCGGCCGGAAGTTCGTGGATTCTGCGGTAGGGGTAGAATTGTCATTTTATTCTTTTCCGGATAAAACACTTCCTAAGATGATGGTGGAGGATCTTGGGGTGGAAGCCAAGGAATCGGCGGTTCGCGAGGTCGCCAAGCTCTTGCCGCTTCCCGAACTCCTCCAGTCCATTGCTTCCATCAAGGCCGATTACATTGCCCGCCAACAGGTTTTTCCCCCTTTTCTTTTTCTTCAATTTATTTTTTAGTAATTTTCATTTTTTTCCTGATGTTATTTATGTAATTAATGAGAGTGTATTTGAATTGGAAACTCTAATTAATGAATATATGCTTGCATATTTAGGAGATTGCAAAAAATGTTTTTAAATGATTGTCAATGTTTGAAAATTCAACATAATTTGGAGTTGTTCTGTGTTTTCAGGCAAATGATGCACAGCTTAGTACGATGGTCGCCGAGCAGGTACACCATGTGTAAATTTGATCCATATTTCCAGAGGTCTTTCTTTTTGTCATAGTCGAAAGTTGCTGGTTGATTACCAGTAGCATTACGGTCTAGTGGTATCGCTCTAGAGTTGGTCAGAGGTCTTAGGTTTGTTGTCTAGCCGAAACCCCACTTCCAATATTGTTGTATAGAAGTTATGTTTCTTGTTTATAGTCTGTTGACTCTTAATTAGTATCACAAGTGTCTTACAAAGGAACTGTTTTTCTTGTAGGTTGAACAAGCACAGACCGGGTTGGAATCGTTGTCCTTGTCTCAAAAGTCAATAAACCAACTCCGCGAGAACTTTGTTTCTATTGAGAAGTATGTTGTTCATGGGAATTTCTAGAGGCTTTATGATTTAAAGCAGATTTCTTTTGTGTGTTGCACTGTATAATATTAATAAGCAATTGTGCAACGTTGATGTGTTCATAATTCTTTGGTTAATATGATTTCCTTGTCATCAGGCTATGTCAAGAATGCCAGACATTGATTGAAAACCATGATAAGATAAAGCTCCTCAGCAATGCAAGGAATAACTTGAATACAACCCTGAAGGTTGGCAAGCTTTTCCCTTGTGATTCTGTTTGTGTGTATGTGCATAGTTTGGTTGATAATAATTAGATGTGTGAAGCTTTGGGATCTCACATTGTTCTATGGTTGCTCACTAGATATATATTGATCTTTGATAGGATGTTGAGGGTATGATGTCAATTTCTGTTGAAGCCTCTGAGGCTCGGGATTCTTTGAGTGATGATAAAGAGCTCATTAATACGTATGAGGTAAAAGTAGTGTTGCAAATTTAGTGTATTATGATATTTTTAAGCCTAATCTCTTATACTTTAGTTTGTTTTGGTTGCTACCTTATTTTTCTCATCAAATGATTCACTTATCTTTAAATTTAATAAAGCTCAGAAAACTTTACATTCCACATTGTATCTTTATGCTCCAAATTTTTCATTTTCATCCTTAAATTTGTTATAGAGGTTAACAGCTCTTGACGGAAAGCGGAGATTTGCATTAGCAGCTGCAGCATCTCACAAGGAAGAGGTTGGCAGGCTAAGGTATGTACATATCCTCTTTTCTAGCTCACATTGGCATTTATAGTTCTTTTAGCAATCTCAATACCTATGATGTTCTGTAACTATTTGTGTGTCCTGTTAACTTTGGGTCAGTTTGTTGAAATTGATCCCATTTGGGGTTGGCTTGATGAACCTGACAATGTAATAGGACTTGGGTGATGGTAATGGTCGCAATAATAGTTTTGTGTCATTCTATTTTGTTTATCTGATGCTTGCCATACATAATTTGTGATGACTTGTTACTATTTTTTTCAATTTTGAATTTTGTGTACTGTAGTGTATATTTCGAAGATGTCGACAGGACCTGGGATACATTTGAGAAGACCTTATGGGGCCATGTTTCCAACTTCTATAATCTTTCCAAAGACAGGTGCTTTCTCTATTCTATGGATAATGGTTCAATAGGGGCAGTTGTATGAATCTGCTCTATGTGATGTTTGTCATTTAGTGTTCTGTAGAATTCTCTGCAGTGATTGAGGTTCAGGTATCCATCCAACAGAGAACAAAGTTGAGACTGTGAAGCTCCTTCAAACACTCCTAATTAAATGATTCTAACATGCTGCAGCCTTCCATTTGGGAAGAGTTGCTGAGAGGGAGTTCTTAAATTCCATAGATACTGAATTCCAGGGTGATCACCAAAATCTGGCCTTATACCAAAGTTCATTCGTCCTCAACCCGCTAAAATCTTTAAAATCCTTATATTTGTTTCTAAACATATGACCCAAATGATGGCTAACATATTGCATCCCTACAAAGCATTTGTTTTTTTCTTTGATGATAAAAGATTTGCTTACGATGCTTTTAGTGTCCTCTCAGAGTAAGAGTATCATTAATTACTTTTGTTCTCACACTTTTCCTGGTTTTAATCTTTCTTTCTTTATGTATATTGGTTTCAGATCACAAATGCATTGAAGCATCCTGATAACTTTAATATGTATATCATTCTGAGTATGCTCAGATCCATCTAATGCTCTTTTTATCATTTCTATGTTGCAGCCCTCAAACTTTGGTTCGTGCTTTAAGGTATGAATCTGGGATACATTTCTGCAATTGTCTTCTTGTTATACAATGAGCTGCTGTATTTTTTTTTGTTACCGTAGCAGATCCTTGATAAAAACCATGTATTGAAACTTAACCACTCTCTGGCTGTGAAATTTCAAATAAAAATATTTGACTCAAATGGATTTAAAACCTAATTTTCTGCTACTTTATCTGGCTTAAACTGGAGTTCTATCTATTTTCTTAAAGCTCTGAATTCCTTTTTTGTGTTTATGAAATTATGGGTTCATACAGTTATTGTGTTAGATCAATGATAGTTTATATGGCAATGTTTTGTGTCTTGTTATCCTTTTTTCAATTTTTTTTTTATGCTACTTCAATAGTTGATAACCATTTTGTTCTTCTGTTTTGTGTCCCCCTGTTAGGGTTGTTGAAATGCAAGAAATCCTTGACCAACAACTTGCTGAAGAAGCAGCTGAGGCTGAGGGAGGTGGTGCCATGGCAACAATTGCTGCAAATCCTCGTAGAACTGCCAAGTAACTATTTTGAATTGATTTTCAGTTTTATGTCTTATCTTCTGATTGGTGTATGACTCTTCTCATGATAGTCACCAAATATAAAGCTAACATACGGATATATCGTGTATGCATCTCCAAGTCATGTTACACATCAATACATCTTAACTGCAGAAAGTCTACCACATCAACGGCTTCTTCAAGAAACCTGGCACAACAGAAGTTGAATGTTCAAGGCAAAGGCTATAAGGACAAATGCTATGAGCAAATTAGGAAGACTGTTGAAGGACGATTCAACAAGCTACTGACAGAGGTACATTTGAAAATAATCATTTTGCCACATATTGATGAAAATTCCATGACTTCTTGTTGCCATATCTTATTGGTATTGCAATTTTTGGAACAGCTTGTTTTTGAAGATCTTAAGGCAGCCTTAGAGGAAGCTCGAACGGTACACGCATTTATCTGCTTATCTTGATGATCTGATAAGTTTTTCAATTGATTTTTGTGTAGTCTGGAACCAAGGATCAAAATGTTGATGTTGGTAGAAATATCGTTAAGATTTATGGAAATGCCAACATGAATATTGATGTCTCTGGAAATATTGGTAGATTTTGAATGGAAGCTTGAAATTTTGTGTAATTTCGTTTGAATTAAATAAGAGTAGGTTTGGGATTTTATCCCTTTCTACCTTAACAACTATATGGCGGCAAACGATGTTTGTTTTCGTTTTAACACATTTCTCATGAAGGTTGTTGAATTGTACTTCTGGTTTAGTATCATGTTGTTCACTCTTGTTAGTTGTGGTGATTGGCTTTCTTGTGTTTCACTTTCTTTAATGATACCAGAACTGAATTGTTGTATTCAGTTTCCACATTTTTTTTTTTTTTAATGTTCTAGATTGGAGAAGAGCTTGGAGATATATATGACCATGTGGCTCCTTGTTTCCCCCCAAGGTTTGTGCTTTATATTTTCCTTGGTTTACGACCTTTGAGCTATGCAACTGTTTGTTTTGGCTCCGGTCCTGAAAGGGTCTGATTGTCTAGGATAGATCTTAGAATTGAATTTATCAGGCATTATTGTGCAAACAAAAAGTGTTAAGGTTATTCTTAGCTTCTTTATTTTTTATTTTTCCTCTAACCTATCTCTACTCCCTTGGTCATCACTTTATGTTTGTAATTTGGATTTTGGGTGGAAATTTCATTCGTTTGCTGGTAGTACCAGTTAGAGGGCACTGTAGCCAAGAAGAATAGAGGCTTTGGGGAATGAGAGTTTCGGAACCCAAAACCTTTGAAAATCAGAACTTAAATACTATACTGAATATGTTTTATAACACAAGTTTAAGCTATTGGAGAATAAAGTAAGCAATGTATATGAAGCTTTCATAATTGATCTAATGGGTCAAGAGTATTCTAGGAAGTGGGTGCTTGCCCAAATTTTTCATGCACATGCTATGAATTTGGAAAGCATTTTGTTTAGAAAACTATCTTAACTAAATGTTTTATTTGATGTGATGGAAAATTCATTCTGGCAGATATGAAATATTCCAACTGATGGTCAATCTGTATACGGAAAGATTCGTTCAAATGCTTAGATTACTCAGTGACAGGGCAAATGAAATGACAAACATAGAGATTTTAAAGGTACTCTCCCGATTCCTTAATTGTTCCAAACTTGCAGACAGTTTTGCATTTCTTGAGAACCAACCTTGTATGCTATACATTTATACTAAATATAAATTATAAGTTTTGAAGATACCTCTTCTGCACGAAACTAAATGTTTGTCTGTATTTGATAAAAACATGTGTATGCTAAGAAATTGGTGTAGTGGTGAATGATATTTGTTTTATATTCTACTCTAATAAATACAATTAAGGGGCCAAAAGCTTTGACTCTTGGCATTGGGAGGGGTGGGGATAGGAACTAGGAATGCAATTATAAAAATAATAAAATCAATGTATTGTATTTTAAAAACTAAAACTGAAGTAATAAGACCTAACAAAACCAAATTTTGGATACAAAAAAGTTGGGTTACTACCTGTTGCTAAAGATAGGGTGAGAATCAATGTTCTAAAAATCGCTAGGTGGTAGGGAGGGGCCCAGGTGGTTTTTGTCTTTTCATTAAATTTAATATAAAAAATATGAATAATTACATTCTTATACTTAAAAATCTCAATAAAACCTAATGTAAGTCCACTAAGTATAATAAAAAAAAAAAATTAGAAATGAAAAAGCCCATATACTTTCATTTGTATTACTAGGTTTATTTTGGACGTTTTTGATTGGGTCAAAAAGTCCATTAAACTCCAAGTCCATTTAACTTTAAATGGAAAATTGAAAGATGCAGACATCCACTTAGATATAAGTAAATGTCGTTGTATAGCGTAAGTTATTTGAACAAGTTTCTATTCATCATCTTCTTGTTCTCGGTCACCACTATTCATGTATCATCTTCTTGGTTGCCGCCAAACTTCATGCTTAGTCGGGTCGGCAGGCAGCTGCCTAGGCCTATTTTTAAAACACTGGTGAGAATGAGATGTAACAATCATAACTCTAAAAGGTTTAAATGGAGTAGAAAATGTTAATAAAAAACCAGGAAACCAAATATTCTAGAATACCTGCAGATCCTAGTAATTAGTTTTACTTGTGAAATTATCTTTCATTACTAACTATACTTCAAGTTCGGAAGTTCATCTTACAACGTGAGTTTCTTAGTCCTATTCCTACTGTCCTTTCTTGTTTGGAACTAGGTAACTGGTTGGGTGGTTGAATACCAAGAAAATCTTATTGGGCTTGGGGTCGATGAATCTCTTGCTCAAGTATGTTCTGAGAGTGGTTCCATGGATCCCCTTATGAATTCTTATGTTGAGAGAATGCAAGCTACGACAAGGGTAACAATATTCTTCTAATAATCTTCTTATGCTTTGTTTTACAGTTTTTCTTTCATGTAAATTCTGATGTCTTAAGATAAGTTTGCACTTATGTTTTCTAGAAATGGTACTTGAATATCTTAGAGGCTGATAAGGTACAACCACCAAAGAAAACAGAAGATGGGAAGCTATATACACCAGCTGCTGTTGATTTATTCAGGATCCTAGGAGAGCAGGTGCAAATAGTTCGTGAGAATAGCACTGATCTGATGCTCTACAGGATTGCCTTGGCAATTATTCAGGTTATTTCGGCTAAGCTTTCATGCTGATACACTATTATAGTGCCTTGGCAAATATTTCTTGTTTTAATAATTTTTAGGCATTTAATCATATTTTGATTGCCCATATAAGTAGAGCTTAAATTTACAAGATTCAAAAGTTTTTGCCTGATGATTTGAGATAGGCATGAGTTTCCCTGGATTTGCTAATGTTCTTCCTCGGTTTCCTTGATTTAAGAATGCTTCTTCACTTGGTATTAGATGAAAAAATTAATAAGCTGCAATATTGGTCTCTCTTATTCTTCAGGTAATGATTGATTTTCAAGCTGCTGAAAGAAAGAGACTTGAAGAACCTGCTTCGGAAATTGGTTTGGAACCTTTATGTGCAATGGTTTGTGAATTTCTTACCTTTAATTGTCTGTATTTTATTGATTGGTTCATAAGTAATTTACCAAAGGTTCTTTCCATTAAATTGTATGCAGGTTAACAACAACCTGCGCTGCTATGATCTTGCGATGGAGCTAAGTAATAGCACTTTGGAAGCTCTCCCACAAAACTATGCTGAACAGGTTACGCAGCATCCTTAGTTGTTTTATTCATTATGTATTAATCTTGATTCTTTTTATTACGACCCTCTGTTTCTTTGTTTTCAATCTTTCTGTTTAAAACTTTATTATATCCAGGTAAGGGGCTTATTTATTAGCTGCAGCTAATATCTGAAGTTTTTTTTTTCATTTTCAATAAATGATTTCATTGCATGAGTTGTACTAAATATGGGCTGAACTAGCCCAAGCTAAGTCCTCCTATTTGTTACTGTAATGAGCCTGTCCTATGGGTATTTGGGCAACTTAAGCTGCATATGCTGTCATCAAAACTGTGGCATTTAGGGGTGATTGTGAGATCGCCATGATAATATCAACCTTTCTTTTTCATTATGACAGGTCAACTTTGAAGACACATGCAAAGGTTTCCTAGAGGTTGCAAAGGTATTTTGGCTGTTGGAGTGTGTTTTCCCTTTTGGTACCAGGATTTTTATGTTTATTTTCCTTTTACATACAGTTGTTCTATATACACATATAGAAGTATATTGAGTGCACTAAAGACTCACGAAGAAGGATATTTGTTCGTGTTTAGATATAAGTATTGAAGTGTCTTTCAATTATTATCTTCACGTCATTTCATAGCTATTGAGTTTTAATAATATTGCCTTAATGGTAGGAAGCTGTGCATCAAACAGTCTGTGTTATCTTTGAAGATCCAGGAGTGCAAGACTTGCTTGTCAAGCTTTATCAAAAGGGTAAGGTAATTTACTTGCTGGTATTGTGATTAATATTACTCCCTCCCTCCCTCCCTTGCTATTATTAAGAACCTGTCGTTTTATTCTTGTTTATATGATTCTCTATTTAATTTTTGTTTTCTATATTTTTCAGAGTGGAGTGAGGGACAGGTTACGGAGTATCTTGTTGCAACATTTGGTGATTATTTTACAGATGTCAAGATGTAAGTTTCTTTTGTTCAAACACCGGCAAAACCTTATTCATTGTTTTTCAATGCATTTATCGTTTTCTCATTGTGACCTTGAATTCATTGTTTTTCTGGTTGTGCTGTTCTGAATTTAAGGTACATTGAAGAAAGATCATTTAGGAGATTTGTCGAGGCCTGTCTGGAGGAAACAGTGATCGTTTATGTTGATTCTCTTCTAACACAGGTTAAATTTCTCACAAGTAGCTGACTTTTTATTGTGAACAACATAGGTTCGGGACTCTAGTGTTGAATAGTATTTCGAGACCATTTTATCACTTAATTGTATTTGTTAATGCGTTTTTCTAATTAATATTTGTTAATGCTTGTGATGGCAGAAAAACTACATCAAGGAAGAGACTATCGAGAGGATGAGATTAGATGAAGAGGTTCTGATGGACTTCTTTAGGGAGTATTTAAGTGTTTCCGTGAGTGCTAATCCTTGCTTTCGACTTTTTGTGAAAATATTGTCATCCAATATTTTATCGGAATAAATATTTGATGACAGTGTTTTCCATTTGCTTGTGGGATATGCTTATATTGTTAGAGTCTAATGCTTTTCCATTCTGATTTCGTGAAATTGGCTACAGAAAGTTGAAAGCAGAGTCAGAATATTGGGTGATTTGAGAGAACTTGCTTCGGCGGAGAGCTTGGATACCTTCACACTCATTTACACAAATATTCTTGAACATCAACCTGACTGTCCGGTAAACATTAACCCTAGACTCAATTGTTAATAATGCACGACTAGAACACTACCGACGAACTACTAAAGCACTACAAAGCTATTATTAAAACACAAGAAATGCACTACAAAAACACTAAACAAACTGTATTGCATCTAGTCATTTTTCAAGCCCATTTTATCTAATTCATGCAGTACATTCAAAACAAGTTATCCCAAGTTCCATGGAACTTTAAAGTCCCTCATGCAAACGCTCTATTAGAAACGATTACCAAAGTATTTCGCGTTTGAGTATATTGTAAATATTTATTGTCCATTTGCAGCCTGAGGTTGTTGAGAAGCTTGTTGCACTGCGAGAAGGCATACCACGGAAGGATGCCAAAGAGGTATGTGCAATCCTATGATTACCCTTTTTTTTTCTTCGTTTTTCCCCGGAGGGAAGAACAAAACTATAACCATGCATTTCCCCGGGGGTGTAATAACATGTTTGTCAAACAGGTCGTCCAAGAGTGCAAAGAGATATACGAGAATTCTCTTGTCAATTCGAAGCCCGTAAAGCCGGGTTTCGTTTTTCCGCGAGTGAAGTGCTTATCGAGCTCCAAGGGATCCATATGGCGGAAGTTAACCTAGTCGAACATGAACCGCTACTTGCAGATTTGTGCGTGTATCAGAAACACTGCTGCCAGTTATGTATATTTGATCAATTTCCTTCTTCGTTTTTTTACTTGTGACTTTGTAAGTATGCTACATTTCCCACACCATTAATTTTTGTTCTTTTCAATAAAATTCGTGTTTATATTTTTATTTTACATAAATTATGTGCTATGAATTACTTCTACTCTACTATTTGAATTAACTTTATGCAATTACTTGCAACTAATTGTGGCTCGAGAGGTGCAAGGAGAATGAGTGTAACTGAAATATTAGGAACATTCTCTTCTTGTCCCTAATTTTCCTACACCATTTTCTCCTAAACCATTTATTATCATTGGGGTAGACCGGGTTCAATCGAGTTAATAATACTTCAATCTAACCCATCCCGTCTACGGATGGTCGGATATTTATCCAAAATAAAGTTTTGGTGTTTAGAATGGAACCTGATCCAATCCATGTCGATTACGTTGATCAGCAGACCTACCAAAATGCGCACCCCTAACCGCGGATCACTAAACTCTCGTAGTTTTTATTTCTCTTTGTTGCTAAAATCATTTTCCCAAATATAGTATACCAAACACTTAGAGCATTTCTAACAATTTGTTAACTTTTTGATAGTGTAGAGAGTGAACAGCGTCGGAAAGCTACTTTAACTAATTTATTTAACTTTTCATCTTGAACAACACTCTATGTTAACAAACTTTGAATAACAATTCATTTCAAGTTAATATTTTATTATCAATCATTTCAAATAGAAAAAAACCCAACTCACTCATTTTTTAGAACCACATTCTCTCTTTTCCACTTGGATCCATCCACCCTTGAGTTTTATTAGTTTGTTAACATTTAGCATTTGAACATAAACTATATAAATTTAAAGAGCAACTGTTCATTTTGTTTTTATATTGTAATCATTTGTTGGAGAATTTAATAAGTTTTATACTGTTTGAAATAAAAAATAAAAGAATTCATCAAGCACTCGAGAGACTATGTTTGAATTCCCCTCCTGTTGTTTCATATGTATTAACAGGGAAAAAAAATAAAATAAAAAAATAAACAGGTCTCACGGTGGGTCGGGTTATGTAATTATCCTAAGTCCAATGATAACTTGCCCCAATCAAACAGGTCAAGTAGCCATTTAGCACTTTAACAAACTCCGAGACCCGCAGGCCCATTACCAAAGGCCATCCCCTCTCCACGTGATCACGAAAAACGGATTTAGAGAGAGAGACGCAAAAGGTTTTAGAGAGAAAAATTTTGAAATATAGGCGAAGAACCGCCAGTTTTCAGAAATGGAGAGAGAAGCACTCAAAATGTTAAGGCTTGTTTGATATCCTATTTGAAATTTTTTATAATTTCTCAAAACATTTCTTAAGAATTTTTCTTGAAAACAATTTTCTTTAAGATTCAAAAACTTGTTTGGTATGCGATTTAAAATTTTAAATCTTACAACTTAAACTGGACAAAAAGATCCATAAAAAGGAGTTGAGAGAGAAAGAGGAGAGAGGAGGAAAGAAAGTAAGAGATGATTGGAGGAAAGAGAAAGAAGTGAGAAGATCGGAGGAGATAGAGATGAAGATGAGTGATAGAAAGAACCGAGAGAATGAAAATAGCGGATTGGAGGAGAGACGAAAAAGGTAAAAAAAAAGAGAAGGGGGAGAGAGAAAGAAGAAAAGAGAGATAGATTTGGAGTGAGAGGGGAGGAGGGAGAGAAAAGAAAGGAGTGAGTTTAAGTTTAAAAACTCTAAAAACTCAATTTTTGTGTTTTTAGATAATAGACTATATTTTTTAGTTAGTCTTGAGTTCAGTTTTTGAAAATAGTCCTACCAAACAAGTTTTTAAGGCCTAAAACTTGAAAATTGTTTTTGAGTTTAAAAAGTTAGATTAAAGTAGAGTACCAAAAATGCTCTTAGCATTCTCTCTCTCGCTCTTGATTTTTTATTCCAACACTAGCTTTAGTCTCTGTTTGTTGTGACATAAGTCCCTTCCTACAATAATTCTCACAAGAACAAGGCCTACTCGACATAAATTATGAAGTTAATGAAACATTTCATCAGAATCTTTCACAAAACTATCAACTAATCACAACGGTTCGTTATTAGACTGTGGTATTTGATTCGCTAAATACATCGTTATTGTATACTCTTTCATATGTATGGGAACATGGCGTGTGCTATGCACGAATGGTTGGAATTTTTCGAATGTCGGATCTAAACTGTGGAAAGACAAGGAAGAGGATCTAACGGTTGAAATGCATCTAACTATACTGATTCGTTATATGTTAGTACTCAGAACACAATATTGTCTTACGTTGCGATATGTAATTGGTTATTCATGCAGGTTGCTGAAGCTTGAGAAGGTCAAAAGATCAAGCACCGGAGGACGTCCCAATCCTTATGTTGACTCGGTATACATATTTATATTAAAGTTCGTTATTTACGTGTGTATATTTGTTCACCATTTTTAAATATTATAAAGTATTGTAAGAAGCGTTAAAATTTTGAAATTTGCGTCGTAATCAATTTCATCTAACAACTATTAATCAAATCCAAATAAAATAGTATGGCTTAAGTTCACTTGATATTTTTGTTTCATATTAATTTATGATTTACTGTTTTAATTTGCAGATAGCATGAGAAGGTAGCTAATGGAGACCCGGTTGAGCATGCACGGGTCGGGTTGGCCAGAAATAATAGGGTTTTGGATGTGCTATCCACTCTCCATTTTTTACTTCATACCTATCCTCTTAATTTGATGCCGTCAGAGCGACTAAAATAAAAAAGATTAAATGAAATAAATTAACAAAGAATGTGAGAAATAAATAGAGGTGTGTGGATAACACACCCCTAGAGTTTTAGCGATCCAATCAGGAGTCCGATCCCTTGAATCGGGTTGGGTAAATTTTGTTACGATGGATGGCTAAACCTGAGAATATAATTATATATATATATATATATATATATATATATAGGTATAAATATAGTGACACAAAAAAACAAACAATTAAATTCTAAAGGTTTCAGCAAATACATAAGCAAAGAACAAAGAACCAAATTAGGGCGGTCTCAGCAACCCTTTTCATATTGTTATTAGCTAATACCAACCCATTTGTTCTAAAGAAACCGAGAAGGTAATATTTTAATTGAAATGCTAATTATATTCTTAATCATGACATGATCGATGGCAGGCTTATGATCGTTCAAGTAGCTTGAGCCTTTTAGAAAAGTAAACGAGAGAGGTTCATGTGTACGACTATTATTTGTGTGACATTTTACTAATGACTACCTTTCGTAATAAGAAAAGTTTATTTGAACGACTGTCCTCTAATGTGGCTATTAACACTTACAACAGGAAACAAGAATTCATGAACACAGAAAAATCTTAAAAGAGAAGAAAGGAAACTGAATTGTATTTCACTAGAGGAAAACAATTATTACAACCGACCTTATCTACTACAAATGAGAGAGAAACATTACTTATACACTACCACTCAGTCTAGGTAGCTTAGGACATAAGCCACAACTGATGTGGCAAATACACTAACCAAGCTTAAAATTGAAACAATGCTTAAGAAAATCTGGTCCGTGTAGACCTTTAGTAAGAACATCAACCACTTGATCTTGAGTTGGGATGTACTGCACAATAAGTCACCCTCTTGAGTTGGGTGTGAGACCTTCATGCAGGCTCCATACATTAGCAAGAGACTGGCAGCATAATACATGCTTACGAAATAACTTATCCTCTAATAGCATGTCCATTAAAATATTTATGTAAACCTTATCTCTGTTAAACAAGTCGATACTAAAAATAGCAACACTATTTTCTTGAGCATAAATATCTTCTACTACTAAATGTAGTACGTATAAAAAAAGACTTACACCTTGAATTTTGTTTTAATATTTACAAACATTCAAAGTCGGTACATATTTCATCGTTCAATTTAATTTAAAACTAAAATTAAGATTGTTGGGCCTTAGTTTGACTTAAGTGACAACATAGAACCATAGAGTTGAAAGTGGCATTGGCACTAAGGTTGGTCCTAAATTCTAGTCGTCACGTTGAATACCAACACAACGACAGCCACAAGTTGAAAAATGGTTAAAAAAATGGTCCAATGAGCCATTGAGGTTGAGGACATGAACGTTCGTGGTGATAGGGGCCGTCAAACTAACGACTAAATGAGAACATTCAACGCGTAGCTGAGAACGTCACGCAGTATTTCCTTGAACCAAACTGAAAAAAATTAAAAGAATAATTAAACGAACTAGTCAAATCGTGGCGTAGAAAAATATGTAGGGGTCATTATTTTGGCGTATGTCATTCAACTCTTTCTATATTTTGACTTCGCACGAAATAGTGGAATTTTATTTCATTCTGGTCACCACGTTGACACATACAATACATAAAAACCCCATGCAATTATATATTTAATGTCTATAAATTTACATGTGAAGCTTGTAAATCTGAAATCATATTTAAATATCGAGAAATCTTATTACCCTTAAGTGATGGCCTGATGCTCATCATCTTATTTATTACCGTTAGATGCGTTTAAATTTAGTGATTTGTGTAGTGAATAGACACAAATATTAAAATTTAAACTCATCTAACGATGATAAATATGTGATAAACATTACCATCACTTAAGAGTGGTCAGCAAAAATACACCATAAATATGAGTGTTTTCTAGCTTTTGAGGGTTGAATACTATTGCGGTTCATGACAACTTTTTTTTTTAAAATTTAACTTGAAAATTAAAAAAGAAAACGCAAATAAACTAAAAATTACTTTCCTAATGCAAAGGCATAAATATATAGGATTTTTCATTTTGTTTTTATCATACAACTAAAGTCTTATTTATTTTTTATAAAATCGTAGAATTTGATTCCCTACCCCCACTGTTGTTGGTTGTTGAAATCGTGCTAACCTTATACACCAACCTAATCTAAACTACCTACAACAAAATCCTTCTTATCAATAAAAAAGAGTAAAAAGACAATTTAGTTTTTTAGCACAAAATAAAATTATGGACTGTAATGTAATTTTGCACAAACCAAATTTTGTAATTTTTTTGTCTTCCCTCACCCATATATCATCATAGCATCATATCTACTTCGTATCTCTACCCCACATCTGCATAAACACGGCGAAAAACAAATAAAAAAAGCAAAAAAATTGCTTTCGCCCACTAAGTGTGCGCGCTTAGGCTAGTATCTAATCAAACAACAGAATCTAGCATGTTATTGCTAACCTTATTCCATCCACTTACCCTTAAAGAAAGAGTAAAATGATTTGTTGAAGCTTTTCACATAAGAAGAAAATAATTAAAATAAAAGGGCACCACGGCAATTGACAGAAAATATGGGCCCTTAATATAAAAACCCAAACTAAGAGACCGTCGGGAAGGCTATATAAAGGACCAAGTCTCCCCTTCTTTCTCGCAAACCATTTCTATTTCTCTTTTCTAGCATTGGGTTCTCTCTCTCTAGATTTTCTCTCTTTCTCTCTCTAGGAAAACAAAGAGAGAGGGAGAGAAAGGAAAAGATTGACAGAGAAACATAAAAATCTAGAAAGATGGCGGCGAAGTGGGTGGAATTATTGGATACGGGGGTGAGAATAGCAGCAAGGTTTCACTCTCACTGCCCACAAACTGGACGATTGTATTACCATCCTCCCTGCAGCTCCTCTACGTCTGGTCAAGAACACCGCCATCATCTGCAACCCCAGAAGAAGCCCACCACCAATGTCAGATCCGTTGATGACGTCATCACGGCCAGTTGCGGCGTCAGGGCGGCGTCGGCAGCTTATGCGGAGGCCAACACCACCAATGAGTTCATGTTGTATTCTGTTTTGTGATTAATTATAGAGAAACGAAGGAATGAAATATTAATTTGATTTTTCCTAATGAATTAGTACCAATATTTTATTTTTTATTGATAACATTTTTTTTGCTCTTCTTCGTTTTTCTGCTTTTCAAAAAGGAGGGTGAGGGTTTTGCGGAGGATAAAATGCTCTACCACTACAATATGAAAATTGGAAATGTTATCAAACCTGCAAGTTATATAAAACCCATAAACTACATAAAAAAATAAGGCAGAAACTATGAATTTACAAATTCTATTTGTTGAAATAATCAACATCAAATACTTATTGATAAATGATGATGTTGAGATGCATCATGGTATTTACTTTTTATCAAAAAAAGAAAAGAAAAGAAGACATAATTTCATATCACATAAATCTTGATCAAGATAGAAATGATAGAACAACCAAATTGCATTCAAGGTTCGAAATAGTATCATGATTAGTTCGCGTATACTTCTACTAATCTGAATAGTCATAACATGCTCCTAGATGTCAATCATAGTTTGTGGATATATGTATTGATCAAATACTAAAAAATTACAACCATTGAAACTTGAATTTATTATTTCAGCCAATTTCTCAAATTAAATTCACTTGTAATTGTTTATAGGAGGGAGGAAATGAATTTAGAAATATCGGTCTCGTCCAAATTGGAAAAGCAACCATGAAGTAGATTGTTTTTCTTTTTTTTTAGATCAAATAGCAATTAATTAAAAAAGACCTAGATTTTACATAAGATATACATGCCAAATGTGATTAGGAACGAAATGCCATACGTACCCAAAGAAACACCAGAATTATACAATTATAAACTCATTAGAAATATAATATAATTCCTCAACTACATATAACCTATATCCAACCAACGTAAAAGATAACACTTATGAGAACTAAATCTTGCATGTCAAAAATAAAGGTACCACAAGAAAAAAACTGCACTACCCTATGATGATCTCGCAATTATCGACAAAAAACATTGCTCCTAGGCTCCTCCAACAAATGTCATCAAGGTCCTCTAGAACTCCAATTTCCTCTCCATGTATCTCGCCCTCCAACTCCTTAGACTTCAAATCACGCACGGCCAACCCTCTATTGCTTTCCTCCTATACCAAATTCGCCCCGTGATATGGTTCATCTGTAGCTGAGGAATTGTATTATATTTATGATGAGTTTCTAATTCTATAATTGTGGTAATTCTTTGGGCATGTATAACATTTTGTTTCTAATCCAGGAATTTCCTATGTGTTTTATTTTATTTTATTAAAGTTAACTAAAATCACTTCCCTTCACCCTTGGTCCATCTGTCACTAAAAACCACCTCGCCCATGAAAACTTGACATGCAAGGAGAAAAACATGTGGCCATGTAGCTGCTTTGATCCCTAGCTGGGTCTTTCTTGAGAACCCCTCGAAGACGTAGGCCATGGGGAGGACAAGGCCAATGCGGACGAAACGCCACTTGTATATCGTGGTTCTGTGAGAGCTCCTAAGGCCATCTCCAACCGAAGGGTCCAGAGAGCCAGAGGGCCAGAGGGCCGAAAATAGCCCTAAAACCGTCTCCAACCGAGGGCTAGGCCAGAGGGCTCTGGAATCTGGGAGGGCCCCACGGGATCAGAGAGGGCTGGAGGGCTGGCTATTTTTTTTTTAATGATTTCCTATTGCTGTCGGTTAAAACCGACAGCATTAAAGACCTTTTTGTTTTTTTTAATAGTTCTGCTATTAGTGTCGGTTATAACCGACACTAATAGTTTGAAATGTTTTTTAATATAACGGCTAGCTGAGCTAGCCGTTGGTTGTTTTTTTTTTTTTTTTTTTTTTTTTAATTTGTTTTAAACATTACTAGCCGTTGGTTTTTTTTTTTTAAATTTATTTTAAACATTTTTTTCTTCTATAAATATAGTGAAGTTCTTTCAATTCTTCACTTCATTTGCAATATTTCCTTCTTCAATATTTTTCAATATTTCCTTCAATATATTTCTCAATATTTCCTTCAATATTTCCTTCAATATATTTTCTAATATTTCCTTCACCTATAATATTTTGATAGGAAAAAAAAAGAAATTATGGCTCGGCGGCAATTGTTTACCTCTGACTATACTCCTACAATGGCGGATGATGAAGATGATATTGATTATGGATATTAAATTTAAGTCGTTGTAATTTTTAAATTTAAGTTAATGTTGTTTTTAAATTTAATTTGTAGTGTTTAAATATAAGTTGTTGTTTTTAAATTTAAGTTGTTGTAGTTTTTAAATTTAAATAATAAATTATGTTTGGTCCTATGGCCCTTTGGCCCTCGGTTGGAGACGGTTTTTTGTGACAGGGCTAAAACGAGCCCCTTGGCCCTCTGGCCCTCGGTTGGAGACGGAGGCAAATATGGCCCTGTACTGTTCATTAAAATATTAATATCTTAGGGAATCTTGGAGGGCTAGAGGGCTCAAACGAGCCCTCTGGCCAGCCCTCGGTTGGAGATGGCCTAAGGTTCTTGCAGATATGGTGGAGAGTAGCTGTGTATGTTAACTTGACTTTTGATCTGGAAAAATTATGGATGGTGTGTATTTGATTAGCTTCTCATAAGTTTCCAAATTTTATTTATTTATTTTTTTTTATGTACATTTGTAGAAATTTAGTCACCTTTTGAAGCCTATACTCTTAAAGAAGTACAAGGTCAACCCAACCCATTACAGAATTATTTGAGCTTTGCCAGAAGCACGGAAAACATGTTGACATCGAGCATTGGAGAGATGAGACCTAAGTATTGCTTGTGTCTAGGTTGATGGTGTGTTTGTTGATATCAAGCTTTGCAATCTCCTTTTGCTCAGAAGAACCCGAGGCAACGGACATGCCATCAACAAAGACACTAGCAATACTCATGGTCTAATCTCTCTAATGCTTGATATCAACATATTTCCCGTGTTTCTGGCAAAAACTCTAACAACTTTGTAACGGGTTGCTTTTGACCTTGTATTTCTTTAAGAGTAACTATAGGCTCCAAAAAGTTACTAAATTTCTACGAATGTACATAAAAACAAAACAATAAAAACTAACAGGTTATATTCAACTTCGAAATGCTTGGAAAACTTAATAGAAGTTAATCAAATACACACCATCCATAATTTTTCCATACCAAAATTTAAGCCAACATACACAGCGTCTGCCGCAGACTCCACCATATCCGGCGTCTCGTCTTCTCCAGTGACCTAAAATTTAGAACATATTGCACAGAAATACCCAGATTCAAACCATTCAATTAACAACCCAAATCTTTGACCGAAAAGAAAATCAACAACCCAAAGCCTCAATAAAACAACAGAAATTATCTCCAGCTGACAGATTTATTGAACTTCTTAACGTAAAATTCATAACAAATTGCACACAAATCCTAATATTAAACCGTTAATTGACAAGAACAATCCTGTTAAGAAAATTAAGCCGGAGAAAACAATGGGAAAAATCTAAAATATGACAAAATTAATACCTATGGAACAGTTGAGTTTTCCGACACAAATCCAGACAGCAAGAAAACTTAAAAAATAAATAAAAAAACCTAAGTAAAATGTTCCTTCTCTTGTTCTTTCTTTTCACAAATAAAAGAGAGAATCGCAAAAAAATGAAATTGATTGAGGTCAACGAGAGTTAATTAATTAATATCAACAACCTTGTCGCGGAGCACAGGTGCATTGTGGCGGAGGTGGCGCTAAAGGCCGTGCCGGACAGCCAAACGTGCTAGCCTGACATTTGCGGAGCGCAGCAGAGAGCGGCGTTGCCGATGAATTTGAGGCGCTGGAACGACGGCGATTCAGAGTAGGAGGAGTGGGTCAGTGCTCCTTTGTTCCTGAAATCGTAGCCCACGATTTGCTCCACGAACCGCTGCATTTCCGGAGATGGCTATGGGAATGATGATTTGCGGAGGTTTTTTGTAATACTGTTTTTAATTTTTATGGGTTTTTGTTGTGTTTTATGCAAGGTCTAAAATAGAGATGATATTGGAAATATCGGTAATCCAAAAACATGAAAATTTTGATGGAAATATCGGGATATTATCGATATCAACAAAAATTGAATAAAAACTACGGAAATTGTAAGAAAAGTTTGGAAATTTTTATTGAAACTTTGCAAGATGTTTATTTAGTCAATTATCTATTAGTTTATCACAAAAAATTGGAAGGAAATGCATTGCATGATGGATTTAACTGATTTAAGTTGATTATATAGCGAGCTGACAAACATTGTGAGTGTAGAAAATATGTAGTAATTAATGAAAGAAGTTTAAACACACCATAATCATTTATATATAATGAATTGGTACAATATTTTACACTTTATACATTGCATAGTAAGATACATGAGTGACTTAGTACCACATAAAGTTCCTATCAAGGTCTAAAATATCGATGATATCGGAAATATCGGTAGTCCAAAAACACGGAAATTTCGATAAAAATATCGAGATAATATCAATATTTTAAACATTGGTTTTATGAGGTTGGCACTTGGAAGTTGAAGCCTACTCTTGTTGTTTTGAGTTTGAAGCACCTGATTGGTTGGTGATGGGTTGGAGTGCAACTACTTCTTTTAGACCAATTTCAGTTCTTGAATTTATAAGTGGTCATCAATTTCTGCTCCAGATTAAAAAAAAAAAAAAAAGATTATCATACACATCAAATTACTTCTCCCAACTCTTTTTAATTTTTTAATATTTATTTATCAAGTGTTAGTGGTGTGTAGAAAATATTAAAAATGTGTGGAAGAAATAATTTGGAGTGTGAATATAATCTCTCTAAAAAAAAGGATTAGCATTGATACAAAGGGCCTTCCGTGCGTATGGAAAACCAAGTGAAAATGATGTATATCAAGACTTTTCACACATTTCTTGTTAATTTTTATTATGTGATATTCTTCAATTTATTCTATCCGACAATGGTATGTGGATAGCACCACCCGAATGTAAGCTCAGATATTTAGGGCTTACTAAAAGGCAAAATTTGGGTATATGAACACTAAATGTCACCCAATCCTTAAAACATAAATTTTAGAACCTAAAATATATTAATTGTGGTGGAATGATTATAACCCTAATTTTTGTGGGTATGACATTTTATCCAGAAGTGATTGAACATTGACATTGAAAGACATCTACTATCTGTAAATGGGGATACGAATCATCGCAAGAAAGACTGATGGAAGGCGGAAGATAATATGGGTGAGGAGAATAAACAAGGCAGACAGACCGATGCAAGGTAAAAATGGTATCACATATAAGGAAGTCTAATGATTTTCCATACAAAAGAGATTAAAGCTGCATAAAAGATGCAGTGAAACCAGAGAACCGGAGTTAAGGATAGAGCCTAGTTTATCTCACCTTAAAATAAATTCGTCATTTGGCATCTCATAAAGTTTAGTCTCGAACCCCTTGAGGAATTCCTCCACTCTCAAATCGATATGTGCTGGATCCTGTTAAGATCGACATAATAACGTACTTTGGAATAGGTAGATAAAACAACAGGGCAACAATAGTAGAAGCATGACCAACCTTCACTTTCGATTGTATAATAAACTGCACCCCAGAATCATTCCTGCATTAGGACAAAAGAAAGGAATGTAACTGAGAAAAAATAAATCACAAGATGATTAGATGAGGCGTGAAATTTAGGGATAAGGCATTTGAACTTGTCTCATGCCTCAGCTGGAGGAACGTGATGTAACCAAGCTGCTCAACAGATCTCAGCTGGTGGAAGGCAGCCTGCTTTGCCATACGAACGAACAGCAAAAGTTTCACATTTAGCATGAAATCATCCCGATGAACATATATTAACATAATTGTGTTTAAGAACAAACACAAAAACATGTGCTGCAAAAAACTCAGCAGGAACTCTTACAAGGTTTAGAACCGCACCTCTAATAATATTCAAATTTCCTGAAATATAGTTTCTATAATATTTTGAAGAGTAAACAGAGAAGAAATTGCTGGATTAAAAAATTTCAGCGGTAACTCTTACAAGGTTTTGTGAAGTTCAGATGAGACGATGCAAAATGAAAACTAGAGTCTATAACTTACTGAAGCAAGGATCGAGAGACTCTAAACCACCCCAACAGAATCTAGTTTATTCCTTATGTAAACAAATTTAAGAACCTGAATATAGTGGAGAAGGGAAGAATTCTCGTCACTTGGATTAAGGCCTTCCACAGGGTAAAAGTAGCTCTTGCCCTTTTCAAGCTTCACAACTCTATTCGTTAAATGCTGGGATGGGAATAAAGGTTGGCACATAGATTTTGAGCCCTTAAAGAAGACTTCTTCAATATGTTTGATCATTGACTCAGCTTCGTTCCTTTCAAGGTTTCCTGAAAAAAGCATAAAACTAAGGAACACTAACATGAAGAAAACAATGTAAAACCTAAAATGAAAAAACAATGTAAACCTAAGTCATTTTAAGGGAGAAAAATACGGGAACCTGCTGTATAACACTCTACGAAGGCCCTTGAGAGCATCAGAGGAACAAACTTAGCAAGATCTTCAACTTGAAGGTGAGGAAGAGCTTCAAGTTTTTCTGTCCATGGAAAAGTATGATCCTTTAGAATTAATGAGCAGTAGTTCCTAGCCTGCTCTTAAGGCTGTTGAAATTTCAAGTTTTGGTACCGCTTTGTGACCATTTCCTGATATGGCAAAACCGCAGATAACAGAAGTAAGATATGATTAAAGACACCACTTTAGATATCAGATTCCCAATCGCTTCATGAATTGACCCTTTTTCTTTCATGAAACTATGATGCTTAAAGAAATTACCTAATGGATAAAGCCAATGCACTTCAGAAGAAAAGGTGTTCGGAAAAGGTTAAGATATGCAGATATTATTAATTCCCTTACCGGACCACCAATGAGACAGCCTATCAAAATGCTCATCCAGTAAAATGTATAGTAAACTTCAAAAGTTAACACATTAGTAGGCACAAGCAGCCTTAAGGTTACCTTGATAATGGCGAACCTATCAGATTTCAGTTTAAAGCTTGCGATCTTCTCAACTACAGTTTCCAGTAAAATCCTCAATTTGTGATTATAACCAACAAGAGTCACCTGCACAAGAAAATATAAGTTCACAAGAAAACTTACAGAAACAAAACAACAATCTAAAGAACCGGCTAGCAAGTTTCACATAGTTGGACACCATATCTGAAACCCACTAACCGTGTGGTTTATTCCATAAGACAGTCCAGCAACACGAGCATAGTAAGCTGACAAAGAAAGAATGAAGTAAACTCTTGTTCAGGAAAATAACACCTTTGGTGTAACCATGTAAGTGAAAAACATTACAGGTCACCATCAATGGAAGCAAGTAATTAACTGTATATACAGAATCTTACCATATTCATTCAAGTAATCCATCAACAACCGAGTAAAAATATTAGTTAGGACTTCTGTTTCAGGGGAGGCACTTGTGTGGGGACAAGTGAAAGCAATCTTAACGTAAGCTTTTGGAGTAAAGAACATTGTATCAGGCTTGTACCACAGTGTTGAACACGGTGACTTTCTTAACAGAACTGGACATTTGGCCTGAAAAAAAAAAGACACATTCGCATCAGAGCATTTAACTGTTGTGCTACTGCTAACTTAGAGATAGATTGTACAATTCATCGCACCTTCTCAAGATCATTCTTAAGTGAAAGGTCAGTGGGAATGAAAACATTACGGGCTGGTAAGTGCAGATTCTCATTTGGGGAAGATAATATCCATTCCTGCAATCAAATAATAAAATTTCAAAATGTAAGAGGTTTCCTCTTATTCCCTTGAAAAGATTCACAACATCTCTCAAGTCTAAACTGATGAAATTTACAAAAAGCACCATACCATACGCATTCTTATTGCCCTGAAAAAGAAAACAAAAACTGCTTGATTGACATAAAGAACCCATAACCAACCTGAATCATGGAGCCAGTAATTCTCTCGACAGAATAAGGAGTTCCATACCATGGCTCAGACATGTTAGTATGACCTTCAAATTTCTTTGACTCCCAGAAAATTCTGTACAACGAAATTACCATGACTTCAGAAATTCATGAGGAAACTTATTAGAATTATCAAGAAGGATCTACTTGGAAAATAGACTTTCGCCTCACCAAGCTCTAAAGAATCCATCTTAGTCATAGACTCACCTGACATTGTCCGAAGAAAGCTTGTTCAGCACCATTTGGATAATGTCCAGACTGAAGTTACAAGGCAAGGATGATCTTACTAGCCAATCTTTTGGGGGATATTTCTGTATATGAACTTATCGTGGACTAATAAGCAAGTGAATATTAATTACCGCACTAGAATAATTCCTCTTGCATACAACTTCCCCCAAAAGAAATAAAGGGTAAAGAATTTCTTCAGAAACAAAAGAACTTTAACAATGTCAACAGTACAATAATAGGGAACAGGCAGCCGCCTGAAGGTACAAACAACTAGCAATACACTAGCTTCACAGCGCCAAATAGCAGCTCCCAAATTCACTTGAGACCGATGTCCACAAAGCTGCCCATAAGTTATTTAAAAATTGCTACAATTTAACAGAAGCACGAGCACGACTAAACGAAAAGCCTAATACCTGCATATTTGGCGAAATGCTGATCACATAATTAATAGGCTGAATTTTGTCCTGATAATGGAACTTCGTCTCGCAAACAGAAGAAAGCTACAATAAATAAAAGTCCTTTCAGAGTCCTTGAGAAAGAATCAGCAAGACAATTTCCACTCTGAATTTTGTACATGAAAATTAACAAAAGTTCTATGATTCATTCGTCAAATCAAACCACATAAAACTGTTTAGAATTATAGAAATCAAGAGAACAAGGTGATGAATCATATAAGTGCACCCGGTTTAACCCCTGGAGTCCTTGACATGACACCACCAACCAGAAGAAATCATCCTTAAGACTTCTGTCTTCTTTAACGATGACTAATAAATGTGAAGGATTTGATAACTCGGAAGCAAGAAATAATATGAAACCTTGACTTATTAGCCATGTTGTTGCTAACACTATACACCAGTGATTCATACTGTGAAAGATACTACACTTGATCGTAGACAAAATTTAGAGGAAGGTATCATACACCAGTAATTCATAAACTTGAACGCACATGCATACCTCATCGAAAATCCATTTTGCAGACACCCGACTGCTGTAAGAGGGAAATGTATTTGAAAAGCAAGCCTACTATGTCTTGCATGTGGTCTGAAATATAAGTAAAAAAAGGCTAGAAATGAAAATACAGGTTAACGGAAAGCCTCCCTTCAAACAAAAATACAAGCTGTCTTAAGGATAAGTGGAAAACGCTTCCAAAACGAAATGAAGCCTAAAGAAAGAAAAGTCCAAACTCCAAAGTCCAAAGTCGAATCCAAAAATGAAAAAGCTAGAAAATAAACTAACCATGACCCGCATCAGTGAGATCAATATCTACTTTAAAGAAAGAAAATTCCAAAGTCAAATCTGATTCCCCAGCAGACAACAGGTTATTTTGATTCTCTGTACCACCACATACACATTTACCACTAACAGTAAATTAAACGAAAAATTAAAGTATTAAAAAATGAAAATGGAGCCGCTAACCAGAATCAACAGCTTTAATTTCCCTCATTGTAGTATCAGCCGACATCAATGGGTTAATAAAGAACTGAGCAAATCTGAACAACAAAACCACACATCAATACGGTGTTCAACTTTTATAATTGTTATGATAAAGATAACAGCTAACGAAGAAAGAGCAGCATCAACCTGTCTAAAGCCTCTTCAAAACCATCGGAATTAATGTCAAAATAATAGTTCGTGTTCTCAGAAGCTGTATAAGCGTTTCTTCATCCTCCATGCTGTGCATAAGGGAAATAAAACACAGAGGTTAAAGAAAACAACATAAGCAAGCAATCTCTGGACCCCTTATCAAAAAGATAAGTAACGTGTAAAGCAATAAGCAATAGAATCTGTTAAACATTGTCTTTCTGTACTTCCATATTACCACATAAACATATAAGAACATAAATTTCTCCAACGGATTTTTGTCATATTGGAGAGTCCTTGAGGGACAATTTAGCAAAAAAGCATCGGAACAAAGCTCATCTTACAGAATTTGAACAGATGTGCAAAAAGAATAGGAGAAGATCTAGCTAGTCAATCAAAATCTCATATCTGATTCATCAAACAACATCAATAAACGGGACCATTGGCAATGAATGAAAAGTGGATTGAAGACATGATATTTCACAACATAATCACAATTCTGTAAACCAATACCATACCTAAAGCAGTCATGAACTCAAAAAATATAAAACAGTATAAGAACACCTGTCAAAACCCCAAGAATTATCTTCAAACTAAAAAGAAATCTGATCTCTCAAATACGTTTCTACTCCCAAGTCCTTTGCCTACATGCAATCAAGCATTGTAACATTTCCATAAAGTTTGATAATCAGAAATAGAAAGTGAAGGAGGATAGAAAACATAACCATCCATTCCGTATTATTATTTATCGAGTGCTTGTACAGAAAGAAATCCAAAACGTATGATGTATTGCAATGAAATCTGCAGTAAGTACCTCGCTGATGTACTTGGAGTAACTATCCTCCGAAGGGTACTTTTCACTCGCATAAAACAGCATATGCTCTGCACAAAAGTTCCATATTCAGAAAGGAATGTCAACAAACATCTTATTCTTTTCAACACCAATGCCATGAAAACTCATTAA
Organism: Malus fusca; assembly: GCA_035220775.1. Lineage (NCBI taxonomy): Eukaryota > Viridiplantae > Streptophyta > Magnoliopsida > Rosales > Rosaceae > Malus > Malus fusca. The sequence goes on along the minus strand of CM069072.1, from coordinate 7,607,913 downwards.
CAATAAGTCATTCAAATATGTTATAAACTCTTCTAATTCAGCCATAAAAAGCAATTATACATATAAAACTCCTTCACTGATCTATAATATAACAAACCTGATTTGTTTTATTGGATATACAACGATATATTTTTAGACTAAGGAGTCGGGAAATAATCTCCAACCCGATCTGAAGAAGAATACCGTTAGACTGTAATATTCTATGCCGCGGTGTTAAAGAGACTACCGTGCACCATGATAAGATTATCCACTGGTACCCCAACATGGCATCAGACTAAACTACAAGTGCCTTTTTTTAGTATTGGAACTTTTTTACAAGTCACAGCATGCAAAATTTAGTATCCATATACAAGAACAAACCAAGAGAGTATTAAACAAAAAACAGACACAGGTTTATGCTCGTTGGCAAAGGCAGTGTGTCCACCCACATTCACGGCTAAGTTTAAATCCTCGTCATATAGATTAAAATAGTTTAAAATATCATCTTGTCAAAAGATTAAAAGAGAATTAAAGTTACCAAAATAATGGGCAAGGCCCTCCAGGCCATCAGGGTCGCTGAAAGCACCAACGTTGACATCCATGGAAGCAGCACACTGAGAAAACACAATTTAAACAAACAAATAAACTAATAAAAACAGAAACAAAAAAAAAGTATAGTAAATTAAAAGAAAAAGAAGAAGTTCTGCCTTGTCAGTATCATGATCGCTGATGAGGAAAACTTCGAGGGAGTTCGGGAGGACGATCCTCCTGTACTCCCTCTTATCCGTACGGGCTTTCACTATGTCCTCCACCACCACCTCTTCCTTGTTCCCCACTGCCATTCTTTCTGAATTCTCCTCGTCTTCCTCTTCAACTAAACAAGAAACGCAGTGGAAGTCAACTTAGTAATTTGGCAAGAGGATGGGAAGGTTGTAATACATCGATTCAACCATAACTGGTTGCTTGTAGTGAAAAATACAGTTATCAACTATTAAGTCAACTATTTTGCTCTTCATCCAGATGCAGGTTATTGAAGCTTCTGGTGGCCGGCACAATCCATATGTTAACTCAATATATTTACGTGCTTAAAAATTTATTTAGTTAACTAAGTGCCGCCTTTTTTTTTTCTTCATTTTTTTAAAGAAATCTGGACGTTTACAAGGGGAATGTTATTGATAACGAAAAAGAAGTTACACATAATCAGGGAAAACATAAATCTAACCTCTCATAATACAAGAAAAATGGATAGAAAATACATGAAAAAGAAGGAGAGACATAAACCTTACATTTCTAGAAACGCAAACAATAAAGATACAAGAAAAAGCCCCCCGGGGGGGCGCATAAAACCTAACCCTCTAAAACCAACCTTAAAAGTCTAAACCTGGCAAACAGATTAAGCAACATCACAAGGTTAACAAAAAAAACAAGAAAGTGAGTCAAACTTGTATGCCGATATGCAAATTAATTACAGAAGCGATAGCCAGGAAAACCAATATAGTCTGAAAACAAAGTAGCACGAGCTACCAATGGAGGGGAATCATGCCATACTAAGGTTGGAGAAGACAAGCCCATGTTAGCAAAATTGTTTGCAATAACATTTTCTTCGTGATATATGTGAAAGGCATAGAAAGTCATCTTCCGGATGCGATCCAAACAAATAGACCATTGCGTACGAAGAGGCCAAGGAGGATCAAAATCAGTCAATTGGAGAGAAAAAATAACACTAGAAGAGTCACTTTCCAACCAAAGACAATGTCAACCCCACTGATATGCAAACTCTACACCACTAATAATTGTTGATAATTTTGCTAAGAAAGAGTTACGATGACTAATCCCTTGGCAAAAGTCACCAAGAAATTGACCATTACAATCCCTGAAAACTCGTCCACAAGCTGCAAGACTAGGATTTCCTTTGGACAAATCATCTGTATTAAGTTTAATCCAAGGAAACCAACAAGAAGACCAAAGCATAGGAAGAATAGTTGGTGCTTTGCGAGGGATAGGCTGGATCCCCAAAGAAGAAATGATACGAGTATGAAAACCTTGAGAATAACCAAGAATAAACTTCCCACCATGAATGATTCCAGAATTGATAGACATGCAAAGGCGAAGAAAAATAGATTGTGCGACCCTAAAAAATAAACTTATTTCGAGCTTTCCAAATAGCCGAAATAGTAGAAAGACATGTAAAAATCCAGAGATTTTGTAGCTATTGGGAAAAGGGCTTACGTCCGTAAGCATCCCAAAAAGCAACCAGAGAATCAGAAAAAGACAAAGAGGTACCAAATTGACATGCTAGCCACCTCCAAAGCTGCCTAGATATTCAATAACCGAAGAAAAGATGAATAGTATATACCTCAGAATCATGACATAACACCAAATGGATGCCAAAGAAATACCACGTCGTCAAAGTGCACCTTCAGTAGGAAATTTTTCATGAAGAAGCCGCCAAGCTAAAATAGACAGTTGAGGTGCGATAAAATGTTGCCAAATAACCTTAGCTCAAGCACAATCACTACGTTTTCGTCGAATAAGATGATACCCAAAAGAAAAGGAAAATTTCCCAGTAGATGTAGGCTCCCAGATCAAATTTTCATCCTCTATATTTAAAGGCAAAGGTGAACGTAGAATTTGCTGCACTACAGAAGGGAATAAATCTACAAAATAATCTGGCAAATACCAACTTTTAGCTTCAACAACATTTGAAACCCTAGGAAGAACTGTAGGTGCAATGATCGAAGGTAATGAAGGGCCAATAATTGGGTTATCCAACCATTTTTCGATCCAAAAGGAAACTAACTTCCCATCACCAATAACCCATCAACTGTTATTATTCAGAATATGCAAAGCATGCTTCAACCTATGCCACACAGAAGACCGTAAATAGATATCTTGTTTTTATAAGGTGCAAGAGGAAAACGTTGATGAGCGAGTGAACCCCACAAAGAAGAGGATTGTAAAGCATCCCAACCAAAACTAATCAAAGCCGTCAAGTTCAAAGCAGTTAAATCCCGAAGACCAACCTTCATGCTTAGGTCCACACATCATACTCCAATCAACAGTTATTAGCTTTCGTGAAGCCAAGTCCCCTAATCAAATAAAATTTCGTGCACAAGCAAAAAGATGCTTTAAAAGACAAATAGGCCATTGATAAACTGAGAAGCTATGGAGAAACAAGCTTTGATAAACAGATTGCACCAATTGTAGTTATCCAGCCATTGAGATAAGTTTGCCTTTCCAACCTGAAAGACAAGCTTTAGCCTCATCCACCAAAGCTTGAAAGTGAATTCTCCTTGGCTTACCACGAAAAATGGGTACCCCAAGATAAGTGAAAGGAACAACACCCATACGACAGCCAATATGTCTCGAAACATGCACTTTGCGATGGGCAGAGGTGGAGCTGAGATAAAAAGTACTCTTAGTTGCATTAACAAGCTGTCCCGATGCACAACCATACTTATCCAAAAAATTTCGAAGAGAACGAAGAGATCGAGTATTCCTACGACAAAAAATAAAAAGATCATCAGCATATAACACATGAGTTGGAGGGCAACAACCCCGTGGAGCTGAAATAGCAGTGATCCGTCTAGTAGAGAAAAACAAAGATAAACCTCTACTCAGAGCTTCCTCTGCTAAAAAAAAAAAAAAAAGTAGTGGAGAAAGAGGGTCTCCTTGACGTACACCTTGAGAACAAGAAAAAAAAACCATGTGGTGTGCCATTTACCAAAATAAAAAGACGAGCAGACTGTAATAAAACATGCACCCAACCCACAAAAATATGAGAAAATCTAAAGCTAAAAAGCACGTGGAGAAGAAAATTCCAATTTAAAGTATCAAAAACTTTAGCAATATCAATTATTATCGACTTTTATGAACGAAAACGCTTTTGGTGGTAAGAGAGTGGTGAACTATGTGAAGGGTTCAATTTTATGGAAAGAGATCCTCTCTGGATCTCTTCCACCAAAGCCCATGATCAAGTAATCCGGGCCCTTGAAATTTGATCCAACGGTTAAAATTATTATAACTTTTAAAATGAGTCTCTATTCTTAGTTGTTTGATCAAATTTCAAAGGTACGGATCACTTGATCCACATGCTTTGGTGGAAGAGATCCGGAGAGGATCTCTTTCCCAATTTTATGGACCCCCAAAAGGGTTTTAGCTGTGTTTCTTTCTAGTACTGTGTGCATGATGCCTTGAGTGATCCTACGTGGAAAGAAGTGGTGAATAAAGAGATGAAGGCACTCGAATAGAATTCAACGTGGGAAGTTGTGGACTTACCTAGAGGAAAAAGGCTTATTTTAAGTTACGCTACCTGATTTTAATCTTACTATATTCTCTGTAATTTAAAAGTCACAATTTTATTTCTTGAAACTCAAAATTCGCTTCATTTTATTCCCAGAACTCGATTTTGATCCAGTTTGCCCTCTAAAATTTGAAAGTCATCTCTATAAAACTTGTTGATGCACAAAATCAGTGGGGACTTTGGTACAACAGAAAGTGTCAAGTTTGTGACCTTCGCTAGATTGCTCCGGTCACTAGTGTGGATAAGTATGTAAATGGATAGAGACAGGGAAGCAAACACAAGATGTACGTGGTTCACCCAGATTGGCTACATCCACGGAGTAGAGGAGTTCTCATTAATTGTGAAAGGGTTTACAAAAGTATATAGGTTCAAGCTTTCCTTTAGTGAGTACTAGTGAATGATTTAGTACAATGACATTCGGGATTATTGTGGGAGAATGATCTCCTTTTATAGAATAGAGTTTCTAGCTTTGTTCTGGCCTTGACACGTGTCATGCTGTGATTGGCCTCTGATGCTGACACGTGTCGCCTTGTGATTGGCCTATTGGTGTTGACACGTGTCGCGCTGTGATTGGCCTCTTGGTTGGAGGGAAACTCTTGTGGATCCTTGACGGTATAACGTTGATCGGTGCTCAGTAGTTTCGAGATTGGTCAATTATGGTACAAACAAAACTCAAAATTCACTCCAAGTTGCCTTAGATTTGTTAATTTCTTATGTGAGTTTGATTTGGATGACACAGGCTAATCAATTTCTTTTTTATTTTTTTTTCATCTCTTTAATTTCTTTTAAACTTAATATTCTCTTGTTGTTGAATGTTGACGCATAATGGAGCAGGTGAAAGTGAAACGAATTTTGAGTTTCAAGGAGTTAAAGTGGTGACTTTTGAGTTACACGGGGCAAAGTGAGATTAAAATAGAGTTCCAGGAAGCATAGCTAAAAATAAGCCAAGAAAAAAACATATCCGATGCCGGTGAATTTACACCAAGTATGAAGCTGATGGAACAGTTGAACGATTTAAGCTAGACTAGACGCAAACTTATGAAATTAACTACCTAAAGCCATTTTTGTCTTGCAGTTTTTGTCAATAAATCTTGATTGGCGACTGCATCGATTTGATATGAAGAATGCATTTCTGCATGGAGATTTGAAGAAAGAAGTATACATGAAATTGTAACCAAGGTGTAATATGCAAATGGAAAGACTAAACAGGTGTGTACAAACTAAGGAAGTCTTTGTATGACTTGAAGCAATCTCCTAGAACTTGGTTTGCGAGGTTCACAGTCGAGGGAAGGCATTGAATATGGACATAGCAACATGGATCTCACTCTATTTGTTAAGCATACTAAGAACAAATTTAGGGCCTTTATTGTGCGTGTTGGTGACATAGTAGTGACATGAATGATTCAGAAGAAAGAAAAACATTGCAAGAGTACTTCGGGCCGCAAGTTTGAGATGAAAGGTTCTTGGTCCCTTGTAGTCGTCCCATGTTTACCTAGAAGTTTGAATGTTGAAGGCGATACAAACCTTTACTTGAAAGGAGCCATTTGAAAATCTCTCATATACCCTTATAATGCTCGTGGAGGGTTGTCTCTTCTATTTAACATTTTGTTTAAGGATCCAGAGATCAGTCAATCGTGCTTGTTTATCGTACATCGTGCAGTCAATTTTCGTTAAATACTATTTATATTTTAAAATAAAAAATTTAAAATGATTCTAACTGCACGATGTACGATGAACGGACTTAATTGATTAATCCTCCGGATCCCCACAAAGAGAATCCGGAGAGGATCCTATTCCCCCAAACATAGCCTTAAGCGTCTGCATCTCAAAGAAAAATATTACATACATTATAAATGCATTGTGTATGACAAACTGCATATTCTGAATCTCTTATTTGGATAAACAGATAACGAAAGAAATATTCTAAGTTTTGGCCACTTGGAATCCAAATATTAATAATTCTCAACATAGAATACACAAATAAAGCAGCTTCAATGACAAAGACAATGCCTTTCTCTTTTATTGTTTCATTTTGGACTTATTTCTGGTAAGTTACAAGGTCAAATGTACGATAAAAATGAAATTCAAAATATCAAATTCCCTAACATCATTTTGACATACGGTACTTGCTTTGTCGATGAACTTCTTGGGCGATCTTTCTGCCAAATCTGCTGTCTGCAACCGATGCTATTCTTCAACAATTTTGTCAAAGTTGAAGCGATTCCATTCGCAAATCCAGATATGTAATTCTCAAGTCTCTACAATTTCACATGATTTCCCTTGAATGAACCATAAAGAGGCTGTGACCTTCTGAAGCTGAATATATCGTCGATTTTGACATAGCAAGGTTTCACAGGTGAACTTCCATCCGTAGTGTACTCGGATGAATGTGAGTTCCCGTACACTCGTACACTTAATGACCTCTTTTGAGGTGCCCCAACTTTTATATGCTCATTGAAAAAATCTATCAATTCTTGCTGCGTAAGCTGCCTCAGTGCTGCAATCTGTTTCAAGTATCAACACTACCATTAATAGGGGGACACATTTTCTTTCCTGCTTTATTTCTATTTCGTTCCAACGGTTCTTAATCATTTTTAATTTATATTGATCAGCTTGTAATTTACGGTTTTTTGCTAACTAGTTTATAATCACTTCAACATAAGCACATTTATCCGAGTACTGAAAAGAATAAAAGGCATCGATCATCTCGAATTGTACAAGCATCTAAAAAAATTGAACTCAAATTAGGGAGATATTCATACCTCAGACTCTTTCCTGTCAAACTTGAGGGTCCCATCAGAAATCTCCGTCCAATAAAATCCAGCTTCTTCCCTTAAGTTCTTGTGCTTCTCAAGCTTCATGTCGATCAAAGCATTTACATTGCTCTACATACCAACCAGTTCAACAGTTATTTATTGGGGGAAAATCATATATGACATCCTACAACGAAAAGGAAAAAATCATATAGACATCCTACAACAAAAAAATTTCTTTTTCGGGTTCACATTTTATCTAGAAGTGATTAAACATTGATATTGAAAGATATCTACCATCTGTAAATGGGGACATGAATCATCACAAAAAAGACTGATGGAAGGGCGAAGATGATATGGGTGTGGATAATAAACAAGGCAGACAGACTAATGCAAGGTAAAAATGGTATCACCGGAAGTTTTATGGAAGTCTAAAGATGTTCCATACTGAAGAGATTAAAGCTGCATAAAAGATGTGGTAAAACTAGAAAACTACACAACTGGAGTTAAGGATAGAGTCTAATTGATCTTACCTTGAATTCGTCACTTGGCATCTCGTAAAGTTTAGTCTCGAACCCCTTGAGGAATTCCTCCACTCTCAAATCAATATGTGCTGGATCCTGTTAAGATCAACATAACGTACTTTGGTATAGGCAGGGATAAAGCAACAGGACAACAATAATAGAAGCATGGTTATATACCTTCACTGTAGATTGTATAATAAACTGCACCCCACGGATACCAAAGTCATTCCTCTGCACGAGGGCCGTGATGTAACCAAGTTGCTCAACGGATCTAAGCTGGTGGAAGGCAGGCTGCTTTGCAATAAGAGCAAACAGCTGAAGTTTCACATTCAGCATAAAATCATCCCGATGAACCTACACATATTAAGACAATTGTGTTTAAAAACAAACAAAAAAACGCTGTGCTCCAACTAAAAACTTTTGTATTTAGAGGTCGCAGCTCTAGTAATATTCAAATTTCTTGAAAATTATTCTGTAATATTTTGAAGAAAAACCTAGGAACTCTTGCAAGGTTTTGTGAATTTTGAACGAGACCGTATAAAATGAAAACTTCCATCCAACAAAATCTAGTTTATTCCTTCTGTAAACAAATTTAAGAACCTGGATATAGTGGACAAGGGCAGAATTCTCGTCACTCGGATTAAGGCCTTCCACAGGGTAGAAGTAGTTCTTGCCCTTTTCAAGCTTCACGACTCTATTCGTCAAATGCTGGGATGGGAACAAAGGTTGGGAAATCGGGTTTGAGCCCTTAAAGAAAACATCTTCAATATGTTGGATCATTGACTCAGCTTCATTCCTTTCAAGGTTTCCTGCAAAAGCATATAACTAACAATGAATAACAATAAAATTTAAAAAAAGAAAAAAAAAGAGAAAACTAAAATCAAGATAACAATGGATATAACCTAAATTGTTTGAAGGAAAACAAAAGGTAACCTGCTGTATAACACTCTAAGAAGGCCCTCGAGAGCATCAGAGGAACAAACTTAGCAAGATCTTCAACTTGAAGGTGAGGAAGAGCTTCAAGTTCTTCCATCCATGGAGAAGTATGATCACGTAGAATTAATGCGGTGTAATTCATAGCCTGCTCATAAGGCTGTTTGAATTTCAAGTTTTGGTACTCCTTCATGAGCATTTCCTGATACGGACAAAAAGGAAAATAACAAGTAAGAAATGGTTAAATATATACATCACTTTAGATATCAGATTCCAATTGCTTCATCAAAGTGAACTTATTTCTTTCATTAAACTAATATACTTGAAGACATTACCAAATGGGTAAAGCCAATGCCGATAAACAAATTCAACAGAAAAGAAGTTCGGCAAAAAAGGCAAGAAAAAAATAAAAAAGCTACAATAACAAGTCTCAGAGAAACAGAAAAACACAAGAAGCAAATGCTCCTGCGGAAGACAGACTAATTGATAAAATCACAAATTAGGTATATGTTCGGTCATGAAGATTAATATAATTATGATAACGATGATGATGAAATCTAGGTCCATAGCTACAAGTAAGAATGTTCATAGTAAGTGTATTCCTATTTGGCCCACAATGTGAATGCATATTTTGAATATAAGAGAAAACAAGACTGATTGATCATGCAACCCAAAACCAATTGGCCACGGATGCATAGGCCTAGAACATTCCACATTATATAAATCAAGGCTTTGCCTTCCCATGCGGGATATACACACAACACATCCCCTCATGTGTAGTATGACTGGGGCCCAAAAATGTGGATAATTTATATTGGGGAATGTCGAAGCACATGTGGCCGTTGCGCCTGACACGTTGGTTTCCTGTTTTGATGACACGATAGAATTAAAGCATCCCGCCAATACAAACTGGACATGGGTGGAGAGGCCCAAGACATTATATTTCTTAAAGGCAATACTATACATTCTCGATACAAGATATACTCGGCAAAGATTCTCTATGCCAACTTAGAAAATCTCCATGATCATGACAAATTCTACTACGGGTTTAAGAGAGCAGGAAGAGAATCTTGAAATAGCTAAATAAAGAGACTGTTCCAAAATTATTTCAGAAAATAGGTAGATATGATCTGTCTCTTTTCAGGAATCTTGTTGGCCGCTGCCAAAATTAAGATATGCAAAAATTACCAGTTACTGTGCCGCCATTAATAGCTTATCAAAATGCTCATCTAGAACAATGTATAGAAACATTTAAATTATAACATTTTTGGGTACAAGGAGCCGTAAGGTTACCTTGATGACAGCGAACCTATCAGCTTTCACTTTAAAGCTTGCAATCTTCTCAACTACAGTTTCTAGTAAAATTCTTAATTTGTGGTTATAGCCAACCAGAGTCACCTACATAAGAAAATAAAAGGTCAATTTACAGAAACAACAATCTAAAGAACTGGCTAGCAAGTTTCACATGGTTGAACACGATACCCGAAACCCACTATCTGTTTGGGTTATTGAGTAAAACAGTTCAGCAACCTCAGCATAGTAAGCTGACAAAAAAGACTTAAATAAGCTCTGGTTCAAGAAAATAACACCTTTGGTGTAAGCGAAAAATAAAATAGGTCACCATCAATGGAAGCAAGTAATTAGCCGTAAATACGGAATTTTACCATATTCATTCAAGTAATCCATCAACAGCCGAGTAAACATTTTAGTTAAGACTTCTGTTTCAGGAGATTCACTTGTGTGGGGACAAGTAAAATGAATCGTAATGTAAGCCTTAGGAGTAAAGAACATTGTATCCGGCTTGTACCAGAGTGTTGAACACGGCGACTTTCTTAACAGAACTGGACAGTTGGCCTGAAAAAAAAGTCAATCGCATCAGAAGAATTTAAAGTTGTGCTAACTTAGAGATAGAATTTACCATTCATCACACCTTCTCATGATCATTCTTAAGTGACAAGTCCGTGGGGATGAACACATTATGGGCTGGTAGGTGCAGATTCTCATTTGGGGAAGATACTATCCATTCCTGCAATCAAACGAAAAGGTTTTGGGATCAAAGTGGTTTCCTCTTACTTCATTAAAAGGATTCGTTACATCTCTAAACTGATGAAATTAACAAACAAAACAACACCATACCTAACGCATTTTATATATATATATATACACACATACACATATGCATATACATATACATATACATATATATATATATTGATTTACATATAGAATTCATAACCAACCTGGATCATGGAGCCACTAATTTTCTCGACTGAATAAGCGGTCCCATACCATGGCTCAGTCATGTTAGTATGACCTTCAAATTTTTTTGATACCCAGAAAATTCTGTACAACGAAAAGAGCATTAGTCCATAAGTTTATGAGGAAACTTATTACAATAGACAAGAAGGATCTGCTTGGAAAATAGTTACGAAATTCTATAGAATTCAACTTAGCAATACACTTACCTGACATTTTCTGGAGAAAGCTTGTTAAGCACCATTTGGATAGTGTCTGGACTGAAGTTAGAAGGCAAGGTTGATTTTACTAGCCAATCTCTTGGGGGATATTTCTGTATATGGATATAAAATTGTCATGCGAGTAAGAAGAAAGTGAAAATTAATTACCAAACTAGAAAAGTTCCTCCTTCCCAGAACTTCTTCAGAAACAAAAGAATTTTAACAATGTCAAACAATACAATAGCAGGAAACAAGCAGTCCTCGGAAGGTACAATCATTAACTTATATACAGACACACGACACAATCATAGCACAGGGCCATTAAGAATTAACAAACTTAAAACTAGCAGCTCCATAATCCACATGTAGACACAAAAAAAAACTGGAAAATTTTTATATTCATTTGATACCGATGTACACAAAGCTTCCCAGAATCTTGCTCTATCCCAAAAGAGAACCACCTTCCCAAATTTTCTGTAAAACGTTCCTCCCCCTTCTTTCCAACCAAACTTCAAAATTTTCAACAAACTATAACTCCACTATCAAAAGCACCGTGTTTCTCATTTAAATAAAAAAGCATAGGGGAGATATAATATCAACCAATCTGATAGAAGAGTGCAGAGACCAGAAATTAATTTCCAAATGCTCCAACAAAAATTATAGAGGAAACTACATTAAACACAAGCCATTTCAGTGTCCTTAAACAAAGCAAGATTAAACCAATACCTGCATATTTGGCGAAATGCTGACGACATAATTAATAGGCTGATTTTTGTCCTGATAATGAAACTTCGTCTCGCAAACTGCAGAAAGCTACAATAAACACAAGTCCTTTCAGAGTCCTTGAGAAAGAATCAGAAAGACAATTTCCCACTGAATTTTGTGCATGAAAATTAACAAAAATTCTATGATTCACTCGTCAGATAAAACCACAGTAGGGTTAATACTGTTTAGAAATATGGAAAGTAAGAGAACATTGTGATGAATCATATAAGTGCAGCCGGTTTGACCCCCTGAGGCCTTGACAATCATCCTTAGACTTCTGTCTTCTTTAACGATGGAAAACAAATATGAAGGGTTGCATAACTCAGAATCAAAGAATTAATATGACGCAAAGACATATTAACCATGTTCTTGCTAACACTATGCACCAGTATTTCATACTGTGAAAGATACTACAGATAATCGTAGACAAAATTCAGAGAAAGGTATCATGCACCAGTAATTCGTACACTAGAATGCATATGCATACCTCATCAAAAATCCATTTGCAGATACCCGACTGGTGTAAGAGGGAAATGTATTTGAAAAGCAAGCCTACTATGTCTTGCATATGCTCTGCAAAATAGTCAAAAGGCTTATCAAATTCTAGAAGAAGACAATACAAGTTAAAATAAGCCTCCTGACAAAAGAAAATGTTATTTAAGCATTTTAAGCTATCTTAAGTGAAGATGCACATCCAAAATGAAATGAAGCCTAAATGGGGCGGGGGTTGGGAGAACTAAGAATACCCGAAAATGGAAAAACTAAAAAGTAAACTAACCATGACCCGCGTCAGTGAGATCAATATCTACTCTAAAGAAAGAAAATTCCAAAGTCGAATCTGATTCTCCAGCACACAAACCTGTTGCCCATCCTGCAATATTTAGAACAAAAAGAAAAACTGAGGTTAAATTAACCCAAGCATATTAATTCCATCCATCCAAAGTGGGACAGAATTTGACCACATTAAAGTATTTTCATCTTTAGGTGTTAATCACTAAGTTGAGAATTTAAACATTTTTTGATATAGAGACAATTACATCAACGAAAAAGAAAACGGAAAACACACAAGGTCTGAACAAGCAGAACAACCCAAACAACAAGAAGCAAAACAGAAAAAGAAAAGTTAGCAGAATCAAAAATCTCTAAAAACTATACAACACGATCAGAGTTTATTCAAGTTCTTAGATTAGTCATCTAAATAAGTTCCATGATAATATGCATTATAAATAAGGCTCGAATCCAATTCCAACCGTCATAACTCAGATAAAAAACAATTATGAGGTAATGCTAATCTCACTCCCAGTTTGTCATCTGGCACTTTCTCTTTGAGTGATTTAAAATGATAAAGCATCGAGTATGAAGTGTACGATGACAAACGGGAACTGTGAACACCCTAACAAATAATGAATCATCAAACACAAAGAGGAAGCCTATGAAAGGCATTGTAATGAAAATTATGATAAAAAGTTGGCCTCAACTCTCAAGAGTTCCAAGTTCAAATAAATCTGCTAAAAAACTCACCCAAAGTTTTCAAGACGGCATACAAAGACCCCTCTGCTTCGTGGCCAATGAGATGACTAAGATACCTACATGGCCCTTCCTTGTAATGGTGAATTTCTGGAGCTATTGGCCACACAAGTCCCAGCTTATGTCCCTCTTTGATTGGGACAGTTTTGACAAGAATCTGAAATTAATACAAAAGAGAAAGGTGGAAAGAATTATCCATCTGAATATAGGACCTTTTGAAAGTTGTTGCCTTATCAGCAATTCTGTAAGTCCTGAAAGCAAGTTCAACTCAGCATAAAAAGTTTAGCACAACCATGCGTACCTGTAAATGTTCTGATGTGCAAGGCTCACCACCGAAACTAAGGCAGCTGCGGTCAATGTTTCGAATACCCTTAAACTTGTCCTCTACAGTGGCTTGAATTTTATCTAGGCTTTCTGAAATACGAATAATGATAATTATTAACTTGACCTTGAATCGGACTTTTATATGTAAATGTAGCTATAAACCTTTTCCATAAATGACAAGATGCATGACGTTAGCGGAATAATATTGTTCATAGAACTTATTAAGCTCAGCTCTGGTATCCAATCCTTTTGCTTTTGGACGGACCTCCAAAGTTTCCCAATTCCCTGAACAAGAAAAGTAGGCATCATAAGAGACATGGTAGACATTGTGAACCCCAAACAAGCATAGACAGTGGCATTGAACTCAAAATCAACACACAGTATGACTGAAATAATATGAAATATGTCTTAGATACTTGAAAGCCATTGCTATATGTATCCGAGCGTCAATAAACAGCAAGAGCAATTCTAAGGAAAGGTTGTGCCCACATCAAGTGTGTAGGACTATTGCCTAGCTGTGAAAAACTTGAAGCAAACCACAAAAACAGATGGAAAAAACTGAACACACAAATTAGGGGTGGTGAGGGGTAAAATTACAGGAGCATATGAAGAGACTTCACCGATGCATAACTACCCTATCATTTGATTATGACCTCAGTAAATTAAGCAAAAGAAGAAAGTTAAAAGATAGTTCCTTCAGCCACTCTTAAGTTGCTGATTGATCCATCATTTAGATAGAAAACCATAAGAAACAAGAAGCAGCTGAGTACACAGGAGGCATCGAATTGCTTCACGATTCCTCTCTGTTGAGAATAAGTGTTGAGAATGAGTCCCACATTGACGAGAGAAGGGATCTTGCATGGGTTTATAAATAAGTTGGGCTACTCCATTATTGTCAATTGGTTTTATGGTGGAACCGCAACTTTCTTCATGGTATCACAGCAGGTTGTCCCACGTGTAAAGCCAAACGACCACATGCACTCGACGTGACCCCGTTGTGTTGTCCACGAATTCGCCACACATGAGCGGGCGTGTTGAGAATGAGTCCCACATTGATGAGAGAAGGGATCTTGCATGGGTTTATAAAGTAAGTTGGGCTACTCCCCAATTGCCAATTGGTTTTACGGTAGAACTTCAACTTTCTTCACTCTCCCTCAGACTACTCCACTTCAAACAAGGGACTAGTCCTCCAGAAATATGAGTTCTCTGAACTAGAAACCATATGCCCAATGTACCATCAATCATAGAATAATGTTTATATGACCGAAAACACCTTCTAGCTACCATTTTCAAATAGAAAATAGGCTTAGTTTCCAATTATACATAATACAAAGCACTGAAATAATCCACCGTTCCTCCCTCGTTGAGGAACAAATCCTTCTAGATAACTACTAGCACCGAGAACCAACAACAAAGCCTTATGCCACTGACTAGGGTCCGCTATATGAATCCTAGAAAGCCATTGCATTTGAAGCGCTCGGTTTTGGGCCAAGTCTTCTGTTAGCTCCAAGTACTCCATGTCTTGTCAAATAAATAAAGTATACAAACCTAGACACAAAATCAAACTCAAATCACATATTCTTTGAGACATCTTCTAATCCTCTCAAGTGACTCAACACACCAACCAATTAAGCATTTAAAATGTTAGTCAAGCTCCACCCTCCCCTCAGTTCCTCACACAATACATAGACCACCCCTTCTTCATAAATTGTCTTCTCAACATTGCAAACTACAACCAGAGACGTAAAATAGAGACATCAGCTCAAACATCTCAGCATTTGCTTATCATGAGACTTTAACTCCAACCATCCACCCCATTAAAGTGTTAATACAATAAAAAAAGGGAACTCTTATTAGCACTCCAAAAATCTCATTCTACACTCCTCACAAGTGTATTTCTTTTCCTAATTATAGAGAGTTTGGAGTGCAAAATGAGATTTTTGGAGTGCCAATAACAATTCCTCAAAAAAATCAAGCATACAATTACCTTACCTTACCTCCTATCAAAACTGAATTTAAAGGAAAAATAACTAGCCCGCAATGTCCAACAAACTAAATTAATTTCAGTTTAACCCTAATAGGCAATATTATGTAATTGTTTTTTTCTCAATGTGACAGCCACCAAATATGTTTATCTTAGAAACATTTATGCAAATGACAAAGATACCCATGAAAGTAAAACCGTAAAATAATAGAACTATGATGACAATAATTTTGAATAATATCCAAAACCATAAAAAGAGTGAAGCAAGAAACAGCAAGATGATTTACACAGGGTTTACAATAACCAGACACTAAAAATCCTATTAGGTGCAGAAAGCATGCACATAAAAATGGCCTGCTTCCTGTTTCTTTTGAACCTCAAGGCACATTTGGTTATAATCAAAAGTTAAATGCTGACCTGTACTAAATTTATGGTACGGATGGTCAGCCGGACTTAGATGTTTCTGGAGCTGTACAAAGACAAATCACGCAAAATAAGGTTAGAAACCTCTTGGGGACATAAATGAAACACAGCAACAATGTGCCCAGCTACACTGGAATAAAAGTATGCATTACTCATACAATAAGCAGGACCATAATACTATAATAGTTCAACTGTTCTAGAACTATTTCAAAGATATACTTTTCTTAAATGAAAATAAACGCGGCCTGAGTGTCAGTAATAGCCTTCCAATATCAGTAAATATTCAAGGTCTTGCAGTCATAAAAAGACTATAATCCAAAGGCGAGTCGTACCTGGTTCATTCTCCATCCATCAGACAACAGGTTTTTCTGATTCTCTGTACACCAGCCTCAATTTGTCATTAACGGTCGTTACAGTGAATAATCAAGTATAAAAAAATTATAAAAACAGAGCCGCTAACCAGAATCAACAGCTTTGATTTCCCTCATTGTAGCATCAGCTGACATCAATGGGTTAATAAAGAACTGAGCAAATCTGAACAAGAAACCACACATCAACACGAAATTCAACTTTTAGAATTGTAATGATGACGATAGCAGCTAACAGAAACAAAAGCATCAACCTGTCCAAAGCCTCTTCAAAACCATCAGAATTGACATCAAAATAATAGTTGGTGTGCTCAGAAGCTGTATAAGCATTTGTTCGTCCTCCATGCTGTGCATCAGAAAAATAAAACACATGGAGGTCGATAAGCAATCTTAGGATCCCTAATAAAAATTTATCTAGCGTACACTTCAATAAAATATATTAAACATTAATTTCATGATAATGTACTTCCATAATAGTACCACCAAAACGTATAATACTACAAATTTCTCCAACATAGGGCCTCTCTCGTATTGGACAGTCCCTGAGGATGGATTGGCAAACAACGCACCGGAACAAAACATTACAGAATTGGGATAGATGGACAAAAAGAATAGGGGAAGAGCTAGCTAGTTAATCAAAATCTCCAATCGGATTCATCAAACAACAGTAACCAATGGTACAATATGGGGAACACCACCCATAAATGACCGTGCAAAACACAATCACAATTCTATCTATAAACCAATAGCACCCTGAATAGCAATGTCGATTGTGAAATCAAAAAACATAAAAGTGATAAGAACACTTGTTAGAATTCCCAAAGAAGATGCAAGTTAGGAATTATCTTCAAGCTAGAAATAATTTTGAACTCTTATATAAGGCTTTTCCTTACAAAATGACACGTTTCTACTCCCAAGTTCTTTCCTGTATGCTAGTAATAATTTCTTAGTCTAGACTTTGATATTTGCTTTTGTATCATTTTAAATTCCACCGCTTTCCACAAAGTTTGACAATCAGAAGCAGAAGTTGGAAGAGAATAGAAACATAAAAATCCATTCCCTATGTTTGATTAAGTTCTGCTGCAGAAAGAAGTTCAAAAGGTCCATGGGTAGCTGTGAATTTTGGTAGAAAGTACCTCAGTGATGTACTTGGAGTAACTATCCTCCAAAGGGTACTTTTCACTCGCATAAAACAGCATATGCTCTGCACAAAAAAAGTACAATATTCAGAAAGGAATGTCAACAAACATCTTATTCTCTTCAACATCAATGCCATGAAAACTCATGAAAAATAAGTCACGCAAATATATAATCAACTCAATCTTCTAATGCAGTCATAAAAAATATATATATACATATAAAACTCCTTTGCTGTCTATAATATAACAAACCCGATTTGTTTTTATTGGATATACAATGATATAATTTTGGACAAAGGGAGTGGGGGAATAATCTTCAGCTCGATCCGGAGAGGAATACCATTAGACTGTAGCACTAAGTGGCCAAGCCGATTTCTTTTTTACAACAAGAAATGTTAACCTCCATGTGTCGGTGTTAAAGAGACTACTGTGTACCATGATAAGATTATCCATTGCTACCCCAAAATGGCATCAGAATAAACTACAGGTGCCTTTTTTAGTATTGGAACTTTTTATACAAATAAAAGCATACAGAATTTGGTATAAAGATACAAGAACAAACCAAGATAGTACTAAACAAAAAGCGGACGCAGGTTTAGGATATTCACCCAAGTTCAAATCCTCGTCCCGTAGATTGGAATAGTTTAGCATATCGTCATGTCAAAAGAAGTAAAAGAGAATTAAAGTTACCAAGGAAATGGGCAAGGCCCTCCAGGCCATCAGGGTCGCTGAAAGCACCAACGTTGACATCCATGGAAGCAGCACACTGAGAAAACACAATTTGAACAAACAAATAAATTTAAAAAACACACACACACACACAAAAAAACCAAATATTGTAAATCAAAAGAAAAAGGAAAACAAGTTTTGCCTTGTCAGTATCGGGATCGCTGATGAGAAGTGCTTCGAGAGAGTTAGGGAGGACGATCCTCCTGTACTGCCTCTTGTCCGTACGGGCTTTCACTATTTCCTCCACCACTTCCTTGCCGACCGCCATTCTTGAATTCTCCTCCTCTTTCTCTCCAACTGAACAAGAAACAAAAGTACACCACCGCGCGAGAAAGACTTGAGATTTTGTTCTTCGGTTTAATGGTCTTCACATTACGTTGGGTTGAACGACCAACTTGTTTGGACATCCTCTGCGGTGGAGTCTCTGATTGCTACAATAGACTCGCATTTTAATTTTATTTTAATTTTCATTTTTTTCAAACGGTAATCTTGAATTTTACTGTAAATGTTTACGGTAACTCAGTAAGTATGAAGTACAACGATCTAACAATATTCTTAGTATAACTTTATTGCAGACGGCCAGTTAAGAAGTTGATTCCGAGTAATCAAATGAGTAAATTTATTTTGGGCTTTTAAGTAAACTTTTGAGCTTTTAGGTCTATTGAATTTTGATCGATCAAACCTATTAAGTTAAGTTGTACGATAAATTACGGTCCAAAAGTCCAATTACTTTAGAAGGCCAGTTATGTAAAGTGAGATTGCTAAATTTTTTTCTTAATTCGCTTATATGAAAGAACTATATGTGACAATCCAAAAAATGAAATTTATAATTAGAAGTGTGATTACAAATATATATATATATATATATATATATATATATATATTCTTAATATGCAACATGTTATAGGATGAGTTGCAACAGATCCTTTTTCCTGGTGATCTTAAGGATCTCGTGATCATAACCGTTATCATTTCAAAATTTAAAACTAAATATAAATAGTACTTAATGAAAACTGACCGTATAATGTACGATGAACGATCACGATCGTTAAATAGCTAGAATCCCCATGAAAAGGATCCGTTGCAGCTCATCCTATAACATGTTGCATTGTAATCGCACTACTAAATATGTAATCCATATATAATACATTTAACATCTGAGACTTCAATTCATAAAAAGAAGCACCTCTTGTCTCTTACCCTAAGGGTAAAGTGACTTTGATTTAGCAACTTTTGACCCAAAGTTTAAAGTAAATGTTTTTATGCAATTATTTATGTTTTTAATTTGAACTTCTGTTCTTTTTGCTCCCAAGAGTCACAAGGGAAGGCAACAAGAAAAGAAGATGTACATAAAGAATACTTTTCACTCTCAAATCGAGATGATTAATTAAATTACTATAGAGTACACTTTGGTTTGGATAATGTCAATATTATATTCAAATGTTTTCAATTGTACAATTGAGATATATTTAACGAATAATGCTAGAGAGATTATCTATTTAAATTATATTTTGTAAATCATATGACGTAATTGTTGATGATTAGATTTTATTTAACTATTGATTAACGTACTTATTTTTATTAGTAACACATCACATGAATTGTAAATATAATCTAAAAAGTTAATCTATCTAACGTTACTACTCGCACGTTGCGGATCATAAAGAAAGTTTAAGGCCCAATATGCGCTTTTGTAAACTTATTCATATGGATTAGTACATACCCATCAATGGCTCAAAACATAAAACTGAAGAACCAAATGTATACTGAAATAAACAACGCACGCTCTCACCTTTCAAGATCTTTTCTAACAATAATATGGAGCTAACAAAAGAGCTCCCTATTAAGTAATTAATGTCAAGCGACTGGAAAAACAATGACATTATCCAAGACGGGGCCACACATATGACCATAGTCATCAAGCTTTGTGTGATAGTAGGCACTGTAAAATGTTAATCTTGTTCTGAATGAAGTTGCTTGGAACTTGAGAATTGCAGTTTTGAAGCCACCTTTTCCTGCAGACACAAAAGGAACTTTTAGGGTTTCCTTGCCAGCAAAGGCTTCGACCATCATCGATCCGTGGCAACCGTTCTTTGCGTCTCCGATGGTGAAGATAAGGTTGTAGGATTTGTTTGGGACGGTTCTTATAATTTGAGCAATTGCACTTTCTCTCCCTGCAACCAACTCAATGGCTGCAAGTCCGCGAGGAACTGCAAAATGCTTCCTGTCTATGTATTTCACAGGCTTCAGGGATTCAATGATCCATCCAGGCAGTGGTGAGTACAGGTCATTCACCTTGGGAGGGATGAGGATTCCGGTTGAGAAGTTCTTAAACACATGAGGGCCTTTTTCAAACCCTCCATTTTTCACTAGGTTACCTGCACAGAGAGATTGGTATATAGCAATATTAGATAAGGATATAAGTACGTTAATCAACACTTAATAATAATTCAATCATCAATAATCACGTTACATAGTTTATAAAATTTAGTTTAAAAAATTGGTCTCCCTAGCATTACGTTTTTTAATAGAATAAAACTTAATTGCAGTGGCAGTATTATATATGTTTTCCTTCGGGAGCTTTGTAATCTAAGTGGTGTTATGTACATGCCGCATTAGGTAGTGAGTAGTAATACTTTTTTCTTGCACTTTAAAAAAAAAAATGATAGAGAAAAAAAAACAACTTTAAGCTAATGAAACTGAAACCAAGGAAGATTATTTATAAAATAAATATAAATATAAACAGAAATTACAACCGAGGGTTAAGAAATCGTACCCCTTGTATAGTTGAAAGGAAGCATCTGCTTGATTGCAATAGCATCCAGTAGAGGCCCACAAGCGGGGTCTTCCTGAACCCCAGGGTTGTGTAATGTAATCTTAACAACGTTGGACATAGCCTTGAAAGCCCAAGCATAAGTATCACCACCATTGCTGCTGAAGACAGTTTGAAGGGAGAGGTCAGTAGACTGACCAGGTACTGAGACTGTTAAAACCTCATCCTGGGCACAAGTTCTTGTAGCCCCAAAAGTGAGCGAGTAGACTGAACTCGGGCTAACAATCACGTTCTGAGAAATGGAGGCCTCGTTGCCGAGTCTCACTGCGTGGACCCCACGTGGCACGTTGAAGAAGAAACCGCCTGGTTGGGGTCCACCTTTGACGTACTCCACCAAGCCGCTGATTTCCCACTTTGGGAGTGAATACTTGCCGATGATCACCGTTTTCTTCAAATTTGAAGGATGTGGTGATTCTTCGAAGTGTCCATTTGGGAGTTCTCCTGAAATCAAAAATGAAATTGTTATGTCAATCTCAGATTGTAAAAGTGAAAGCTATTTATAATGTAACCATTTATGTGCATTGACGAAAGTAAAAAATCCAAGTAAACTATACATTTTGATTGGTGAAGTTAGTCTAGAAACTGAAAACACACTTTGCCAAGGGCAGCTTTGAGTTTAGCATTAAGGAGATTAAAATCCAAAGAATTATTGAACCAGTAAGAACACATACATTACCAAATATTAGAAAAAACAAAAAAAAAAGGCATATAACATGTATAAAAGGAACCAAAAACAGAAATGTTTACCATCAAGAGGTACAGCAGAAGCATAACCATTGCAGACAGAAAAATAGGTCAGAAAGCAAATCAAGAGAGACAAGGGCGACATTGTTTTGCAGTGGAAGGAGCTGGAGTGACCTCTATATATAAAACAAAGCAAAAGCCACAAGTGGGAAATTGAAAATGCAAGTGCCCTCGACTATGTAAATATAAAAATTTCAACGTTCTATATGCGCGATACACACACACACACATATATATACACACACATATATATACACACACATATATATATATACATATATATACATACACACACATAATAGGGTTGGAAAACATAGAAGCAAGCAGCACTTCCCATGTTATAAGGCGCACCAAATTAGCCGCGAAATGCGTCTATTTATCACTTGTTTTCTAGGGTCGGATCTTATTTTTCAAGCGTTCTTATTGTGAATGTGTGTTGGATTGAATCCAACACAGGACCTGTAATTTTCTATTTTTTTCGTCAATACCACATGACTTTTATTGGTTGGTGTGATTTGCTCCCTTAGAATATAAAAAATTAACACCGATCCAAAAAAATAATATGAAAAAGAATAATATTTGCATTCTTTTTATGGGGATTAGCTTATTCATTCACATGCAAAAGACGTATCTTCACTTTAGAAATTTCATAATCATAATCTCATAATTTTTATTTGAAGATATATCTACAATAAATTATAATAAGATATCGTTTAACTATATCCAAATGTATCAGATACGTGAATGGTTTAGGTACAAAATAACATATTCATGATGAACCGTTATTTCATACCTTCAAATTACTAAATAATATCTTATTCCAATTATTTTTATATTAATGATCTTCAAATGAAAATTAAAAGATTGAACGATTTTTTATTATGTAAATTTTATAATAAAATATATTATAAATAAGTGTAGAAATAAGCTCATTAACGAATGAAAATTTGACGTAGGACGAACCAAGGGGGTCTCTGATACCACTTGATGCAAGACAGAAACAAAGGTCTCAAGGAGAGGGCGATAGATAAACCTGGGATTCACTCAATCAAGGGTAACGAAGCTCGCTTACGTTGCTAATCGTGGATTCGCTCACACGACCAAGCCAAATGTTTGATTTTAGAAGGAGAAACAACTCACTTCGATTGCACTACGCAAATATATTTTAAAATTCATTCAAATCCCCCTAAACATACATATGGAGTCCTTTAAATAGAGAGATTGTAATACATTGGTAGGATAAATACTTATTACTAATGATTATAGTTACTAGGAACCTTAAAAAACATAACTTTGAAAGATCAAAAGCCACAAATAATTAAATTTAATATAAAAACTATATTTAATGGTGTGCATTGCATAAAAAAATGCAAGCATTATCCTATGGAAAAGGATAATAGAACAAGATAGCTTATGCAAAAGAGGGATCCCGGTTGTATGCCACATGTTGTGGTAGAGAAAAGTACACCTTTTGACCCTAAACTAAAGTAAAGTACCAACTTTTGACCCTAGAATAAAAGTAAATTTTTGCTTTGAAAATAAAGAATAAAAGTGGATGTGTGCATGTAATTATTCATGTACTTTTTTTTTTCTTTTTAATAAACGATAATATTTAAGAAAAACTAATTATAAGAGTTTGAAAACTTTGAATTCTAACAATAAAAACAAAATAAAGGGTAAAATGAATAATATCATGATTGACTTTTTAGTGTAAAAATATGATTTTTCGTTAAAGTAAATAGTACCGAGAGCTTTTCGTTAAATTTCCCTATTATTTATCCCAAATAGTGAGGGAGAGACTAAGCTTTATAATGAGCTTGTTATAATAATATAATTAAACTTTGCATTTAGCGAGATTCAAATATAAGATATTTCATTTACAAGTGAAAAAGAATATCACTAGATCGTAATATTAAATAGTCTGTATAAGAAAGTTATAAAGCCATAAATAAGCCTAGCCTTATTGAAGACTTTGTGAAGGAATTGAAGAAATCAACATCACTCTCTATTTTCTCTCTGATAAGCCGGCCATCAAGGAGTGATTTTGCTCGCACCAAATCATACTGTCCTTTAAATTTGAATCTAGAAGTTAAGTAGTATGCACGGAAAATGTACATGCTCGTACTTAATTTGACTTTAATCCATAGGCCATGTGCTTAACTTTTCTGTCCCCCATTGAAAATGAAGGAACTTCGGATTAGATAAAAGTGGGAAAAACAAGAAATTGAGATTTCGACGCGATTAGTTTATAAGAACTCTCAAATAGAATTATCGATTGTATCTTAACATATCACAGCTTTATTTAATTAATTTAGGATATTGTGTTCATGAGTTTATTTAGGTTGGTTAGAATATTATGATCTTCATTTTACAATTATTAGAATAAAAATTAGATAAATGTTGTAGGCATAATTTACTGAACAATTATAGAGACCATAGAGAGAGGGAAGGTGCGGCATAGAGAGAGAATAAGAGAGATGTGTAATTGTGGGTGTGTGTTATTTCACCCCATTGTGCCTTTATTTATAGTAGTATGATATGTAAAAACATTTCCCTTTAGGATTACAACATTTAATAGGTAATCTACTCCTAATAGGAATATAAGAGATATTCCAAGATATACTAGGATTTATACAATTACATTCCTAATCTAATAGGACTGCAACACTCCCCCTTTAGTGTGTAAATACTCAAGTAAATGGCGCATCAGGTCTTCAGCGATGAAGTAAGTACAGTTGATGAAATCGTCGGCACAATGAGCGAATGCGAGTCTCAGATCAACCGAAGAATGCATAAAAAGTAAAACTCACAAAACCTCGCTATGGTAAAACCCAAGGTGGGAGAAAAACCCATAGTCTAAGGAGAAAAGTGAGAAGTTGCATTAAGTCAAAACTATACGTCTTTTGGACGCAAGTAGAAGAACTCACAAGGGTATGATCAGCCTAGGATGGGTGCCTCGTTAAAACCTAATTAGATAGCTAAAACCTAGTAGGAAAAATGCTCCTAATTGTAGGGAAAAAGAGTACATTAAGATCAAGTAAGTATACTTCTGGATACTCCCCCTAAGTTTGACATAACTTCCAAATGAGAACTACAAGCATTTGCATATGAATAGTTAGGCATACCAATTCCTCGGACAAGTTTCTGGAAGGTTGACTTCGGCAGTGATGTCGTGTAGAGGTCGGCAAGGTTGTCTGGGATCGGCTGGTATGACTTCAATCTCCTGATGCTTTGCTGATGTAGACGCAATATATCTTGGCGGTGACTTTGTTGATGTATCATGTCTTGGTCGAATGGATACATGCGGTATAATCTTCATGGATCGTCGTTGGACTCAACGATGGATGAAAACACAGCAAATACTTCGAATATGCTCAACAAGAACTCCTTACCATGTCTCACTTGTCGCATAGTGAAGTAAGGTGAGTCTTGGAACGATTCGAAGATTTTGCAACTAAGGTCATATCATGGACCTCCAAGATATTGTGATATCCCTTAACGGTAAAGACATAACCATTCGGGGATTTTTCCTTGTGAGGGTTTGATAAGTAACTTGCGCCAGCATAACAAACAAGGCAAGCATCATTCTGAGGATCAGGGGGTTAGATCCACTCGAGATGCGTTGGGATTTGCCCTCGTAGTATCTTCAGGGTATGTTTTTAATACCAATTCAATGGTTACGTGTAGGCGTGGTGCTGCATCTTTACCAAGATCAACAACGAAGAAGATGTCATGTCTAAATACAATGAGCTAAGTACAACGAAGCGCAAAGTTGAACTTTCAATATGAAATTTCGGATTCCATAACCTATTCAATGGTCTCATTTGCATATAACGAATGGACGATCAAAGGTATACTCAAATGTGACACATTCAGGGTGTAGTTCGACTAGTAGACCAAAATACCATCAGAACAATGCTTCAACTTCGGGTTAAGGTATAAATGAGTTTTCCCAAGATCCCTCATCTCAAATTCCATCTTCAGGTGCGAGGCAGTTTTCTCAAGCTCTTCCGGAGTCTTAGTGAGATTCGTGTCAACGACATAACTGTAAC
Source organism: Malus fusca (assembly GCA_035220775.1). NCBI lineage: Eukaryota > Viridiplantae > Streptophyta > Magnoliopsida > Rosales > Rosaceae > Malus > Malus fusca. The sequence continues at coordinate 7,582,077 of CM069072.1, read as the reverse complement.
TCTAGCAATTTGGAATAAGACTTCATAGTTTAACACGCAAGGGCATAATTCATATCCCTGACTGATCAAATAATCACTTAGATAGGTATACCACATCCGTCGGATTGTAAGTGAATGCCTCAAGTAAGTTAAAAGGGTACCGTGGTTTTGGAACTATTTGAACCAGTCCATGTAATTCTTCGAGAACTTACATGTAAATCTCCGTATCTATATCCCCATGGAGAAAACACTAACCACATTTCATAATGTTGCTATCAATCACATGACGTTTTGAGAGAAATCTTGTGTCGTAAGGCATGCATTATATTGCACTATTTCATTCATCTCATAACGCTTCCTTTTCCACTTGGAACACAACGGGGTTACCTTAGGCAGTGTAGGAACGATAGGTCCAATACACACATTGGTAAGGAATTTGACCTAGATTGTAATTTCGGTTATCTAATCAGTTCTACGTTGTCAATTAATCAACGAAACACGGTTCGATATCATCGCTTTTCATTTATGTCGGTAGTTACCATATAAGTGAAAACATCATCGATGATAATCTCATTTCAATTACATTTAGCTCATCCAAACTAGTATATTGGACCAAGAACTTTAAGTCTCGGGAGAAATCCAGATTAATGTCATGAGATGGAAATGATTTGAGACAACGATCTAGTTTAGATTCATTGTTGTGCCGTGTCTTCCTCTTCCAGGGAAGTGAATCTTACGAACCAAATGGTATGTCATGCTCCAGGCCAAGACAGATTGATTGACTATCTGCCGGTGTACCGGACCGTCCAATAGGGGCGGCACACCCTTCAGGGATGCTGACTCGACGTCTGTTAAGTACGTCTATCCTTGCAAGCTTGTTTGCAGCTGGTATATGATCTCGTCACTTTAGCTAGATCAGAGGAATGCGTCTGGAGCAACATTCTAAAATCTAGAATTTATTGCACTTGCTTATCATACTTGTGCGGTATGGGGATTGAGATGAGACATAGTGGGCAACGTCCACGCAAATTCGCGTCATTCTATAGGAACGTTGACGTTCTTATCTCCCCCTAACGGCGGGAAGACTGTCTCATTAAAGTGACAACTCGCAAATGAGCGGTAAAGAGATCGCGTGCAATGGCTCAAAGTGAGCTAGTGTGAAGGAGAATCATAATCGACAAAAGATACACATCCTTCTTTGAGGACCCATGGTGGTATGTTGCAGCGGTGCAACTTGGCACATGGAATGCACACCCAAATGCGTAAATACGAAAATCGTCAGGTTCGTACCCAGTAACCAACTGTAATGTCATATAGGTTGGGTGGCAATGGGTCTCAAGGTAGACCAACATAACTGCGTACAAGGATTGCTTCCGAAAACTTGGTGCGTTTACCAAAATTCGGGCGATCGTTTAAATTGCGCTTTATGATCACTAGGCGAGGCTATTTGGGATGAACATGGGAATTCGATGTTCAATTATAAACCCAAAATACATGCAATACTTTATCGAAAATCGTCGATGTAAACTCTCCGGCATTATCCAGTCTCCCAGACCTTATGGGATAAGTAGGGTGGTGAACCCTTAATCGGCCAGGAGGTTTAGCAGCAATGTGTGTGGACAAACATGTGACTACTTTGTCGATTCATCAACCAAAACCATAAGTATTTATATGGTCCGCATATTGGTTGGATTAGTCCACATATATTCCATTGAATCCACTGTGAAAAGAGAGTCATGTCATATCTTTGCGAGGAATGATATAGAAAATCAATTTCCCTAATGAGCATGCTTGGCAAAGTGTGCTTGTAAGCATAATATCCTTACTTCATATAAAGAGATGCGTTGTAGCATCATTGTTCAACCTAAGTGTGTCACGCCCCGATCCTAACATACGTCCAGGATCGACACGTGACGTCACCAAATATCTATATATCTAACGTACCCAGCCTCTGGGATATGTACAAAGCATAACTCAATATTCGAATTGCGTTGCAATTTTCGTATATTTTATGGATGCATCTAACCTCCTCGTTAGACTGCCTACGTACCCTAAACAGGGATCAAGCCATTCGTAGTTCATCACATAAACTGCCATATTTCAACATAATGCACAATTCAGAGCGTGCAACATCTCAAGGAACAATCGATGAGGCGCAATCATAATCTATAGCCATATTGGTCAACGGTATATCATAATCATAACAACTGCATCCAACAACATCCAATAATCACACCAAATAATAATCCATACAACACACTGACATGCAGGGCTAGAGCTACACAGTTCGGTTGAAGCGTACATCTCTGAAGCTGAAATCAAATCCAAGGAACCAAGTCACCAAAGGGATTCTGGATCACTCAACGGAATCAAACTCAGGATACGATTTCAGACCATCACTCAACAGAATCGCGTGGAAGACCAAGGGATACAACAACGGCTTGAAGAAACAATACAAGAACCAAGTACTTAATTTAGAAGGGCTGTATGACACAAAAAGTGAAATAAGGAAACAAGATGTGAAACAAGTGTCTAAGTAACAAACCCCATGATAATAGGTTAACGGTCCAGTACTAGCCCTCACATTTCATCACATCAATCCAATCATACAATACCAACCATACTTCTAAAGCACAAGTCAAATCATACTTAATGAAAATAGATCGATGGCTAGAAATAAAAATAACGCTTCAATAGAATTCACATTCAATAAACATAGGTCTATGGTATGTGTGTGTGTGTGTGTATATATATAATTCACATTTCAATAGAATTTCATTTATAACCCATATCATATTCACAGATGATATTAATATAAGAAATTAAGGTAATAGCTATATCACATATATTCAAGTCACTCTCAAACCAATGTGGTCCCACTAGGCTTCACTTAGTATCCTGTGGTACTAGATTCCTAAGCATTGCTCTTAGTCACTAGTACACAGATCCTTCAACATGGCCAATTCCATTTTCACAAACATAAGACATTACTAAATGCATGACATGAACTTTAATTCTAGTCAAAGTACTTGGAATTACTAATTTAACAACACCCAATTCAAATGCCATTTTGGTTGATCTATAATAACTTCATCACTACCAATACGTTTGAATGGAGATAATTCTACACCATAAGTGATTTATGTGTTTCAATAGGTATAAATGCACCGATACATTAAGTCATTGAGCTTATAATTGTATAAGAAAATGGTTCTTTTAAACCCAACACATAACCATATAAAGTTTTTTTTATCCCAAACTCAATATGCATAAGTAAATTAGAATTAAAACTGAGAGAAGAACAAATATTGCAAAAGCAGAAACCTCTTCTCCACAAAAGCTGCAGATAAGCAGTTTCAGTCAACCAAGATTAAACCTGAATTGAACACCCATAACTATACCAGTTGATGCAAACTTATATGGTTTTCGAAGCTTGTTTTGTGTACTTTAGAAGCATAAAAGATTTGTAGATAACGGAATTCTAAGTTGAAAGTTATGCAAGTTACAAAATAAAGTCTCAAAACTGGAAACCCAGTATTCGCTGCTATTTGGCAGTTTCGGGACTCTAGTTTGAATATGATTTTGACATATCAATACTCAATGGAATTACATGAAATTAAATGGGTTTAGATCACGAACATGTCTAGTTTTAAACCACGTACTATACGCTCAAAAGGAATTCATAAAGACATAGAACACAAGAGCCAAAGTTGGCCACTTGAAACATAGTTTTTCTGCAACTTAAAAGCTATACTCTTATGGTTCATTTAGGTCATTACTTCCTCCCTGTAGTATTTTATACAGCTTTGATTCATACAACAATTGCGGACGCTTTGTTTTGACATTTTCCTGAGAAAAAGAAGTACAATGAAATTTAAGCAAATTAAACGTATAAATTGGCAAATTCATCCAAATATGCACACACACAAAATGATGATCATAACCAAATTTCTAACATTTATCCTCACAACACGGTTTAAGGAATCAAACGGCAGCAGTCTAAGCATCAATGAGAAACACTACATTCACCTCCACACAATTCATAATTCATGTTTATAATCTCGATTTCAATTATAATTAATTAGACAGAAAAATGCATCGAAATTCAAGTCTTTAAATTGGTAGCTCCATCAGTAAATTCCCGAGCAACAAAAATGAAAGAATTTCCTAGCAAGAACATTAAGATTTAAGAGAGATTAGATTACAAGTAACTTGGAAATTGGTATTATTATTGTTATTACCAGTTGAAAGACTTCCTGGGTTCGATGAGATTGACGATGTTGGCGTAACCTTTGATGAGTTCTTCGATCTTACTTTATGAGATTTCGTCTTTGAACTTTGCCAGCAGTACATGCTTCACCAATCCATTTGCTTCCTCCATCTCTCTCTCTCCCCTTTTCCTGATTCATAGTTTCAGGGTCGTGGGATCCCTTGTAATCCCCCCCTTTTATTTTTCTTTTCTCTTCCCTTTTCTAGAAGCCTCTTTTTTTTTTTTCTTCCTCTCTTTTGATTGGTTGTTGCCTAATCTTTTCCACCCTCCAATTGGTCCCTTTCCCCTTCTAAATAATCGGTCCCTTAACCCAAATATGTGTTTGGTCCTTTTACCCACAAGTGGAAGTTATATAATTCCTACTATCTATAGTTTCACAACTTCAAACGTCCGTAACTATACCGTTATAATTCGGACTCGCAAACGACTTTCGCCTATGCGCTCGTGGCTTCGAGACCTATTTGAAAACATTACTTGTGACCTCGAAAGGTCAACGATTTTAAAGACTAATTATTAAAGTTCAAACCCAAAACTATTCAATTTAATTCCCAAAATTAACAGAATTAAAATTAACTAATAAAGTAACGTAATCGTGAAATATGGATTTAAATAACGAGATATGTAATGAATAGTGAAATTTCGGGGTCGGGATTTCACAAAGTGTCCCAAATGGTCGTGCCAAAACAAGTAAACTGCTCAATCACCTAGCTCCAGGTCGGCCACATGTGGTGTGTTCCCAATTGGGAGACAACCCATTAGCCCTAAATAAAAGCTACATGCTCATTTTTTGGAGGTGGTGCAAAGATATTTCACTCTATTTTCTTCAGTTGTTTCATTTATGATCATTGTCATCTCGAATATCCTTAAAAACTCAACGTCAGGGAGAATTTAAGGTCCCTTAAATGGTGATTCAATACCATTCATACAACGAGAAGCGTGCCAATACTCTTAATCAGGTTGGATAGACCTGAAGTCGTTGTTAGAGATGTGATTTAGGTGTAAAGTTAGTGTGTGTAGTATGCATTCATCCAGACAACTAACTTCCCCACATTCCTACCTAATCATGTGTTTAATTAAATCGGTCACATGTATTAAGAAACATGATTCAATTAACTCATATTCGAGGACAATATCAATAAGATTGTCCATAAGTAAAACATACACCAAACATGAATCCAAGAACATGGAAAAATGTTCACAAAGTAAATGGTTTACTAAGGGGATTCAGCCAATAAGGTCATCCATGTCAAAATTCTGCTCTTCCAACGGTGTTTGGTGGAGCAAAATTAGTCTCACGTATTGACTACTAGAATGGTACTCCTTAACAACATTGATAGAGGCACGAACAAATGCATAACCAATGGTCTATTCCATTGAGACAGAAATAGATTCTGCAGGGTTAAGGTTTAGGAATGTTTTCCTTATTCTTGAAGTTTTAGGTCTTAGGTACCAAGGATCATGCTTCGTGCATGATGCCACACCTTGGCAGGCCCTGATTCTACCATATGTTCTAAAAACAAACTCGAAATTGGATTGTGAGAGAATATGCCATTCAGTATATCTCTGCCGAAGCAGTGCATCACCATTCGGTAGGTTTTGACCGAACTGGGTCGAGCAATTCGGTAGATGTTGGAAATGTGCCCTAAAGCCAATCATATGATGATACTTTACGGACATTTCACATGTTAAACTAATCTAGTTTACATATAAAGGGCAAACATTATTGTTTGAGCCGTCTCATATAAATGTTATATGCTTAAACGATAAAGTCCAAGGAATATGTGATTGGGAGAATGCAATCTAATGAAGTTAGATTAATGAGACCATTCTTTCGTAGACACATCCTAAACGTTCCTGATCATAGGATTGCCAATTGGGCATTGACAGTCCGATAAGATCAGTACGTACTGTGCCTTCTCTCAGGGAGAGTGACTAGTCTCGAGTCATTGATGTGTGTGACATCAAGACAAGTACGTAGGTGCTCAATAGAGAATGAGTTCACTGAACACGATCAACGAGGAGTTCTCATACTCATGTCACATGAGAACTCATGGTTGGGATAATGCAAATTAGTCCTTTGACCTGAGGCATCACAGTTGTCTTGTGGTTAAGTCCTTGATCTTTGATTATGTCAAAGTCACCCCATCGGGGTGTACACGACATCATTGGGGTTAAGCCACTTAGTTATGGAGACAAGTGAATGTGCAACAAGGGATCTCTAACCTTCAAATGGTTTGAGGGAGAATACTCTATGATATGATTAAAATCTCTGGCCAGAGTATGAATGAGATTTGGGAATGCGTTCCAAATCACATTCAAGGTAATCATATAAGCAAACGAATCACATTGGATAGTAGACATGAATAAATAAACTATCAAACCAAACAATGTGGTCAAGAGTATTAGATTAGAGAAAGACCGTATTGCATTTGTAATCCTAAACTGAATAGGTTCTCTACCTCTTCTGATTAGCTTGGGTAGCCATGATATGCTGCTAGGTGTCACTCATGGTTTGTGGAAGCCCTAAACGTGTGTAATCACTAAAGGGAGAATTGAAAGTAAGTTTCAATTCACAATCGATGTAAAATGGTTTTAATCGCCCACTGCCTCGCTAAAAGGAACCTAATGGATCGTACACCGTGTAAGGTAAAGATTGAAGAAACAAAGGAGATGAGTAAGAATAATTAAATGGTTTAATTATTTATGGCAATGATTAATTAATATGTTAATTAATCAAACGAATAAGTTCGTTAAAGACCTCGGGATAGTTTTGGACCTGAAGGCCCAATGGGCTTCGAACGTCAAAGCCCATTGACTTAAGTTGTATGACAACTTAATGAATAAAGATTCACAAAGGCCCAAAAGCCCATATCCCTTAAAGAGGCCGGCCATATATGTTAGAATTAGGGTTTTTTGGTTCTTTAGGTCATTTAAAGAAGTGACTATATAAAGAACTTTATAGCCTAAAATTCATAAGTGTTGTTTTTAGAGAAAATTGGTGAGAACTTGTTTCTTCATTTTCTCTCTAAGAGGCCAACCACCTTGGAGGGTGAATCTAGCAATCCTACTACTCCAAGGTCACTCATTTCTTCTTCAATCTAACCTTGGTGTAGAATCTTTAGAGGTTCTCTATTTTGGGAACTTGGAGAATCCAATTCTTTCAATCAAATCCATGGAGCTAAGAAGCAAGGAATGAAGGCCCTATCTCTTGGGTGATTATCCTTTGCATATGCAAAGAGGAATCTACAAAGGTAAATATTTCTCAATTAACAACTGTTGTTTTAAAGTTGAGTCAAGGTTCACCAATCTACTAGGCTTTGAATTTCATGGTTGATGTTTTTGTTTTTGAGTGCATGCAAGCATGGTTCCGCCTTTAATTTGTTAATTGCATCCTATTGATGTTGCTCAAATGAACATGTTTTTCACAAAATTTCCTTCAGTAGACTCTAGCAGAACTAGGTCCATACATTTCTCTCACGTTTGTGGTAGTAATCAGATCCGAGAATTTGGTAAACTTCTGCTTTCTACACTGCTGCTTCAGGGGCAAGTTAGAAACATGGAAGGATGAGAAAAGTATTCTCCAGTCATAATTGTATTCATGGACGTAATCATGGTGTGCTTCAGGCAATGTCTTTCATGATTAATCAGTCCGTATGAGTGAGCCAAAGAGCCATGGAATCCTCGATCAGGAGGTATTTCCATTTGTAATGCTTTGAGCATAAGTCTTCGAATGAAGATCATGGCAGAGGCTTGTTCAGCTCTTCCATGCCATTGTTGGCTTCAATGGTGTCTCAACTTCTTGATAATCAAGTGGAGATTCACGTCTTGTACCCCACATAAAATGGTTTCTATTAGAAACGTCCAAATCAGGAAAATCGAACTTGTGACGGTTCGACAATCCAGTAAATTGGAGGGAACAAGATTGTGATTGTTGCTATGGGAAGGAATCATCCATAGGCATCAAAGTTAGAACATTTGAGTTCTAAGACATGGTTTTCATGAAAAAAAAACGTTGATTTTTCATGGGTGTATAGTTTTATGAAAACTTCGGGTTTCAAAGGCACTAAATTTGAAACTACAAGTTCAATTTAGTTTATGAACGTTTAGTTCATAAAAGAGAGGTTCCTGGAAGAACACATAATGCAATATACAACTAAGTGTAGTGGATTTGAGTTTCTTCAGGAACTCAACTGTGAGTGCTTCGGGACTACGAAAGTATGTCAACAGTTCAAAGTATAAAAATAAATTATCGAATAGTTAATGTCCAAAAGTGATCTTCAGGTCAATAATTTTGAATTCATTATCAGATTAATGAACTGCAGGTCATTTTTAATTAATTCAATAAATCGGGCCATACAAGGTCGATTGTAGAAGCAAAAATAATAATAACATTCGGGTTAAAAATATTTAAAAATGCTAAATGAGAGCATTGGGTCGAAAATACCGTAGCCCAAAATTTTAGGCTGGGTTTCGTGAGTAAAAAGCACGGGGGTAAGGCTGCAAAAGGCAGCCCACATGTCCAGATAGGTAAGCACAGCCGTGAAGGCTGGCGTGTTAAGCCTAATTGGGGGGGGGTACGGGTTGAGGCCCAGCAGATTGCTGGCCTGTGAGTTCGCATGAGAAGCAAGCCCAACTAAGCTGGCTTGCGGGTTTGAGTCACATGAGGCCTAGCCGAGGCTAGGGCCGAGTTTAGTGAACCATGGCAGGGGCAAAACCCAGCAAAATGGGATGTGGGTAAAGGGCCAGGGCGACATGGCATAAGCCTAGTGGGCTAAGGACGTGCATGACATCGGGCCAAAGTTGCAGGCTTTTGGTTTGGGTGAATGGACTGTAGGTCCATTAGTCAGGTCAGGCCCTAGGGCCTTGGGATGTTAGTACAGCAAACCCAAAGGGTGCTGCTGTGTGATCCACTCGACTAGGCTTCAGGCCAGCGATGGTCCATGGTGCCACGGTAGGTGCTGCGGCGATGGTGCCGCATAGTGCCCTATGCAATTTTTTTTCGACATAGGTTGGGTTTTACAAACCTTAGATTTGCTTCTAATTTATTTTATATACTTTGACTCACATATTCCACATAGCAAAAATTGCGTAATGCATGAAACATATATGTGTGTGTGTGTATATATATTGACAAATATATGAACATATACAATATATATATATATATATATATATATATATCGGAAGGAAAATATAAACATAGGGGGTTCATGCATCATGGGGAATGTTTTCATACTTCATGGTCGTTTCAAATATCTTACTTTATTTTAAGCGTACCTGATTGGCAGAAAACAACAAAAGCCTTTGAAGTTGTAGAAAATCCATCTTAGAGGCTACATGTTCTTCCCGTTCTTGCTCCCAATGTATGTCATTTTTCTCTTTCATGATGTTGTCTTCATTTTTCGTAGGCCGGCTTATATATGGCACTTCTGCAAACTTGCAAAGTGTATAGGAACAAAAATGTTTTCATGGATGATCTTCCTTCAAGGTACAAACAACCAAATGTTACTCCCTCTGATAAAATGCCTTGATGCTATATTGCTTTTATTGATTTATTAAAACTCTCTTTTGATCCGTAGGTAAGCTGCCTCTAAACCCAAAACAATGAAAATCTACCTGAACAAAGGAATAAGTTTAAGAAAAAGGAAATTAAGTTGGTGAATTAGTTGATGATGAACTAAACTTTAAAATCGAATGTGTACTAGACTGAACAATTTAGGTGTAGTGTGAGAACTTATAGGGTTTTGATTCCCCTTTCTTTACTTTCTCTTTATGAGCATGCAATAAAAATTTTCAGTAGGTTAGTAATTCATGGTTTCAATTTTCGTTATTTTCTCCTTTTATGCTATCTTTTTTAATTGTTAGGAGTTGTTTACCTTCACTTGGTTTTTTTGGGTGTTTAGCAAAGAGGACCAACACCAGGTAGCCCAGTCTACACAAATTAGTTGGAGATCAAAATTTTCATTGGATGGGTTTAGCAAAGAAGACCAACATCAAGTAACCCAATCAACTACACAAATTGGTTGGAGATCGAAATTGTCATTGGGTTAATTTTTTCCTAAAGAATCTGTTTAGGTTAATATTTAATATTAGGCTTTATGACGATAGAGGTCGAAGAACACAAAAGCAAAGAGAGGATTGGGATTGGACAAAGTCAACGGCCCAGGAAGAATTTAAAAACCATTTCAGCAAGGCATAGGCAACACTCATATGAGAGAAGTGATGGGCGATAGAGGGTAGCCCACCTCAGCAAAAAGCATTGTTCGAGGGCATGGGCAAGCAAATAAGCTGGTGACTCACCATATTCTAGAAGCCCTCACCAAAAGGCAAGGTTACAATCGGGCCAAAAAGTCTATAAAAGCAGCAAGGGACACAAGGAACAAGGGCACTCAACCAATCAATCAAAAGACATCTAAACTTTGCTCTCAAACAAGCAAGAAACCACCCCCCCCCCCGGAAATACTTATTTTCGGGAAATAATTCCGATGATAGGCCCAATTTAAACTTTTGTTTAATTTACTACCATTAATCATTATTCTTTACTTCAATTCCTCACAAAACTATATCCGTATTTTAATTATCAAAACATACGATTAAATTATCAATTAAATCCACAAATTTCTTCTATTAAAACAACTTCTTAACAAAAGATTAATTCTCGATTATTTAAGGTTGCATCTAACCCTGTTTGACTGCCTACGTACCCTTGAGCGGGATCAAGCCTTTCGTAGTTCACCATTCATTTTTAAACCATTTCCGAAAATATTCTATTAACCGAAAAATCCAACATTTGAGTTACTAATCGAAATACACCAAAGGATACCAAATACGTAATTGAAATATCAAAATTCACATACAAATAACAACGTTGGCTCATTGGCCATGTGCCGTCTCGGGTGGCGGTCGGCCGTCCCAACTCGCAAGAATATTTCACTATTTCTAAAAATTCTCAATTTTTACAGAAATGTAGAGCAAGTCAAGGGGAACAACTTTTATACCTGAGCCGAAGTCCAATTAGGCCGGAAAGTGGCCTGAAAACACCTTGATCTGTCGGATCCCTAGAAATGGGTTCTCTTCAATTCGATCATTCCGGTGTTCCATCGCCCCAAGATATGTTTGGAGTTTGTTCCTGGGACCAAAACGAGTTGAATGATGGTGGTACCTACAGATTTTGTCGATCGCTGCCACACCCCCAACGACACCTTTCGGGGTATTTTACCCAAATCCAAAGACAATTTGCAGAAATTTTTTGTTGTAAATGAGAGAGGGAAGGTTGGGGATCTATTTCCAAGCGATAAATCGGGGTAAGTCGTTTAGATTTGGCCGGAAAATGCATAGGAAACTATGGTTTCCATCGGTCGGCTCACGAAAAGGGGAAACAGGTCGAGAGACCCAGTTGTCTATCTTTCTCTCTCTCTCTTTTCCCTCATGCTCTCCCCTTCTCATTTGTCATCCCAACCCTCCTTTCTTTTCTCCTTTCTTCCTCCTTTCTTGTCTCCTTTCTTCCCGTGGCATATTTCCACTAAAACATAATCTGGAGCCTTCCAGATTCATGGCAAATTGACTATTTTACCCATATTTTCGTTCGTTTCTATTTCATTCATTATAATTCCGTTTCACGAACGGTTTTCGCCTACGCACTCGTGAGATCGAGCTTTATCCAAATATACCAAGAAATATGATAAAATGTATGAGGATAAAATACATATTACGTTAAGCCAACTAGGGGCAATTTTATCTTTTCCACTTATCGATAAATTTTACAACGTAAATTATAATATTTTCCGGATACAAAACTTTAAAAGTTCTCAATTAAATTTCCATAACCATAAATTGATTTATTTCCGATTTTTCTCCACATATTCATATTAAATTTTCAGGTTATTACATAGACTATGCCCTTTTAGTCGTAGATCCCCCATAGAAAGCCACATTTTGTCAATTTTAGAAGCTCTACTACCTTCTCCTCATATTGTAGTATCGAATCCCTTTAGTAAACCTGTTTTACATTTCATTTTCCAGAATCTACAAACCTCTATAAACACAAAGATAAGTGGTTGCAAGAAGTTGAACCTTGGTTGACAAGGTTATAATCTTGCCTGAGTCTCTTTTGTTTGTGTTTAAATAAAATAGATATGTTGTTTGATGCATATTCCATTATGTTTTTAAATCACTTTCAACTGTCTTTCATTCAAAGTCTCATCTATGATCAATTTGGCCAAACTAATTAACTTTACCTCTTTAAGTGTTAACTATAATCAAAGGAATGGTTGGAAGGTCATTGAACCCCCTTCATTTTGGACATATAATATCATAAACAAGGCAAGAAAAGGAAATTTATACAGACTTAACCCATTTGTGATAATCTAATGAGATCAAGAAGTCTACGTAACTTGTGGCGCAAGTAATCAACCCAGTTCATAACTAAAAAAGAACAATTTGTTATACAAAGATAACAGTGGCATGTTCAGATCTCTGTTAGTTTTGATTATGAGTCTCAAGGCCTAACAAAGGCCCCACAAAGGTACCATTCAAACTAACAGCAAACTCATATTGCAGCACACCAAGCAGCAAACCTTGCCGGACAGGCAAGAACCCCAAGGAGCTATGCGAGGGACAAATCTGGCCCGAACATAATCAATTAATTTTCTGAGTTACTTCACTTGTTGCAACACAACCTTCATTTTAAAGGTGAGTGGAAAGCACAACACTGTTTGGATTTGATCTAATTGTGTTCATTTTTTCTTAATCTTATTTTTTGCGATTCCATGATTAACTAATTACTATGAATTGGGTTTTGCATAGGGATAATACTATCCAGAACCTTCTTGCTGCTGACATGAATAACCATGGTTTCATTAGGTGACTTTCCATATTTCCATTCACTTTTTAATTGCCATTTGTTTTAGAAATTATCAATTATCTACTGATGAAGTAACCAAGCTAGCTACAATATCATTGGTTATTAAGTGAAGAATGACAAGGGTTGATGAATGGTTTTCTCATCATGGTGAACTATTAGGCCGTCTTCAACTGAATGGTCCAGAGGGTCGAAAAACGCTTGAAACCGTCTCCAACTGAGGGCTAGGCTAAAGGGCTCGTGGGCCCCACAGAATCTGAAAGGGCCAACAGGCTGGCCACTTTCAGCCAACCAGCCAGCTCGCTGGCTAGCCTAATTTCAATTTTTTTATTTTTATTTTTTTATTGTTCTTTTCCATTGCCCAACCCACTTTAGGGTTTAGGGCTTAATTTTTTTTTTATAATCCTAACCCACTTTTTGTTTTTATGCCCATCAACCTTTTTTTTTTTTGGACTTTTTTTTTTAATTTCTAATTTGTTTTCCTACACCATTTCTCACATATTTTTCACTAATCCATAATATCTTACCTCATTTTATTTCAATTCTTCACATTCCATACTATAGCCCTTTGACCTTCAGTTGGAGACGGTTTTTTGTGACAGGGCTAAAACGAGCCATATAGCCCTCGGTTGGAGATGATAAGGAATATGACATTGCATTGTTCATTAAAATATTAATTTATTGGAGAGCCAGATGGCTAAAACGAGGCCTCTGGCCAGCCTTCGGTTAAAGATGGCCTTAGCTGCCAACTCACCCAACAAACATTACCAAACATTACAGTTTGCTCGAAGAAATATTGTCCAACAAAAACCAAAAATTTTGACGGCAAAATTAGGCAAAATCTGGCGAAATTATTTAATTAAAAAATAAAAATAATACAGTTAAAATAACAAACAAAACATTACCCGACAAAATTGTTCGTCGAGCAAAACTATTAAATTAAAAATTAATTCTTATACAGTTAAATTAAAAAACTATTTTTACCAAAAAATAAAAATGAAAAACTATTCAATAAAAAAAACTAAATTTATACAATTAAATTTAAAAAAAAAAAAAAAAAAAACTAAACAGTGCGCCTTTCTCCCTTTCCCCCATCACTTCTGCACCTTTCTCCCTTTCCTTCCAAATGGTGCGCCAGGACTTGAGGACGGGGAGGGGCAGGGCGTGGCAGCGCGGATCTCGATGAGGGTGGCAAGGCAATGTGGGGCTCCAGGGAGATGTAGATGGGCTGGATTTTGGGGTCAAATTCAGGGTTAGGGTTTGAGACGTCGTCGTTTTCATCCGAGGAGTGGCAGGGGAGGAGGAGGGCGAGCGAAATAGGTCAATTTCTGGTGGGGGTTTGCGGGGGAGGTGGGCATGGGGTGGGATAGGGTGGGTTTTTTGGATGAGATGAGAGGTGAAGAGGAGAGAGGGAATGTGTCGAGGAAAATTGATGGGTTTCGGTTTTTTTATTTTAATATAATAGGGGGTAGATTATATTTTTTTTTCCATGTGTAAAACCTTGTCCCAAACTAGGTAAGTTCATTTTAACGAAATTATAAAATTACCTTTGTGTCCCTTATCCTTTACCCAATCTGGTTCCCTTTTTGGATTTTCTCCAAATTTCTCTCATCTCCCTGCCTACCACGTGGCAGCCCCTATCTCCTTCTCTCTTCTTCTCCCCTCTTCCCCGAGTCACTTTATCTCCCTTAGCTCACAAATTCTCTCTCGGACCTTTCTCCCCCTTCCCCTTCCTGGCGACACCCAAACACCCACACCTCAAATCTTAACACCCCGACAACGACGGCAGCACCATCATCATCACCGCATTAGTTCTCTCTCCCCCCTCTCTCTTTTATTCTATGTGGAGCATAGAGGATCCCCAGCGAGTCCAACGACTTCAAGCCTAAAATTCGGCCACTTCCCAGCCACGATGAGGGACCACGAAGGTACGAATCTCTCCTTCTCATTCCTACCTTCATTTTAATAGGTAGATCGTAAGATGAGGTGGTGAATCGACGTCGACCAGAACTCGGGAGACTCTGGCCTTTTTCCTCGACAAGAAACGGGTTAGTTAACCCAAACCCGAAACCCTTAACCCAATTAACCTAAGCATTTGGGCTGTACCAGCTCGGGCCTACGGCCCGTTAAACCCCAAACCCAAACCCATTTATATAAACCCAACCCAAAAACCCTTGGGTCGGGCTTTCAGGCCTAAACCCAATTGTGCAAACCCAGGGCCTTTGGCCCGTTGAACCTAAAACCCATTTTCCCTTGGGCCGGGTTACCAGCCCAATACCCAAAGCCCAAACCAAATAGGCCCAAGCCCAAGAACTAAGCCCAGGCCCGAATCTGCCCCAGTCCAATCGAATCCCATGTACCAAGGCCGCGCGTGAGGCCGAGCCGATGCCGGTGCGTGGCGGCGCATGGTAGCCGGAGCCGTAATCTTATGGCAGCTAGTAAGAGCGCGTGCGGTGACACGTGGGGGTAACCAAGGTCCCCCTTTATGTTTTTCGACGTCCTGAATATGTTTATGACGTCCATTTCCCGAAATTCAATTGTTATGACAAAGTTTTATTAATTGGACTCTTTATGTGCTTAGGTGTTACTTAGCGGCAATTATGTCCTTCCTATTTCGTACGGCTGATCGACGACGGAGTATTTGTGAGTGGACCCTTATAAAATGTATATTTTACTATTAGAAATGCATACATGAAAAGCATGATTTAATGGTTACGTTTTGTGAGTAAAATTATATTTACACTTTATGAGATATCATGCTTTATTGAGAATATTTTGGAATACCATGCTTTATCGATTTTTACGTGCTTTGTACTATATATGATGGATGACTATATACTATGAAGATGTTTTGAGAGCTACTGAGCTCCGTTGAGATATATGTATTTATGTTGGAAAGATATTATACAATGTTTTTGTGCTTATCTAGTGGTCACTGTTCTGCCTACATGCGTATGTCCTTCCTACGGGCGTATGTTCTGCCTACGGGCTCGTGACGGTCCTGCCTACGGGCTATGTTCTGCCTACGGGCATATGTTCTACCTACGGGTGTGTGACAGTCCTTTCTACGGGAGTATGTTATGCCTACGGGCGAGTGATGGAAAGCCTTCGGGCAATTATGATACCACTAGTTAGCACACTAGATATGATATATATTTTATGAAAGGTTGTATGGCATACTAGGGTTTCAGAAACCTATTACATATTATGTTATTAGTTTTCATAAACTTTGGGGGTTAGTACTTGTTGAATAACTATGTTTGTACTACTTATATATCAACTTGGTCCACTCATGCTTGTTTTGCACCCTCTCAGGACATAGGAACGAGGCTTACGATCCGAGCTACGAGGCATTACCCTACCAGTGACCTCGTGCCATCCCTTCGGCTTTGACATCATTGTAATAGCACATTCCGCTTGTATTCTGAATTAGATGTATGTTCTGAACATGTCATGCATTATCACTATCATTATCATTGTTGGCAGTTGAATATTATTATATTATTTTATAAGGTTTATGTTGGAATATTACATTGCGTAGTTCGCACGAAATTTACATGCATGGTTCACATGTTCTCAGCATATGCATTCATTAAATTACTTGCGTCACCCTCGGGTGTCGGCCAGCACGTGGCCATCCCGATGTCCCCCGACCATCGGGATCCGGGTGTGTCACCACGTGGCACAAATTTGGCAGCCACGTCAGTACAAATGTGGATCTCATATTTGCCACGTTATCACATAACGGTTTACTTAACTGATTTTCTAACGGATATATGAAATTGAAATAAAATGATAAGTAAATGTATGAAATTGAAATGTTTTAAAGATGTTGTGAGAAGTTGCAATCGACCCCAAACCTGAGGGGGTAAAATGTAATTTACCCTTATTGTTTTAATGAGATACATAGTCTAGGAAACTAATTTTAACGATCCAAACATCAAACTTGTTTGAGTATATATAGTACGAGATTGCATATGCAAAAAAATCACCAATTTTTTTTTCGCGGATTAGGTAACGGCACGAAATCTTTCAACGGTTAAAAATGTATCATCACGATTTAACGCTATTTTAGCTTCAATTTGGATGATTTTTTTACAACAAAAAAGTACAGAATAAACTCTAAGTGTTTGATGAATCTATTGTTTTGACGAGATACACAATCTACCAAACTAATTTCAATGATGCAGCCGTTAAACTTGTTTGAATATGGTACGAGATCTCATATGCCAAAAATCACAAAAAAAATAAAATTGAAGATTAGGTAATAGGACAAAATCTTTTAACGGTTAGAAATGTATTTACCATTTAGTGGTTATTTTAACTCCGATTTGGATGATTTTTTACAAATACACTCATTGACCCTAAAAGAACACAATGAACTCACCCGATCATTAATTTAAAATATTTACGCTAGTGATTACCACAAAATCTTATGTTCTACTTAATAGAAGTTTAAAATAAATTCTTATGTGTTTGATGAATCCATCGTTTTGACGAGATATGCAGTCTACGAAATTAATTTCAAATATCTAACTGTTAAACTTGTTTGAATATAGTATGGGATCATATACGCTAAAAATCACCAAAAATAAATGTGTGGGGATTAGGTAACGGGATAAAATCTTTCAATGGTTAGAAATGTACCATCATGATTTAATGGCTATTTTAGCTCCGATTTGAATGATTTTTTACAAATACGCTAATTGATGGTAAAACCACACACTGATATTACATTTGATGATCTTTTAACCGTTCGAAAATAGACAATAATATTAGGAAAATTTTGAATTTTTGGTGTTTGCCCTACGAAATAGTTCGTAGGGCAAAGTATTAGATTCGTCGGCCAAAGGTACTACATTCCCACCAATTTTTTTAGCCAAAATTTGAACTACGCGGTATTTCTATGCAATCTTTGTCCGACGAACCAACTTAGTTTACCTAACAAAATGGTTCGTTAGGCAAAGCTACTACATTCCGACCTTTTTTTTTTTTTTTTTTTTACCAAAATTTGAACCGCGTGGCATTTCCATGCAAGCTTTGTCCAACGAATCAACTTAGTTTGCCCGACGGATTAGTTTGTCGGGCAAAACGGGTTCTGATGTTTTAAAGTACCGAGTTCCCTTCTTCTTCCTCCTCGCGCTGCAACTCTCCTCTCTCTCAAGGTACTTAACTCTCCTCTCTCTCTCTGTAATTTTGATGAATCCTACGCTCTACCACAAAATCTCTTCTTCTTTTTCTTTTGCAGTCTTGTGACATTGTCCGGAGAATCGTAGATTTTTCGAAGTGTTTATAACTAAGTTAGAAAACTAAACAGCAAAAGAAGATGAGTTAAAGTAAACCCAAAACAAACCAAAAAAGGCGACCAAAAGGGCTCACACGTGATGCATCAAATGTAAGCACTTCTACTGTGTTGCAATCGAATTTTGCAGTTTGATGGTGAGCAAAAGGGCTCGCGATGTTCACAAGAAAAAAAAAGGGCTCGTGATGCACCAAATGAAATACACATAGTAATAACATTTCCGTCCCGTTCTGCGCGCTGAGCCGAAAGAATAGGGGTTGTAATAACCTAAAAAGAGCAGGATAGCAATAGTAGTCCGAAAAGGGTTAGGATTAGGATTCTCAAGTGACGGTATCTTGATCAGAAAGAAAATAGAAAAATCTTATTTTGAAGGGTTGGGATTTTTGTAACGAAATTCCGAATTCGACCCGAAAAGTTCCTAACAAAATATCGAAAACCAAAAAACCTCCGAATTGTTCGATAACCGATACCGAATGTATACCGATTATTTGATACGGGGTCAGGATCTCCTCACCATATATTCAGTAGTACCGAACCGACCATAAATATATATATTTTTTAAATTTATCATATAACAAGTATAAATCTAATTAATAATAGCTGTCGGATTTATTAAATAATATGTATAAATCCTCTTCGCCCAGAATTTCAAAAAACAGTGTTCAATAAGAACTATGAATATGTTTAATATTTTCTTGGTAATACGAACCCTATAATGAAATTAATTTCTTAAATGGATTTCCAAGACCGAAGGAGATTAGGAGTTGTCACTCCTCCAATATATATTTTATATATAAGATCAATGGTGTCTCCTACGAAAAATTAATATAATAAGAATAATAACAGCAATCAAACACTAAAAGCGACTTGTGAATTATGGCTAGTACTAGTACTAACCCTACTTACAGTCACAGTGCTCCTCCTGCAGCAGCAGCCTTAGATGGCCAAGAGGGAGGACAACAATATCACGGTTATCAACATGAACATCATCATGGTCAACATGATAAGGAGGACCCGAAGCAGATGATGAGGAATGAGCGTCTTGTGTTGGGGATTCCACCAGGATGGAGGTTTTGTCCTACTGATCAAGAGTTGATTTCTTTTTACTTGACCAGGAAACTCATGAATAACATTTACCACCCTCAGCCCGTCAACAGCAGAATCACTGACCTTCATATCTATGACTTCAACCCCAAGAAACTTGCAGGTTTATCTCTCTCTCTCTCTCTCTCTCTCTCTCTCTCTCTCTCTCTCTCTCAACTTACATGGCATGGGTGCACTGCCACCATGATGTGTCAATGGTACAACGACATGTATAAGTGTCTCTTTGCATGACAATGTATCATCGGCAAGACACAATGGTGGTATATACCATGCCATGTAAGTCCCATGCATGTGAGTAGCAAATTACAAGGTTAATGTAAAATTAATAGATATAAATCATTTAGCAGGGTTTTTTATGAGATTCATTAGGGTATAAATTTGTTGAGATTAATTAAACCCTAAACCTTAATATATTCTTTTAAGTGTGAAAATTTTTCAAGCAGGCGAAAATATACATCTGGTTTTGAGAATTTTTTTTTTCATTATTTAGTTTTTAGAATTACTAGTAATTCTGATTCATAATTTCTCCATCTATATATCTCCAGTTTTTTTTTTTTAAAATGGTAATTACAGTGTATATAGTTTATACTAATTCATGCACTTCTTGATTTGTTGTTGCCATGCAGAAAAGTATCAATTACCAGAAGACCCTGAAATGTACTTCTTTACCCCAAGGGACAAAAAGTACCCAAATGGTTGTCGTCCCAGCCGTACAGCTGCTGATGGGTTTTGGAAAGCAACTGGTGGGAATAAAAATATCAAAGAAAGGGGCAAAACTATTGGGTACAAGAACACATTGGTCTTTTTTCTAGGAACACAAAAGAAGGGAACAAAGACTGATTGGATTATGCAAGAATACACGATTAGACAATACAAGCCATCAAATAGGCCAGCTCCAGCAGGTCATTGTGACACCAAGGTATGTACTCCCATATTTTCACTTCCTCTCATATAATCCTTGGGGAGTTATCCCAATGGTCGTTTGAGTTTTATCAACTCATAAGTCTGGTCTTTTAAACTCATCAATTTAGTCCTTCATCTATTGGCTTGGTCATCAATTTCGTCTTTGCCGTTAGATTCCCCTAAAAATGTGTGAACTCAAAAGAAAAGAAAAAATTTCATCCACTCTTATTTGAAAAAACAATTTCATGCCATTTCATTTCAGTTTAGTTCAAATGGATGTTTATTATCATGGTGAATTGATTAGTAGGAGGAAACAAAACCCAAAGGAGCCAATCTCATGTCATTTTTAACTGAATCTAACAACAATGACGAAATTGATGACTAAGTCAATATATAGATGACTAAATTAATGCATTTGAACTTTGAAACATGAATGACCAAACTGATGGGTTGGTAAAATATAAAAGACAGTTTTTGATAAAAAAAAAATATAAAAAAAAAAGTATAATCCTTCATATTCTAAGTAGAACTTGACTTCAGTTAAATGTACCATCGTTGGGGTAAGAAGTTTTGATCCGCCACACAACATCTACATGTTACTTAGATGAAAATTGAGTTTTTTTATTCATATTTCTTAACAACATATTAGATTTGAAGCTATTAGATAAGTACCATTCCTCAAATTTTATTTTTTCTCGACTAATCAATCACCTTTACTGTGAGACCTGCGAGATTATTGTACTCGTGCGTTTCTAACATGGGTTTTTTTCTTAATTGTGTGCTTGCAGTTGGATAAGTGGGTTCTATGCAAGATATATGAGCATAAGAAAAGCAAGAAGAACAGAAAAAATGGGAGCGTTTCTGACGATGATGAAGAGGAGATAAATTCATCATCAGCTCTGGTATTGCAAGGTCAAGAAAGTCAAGACCATCCATTGCTTCATAAACCTCTATCGCCACCTAGGAATAACATGAACCATGATGGGCCTTCGACTTCTTATCAAGCGGGACATTACAACATGATCAATAATAATCACAGTGCTTATGCATTGAACAACGGATTGATGTCGCCATTGGGGTCAACTAATGGCTATGGAGCTCATCAAGATCAGGTAAGACATTTAGCTCCAATGTTACACTTGCCTGGTCAACAAATGCAGCCAATTCCTTTGGTTCATAGCACGGATGTCAACAATCAAGATGCTCATGCATTCAATGGAATCACAACGTACTACAATCAGTCCACTCAATATGGTTTTGGAGATCAATCTGTGCCAATGTACAACAATGCATCACAACTCAACAATAACGGCTATCCATCTAGCATAATTTCAGTTGATACAATGGATCAGTATTGGCTCAATGAGCCACTTACAGACTTTGATTTCTTGTTCGATGCTATCGGTGAAGGAGTTCTTTATGGCATGCCAGATGTATTGCCACTCAGCTCGATGCCTCACATTAACCCTGTGTCGCAGAGCACAAAAGCTGATGAGAAAAGTAGTACCACTCCAACTGATAATCATTAGATTGCTTGCTTTTCTTTAATTAATTGTTGTTGTTGTGTGTTGCGATTTTGTTTATATTCTCAAGATCTTGTGGTACTGGCGTATAGATTTGCTCGGAATTATTTTTCTTTGATAAGAAATTCTTAATTATTTGATACTTTAATTTGAAGTGTCTTTAATTATAGTTTGGGTTGGTTCTCGAACATCCCCATGCAGATCTGTGAAAGTAAATTTAGCATGGTTGAGTTTGGAACTACCATTGATCTGTATTTCAAATTATAACAGATGTTACATCTCTCTCTTTCTTGGAATACTACCTTTGATCTGTTGCTTCACAATATTACTCTCTCCATTCACAAATTAGGCAATTGCTAAAGGAAAAAGGATGAATCGTTACAGCAAAAATTGAATAAACACAAAGTACAAACCGGTTCCTGAGTAAATAGAACCCAGCCAAGAAATATGGAACCAAGATAAACCAGTTCCCGGCCTCCAATCCCATTAATTTTACAAAACATCCATTGCTCTCTCTTTACATGTTCTCACCAGCCAAATACAAAGCTGATAACTAATTATTTTCTCACCTCCAATTGTACTTTTGTTTTAGCGGGTGCTAGACTGCTAGTTGTTTTCTTTTTCTTGCCAATAATTACCATAGAAGCATTTTGTATATTGGTACATGACCATTATCGTACATATCCAAAAGATGGCATTGTTTTATACTTCTTTTCTGCCGGCCATTCTGTTATTACCAATGGTACAATGCATATAATAAGACCTTCTCTAACTTTGGGGATCACGTTTGCTTCATGACATGGGCGGAAAAAATTATATGCGAAACTTTCACGCGGTTGACTATTTCCTTTGGAAAAAAAAATGAACAGTTGACAGGTGAAGGCATATTCACAATCAGTTTATCCATACCTTTGGACAGCAACCAATAAACCAGTTCACTTCCTCAACAAGAGAATGGCTGAACTAGTCTTTGAATTGGTTTCTAAACTGATAAATCAGCTAGGCTCTATTGTTTACAATGAGATTTCCTTGGCATGGGGCGTCAAATCAGACCTACAAAAGCTTGAGCACACCATGTTCACCATCAAAGACGTGGTCTTGGATGCTGAAGAGAAACAAGCACATAACAAGAAGATATAAAATTGGGTAAGACAACTTAAAGATGTGTTTCTTGATGCTGAGGATTTGTTGGATGAGTTTGACTGCGAAGCTTTGAGACATAAAGCCATGGAAACATCTCACGGAACAAGCAGAAAGGTACGCCATTTCTTTTCATGTTCTAATCCAATTGCATTTCGCTTTAGAGTAGGTCTTGAAATTCAGGAGATAGGTTAAATGAGCTTAAAGCTAATCAGGCTCCAAAAACTGTTTATAGTACTTGATTTGGCGAATGGAAACTTTCAAGTAATTCCACTGAGGCTCCAAAAACTGTTTATTGTACTTGTACCAGGTATGGTGGCATTGCCTGAATGGTTTCGAGGAGCTGCTAACACCCTTCAAGTCTTGTGTATTTGGTATTGTGAGAACTTGGATGCATTACCTTGGTGGTTGACAAGTTTCACATCTCTTAGAAAACTTGTGCTCAAAAGTTGTCCGAAATTGTTATCCCTGCCAGAGGGAATGCATCATCTTACTGCCTTGAGAGAAGTTCAGATTGCAGATTGTCCTCACCTAGAGAGCAGATGCCAGCGTGACATTGGTGAAGATTGGGAAAAGATTTCTCATGTTCCACATGTTTCTTTCTCTTTTTACATTGATTGAGCTCTTCTTTGGTCCAAATCCGGTGGACATGTATGTATGACTTCACTTCTCAAATGGGAGAAATGCTCGGATGATTTCATCCTCTCTGGTTGGTGACTTCTCTATCAGTGTTGTCTTATATTTTCCTTATTTTCCTAGTTTGGATTGTATCATGCTTTGTTTTTTTTTTTGTCACATTATATCATGCTTCAGTTTCGCCTATTTAGTTTGTGCTCATGTGTGGCTTCAATGCTACTAAACATTTAATTCTATAGGTGTTTTAACCAATTGATTTAATTTTCACAACGGTTTAAATCTTCTATTTTCAATCTCATATATTTATTCTCGTAACATTCACAATGTAACATAGTATTTAAGAAATTTCTCTTTACTAATTCTTCCAACAACCAAAAAAATAAATTAATTAATTAACTATATTATTATTAGTTCATGTCACACATCTACAGCATACAAATACTTTCCTCGACAACTCTCATGCTGTGTTGTAATTTGTGCTGGCATTCCTCGTGCCAAATCCTGCCTTCTTCGAATACATTTCGTAGAATTCTTCAACTTTCTCAACGGAGTCGAACTCCATGCTAATCTTTGGGACATACCTGTTATCCACCACCAGAATCACAAGAAGGGGTGGTTGTGTGTTGTTATCCACCTCACCATTATTATCCTCCTCACCGCCACGCCACCATTTTGGTCGGTCTGTTGATCGTTGTTATCCCACCCTACGTCTTCGCCGGTGTGTAGAACGGTGTTATTCAGTTCTACGTTTTCATCTGCGTCGTCCATATTTAACTAAATTCACATTAGTTAGTATCATATTGATAGTTAAACTACTGATGGGATCCTGAGTTCCGTGTCTACATGAAATAGTTAATCGAACTGTCACAAAACCCTTAGATTGGCTGCCCATAAGAAACTCGCTCATGAATTATATAAGGGCCTGACAGTAACTTTCACAAAACCCTTAGAAAACGTAAAAACGAAGGCTACAAATAAAATTGCATTTCTAAGATTATAAGAATGCATATGCTAGTTTAACCGAGAACGATTTTCGAAACTGAAATTTGCGAAATAGGTTTGCAAAAGGTTAGTTTACGATGCCTTATAATTTCAACGATATTTTTATAATGTAATCACAACCGTATAACATATTTTGACTACGTAATAAAATGTTCACAACGAGAACATTAACTTTGTTATCCTAATGGCAACGTCCGGACGATGTTTTATTATTAACTATAATCAAAGGTGGAGCCATAAATTTATATAAGGGTGAGATAATTTTCTTTATCGTAGTATGAAGTGAAATTTAAGCATCCGAATAGGCTAAATATCTAGTAGGCAAAATAAAAGTTCACAATGAAAATTAATAGTGGTTTGCAGTTTAGGCCGAAAACATTTTTCTTTAAGAAACCTATATACATGAAACTTACAATGAGATTCATCTGATTATAAACAGGTGAAATTCTTGGGTATAAAATACATTTGTGCATGGATTGGAAATTAGCTAGCAGGGCCGACCCTCAAAATTTGGGAGTCCTAGGCGAGCTTTGGGGCCCTAGAGTTCTCTAACTCCGGACCTTTTGTACATTGATATGTGTAAAAAAAAATCACTAAATACATAAAAAGTCTATCTCTAATCAAATATCATTAAAAATTAATATATAAAAAAAGAAAAATATACAAACATATCTCAAATATTACATGTCTCGCGTTTTTAGATGCAAATGCACTTATTAAGTTTACATAATCTAATTTTTCAACCAATTCAAACCAAAAGAGAAGTCTCTACCCAGTACGCCAAATTCCAATCATTTTTCTATTGTTACAATGTTACTTATTACATTCAATAAATGAATGAATGGTTGGATTACAGAGACAACATCTTACAGCTAGGGAAAATACTAGAGTGAAGAGGATAGTGCATTTGAAGACCCTAGGCGAACGTCTACTCCGGCTACCCACAGCGCCGGCTCTGTTAGAGCAACTCCACCCATGGAGCCCTCCCCCTGGCAATCCACTATTCAATCCACCTTATTGAACATTAACTGCCTTTAATGAATAGTAACTGCCATTAATGAACAGTAAATTGCCATTTGCATCTCCACCCTTGGAGCCCTCCCCCCTGGCAATAGGCAATAAAATATTAGTTTTTTTTGTTTATTTAAATAATACAAAATAAAATTATTTGTAATTTCGGATAAGAATTTTTAAATCGTTCTCGTTGCGCCACGTGTCATTATGGTGTAAGGTAGATGGAGAAGAAATGGTATTTATAGAAAAGTAAAAAGAATTGTTTACAAAAATTTTCAGAATTTTTTTTAGATTTTTTACAATTTTTTTTCGGATTTTTTACATTTAAAAAAAAATTATTCAAATAATTAATCTCTGCCGTTGGATTTAAAAAAATTTGAATTCCAACACTCCAGATTGTGCCACGTGTCACAACGGTAACTTTTCTTAATTTTAAAACTATTTTTTCTTTTTATTACCCTTGCATCGGACGGCTGGTATTTAAACCTTCTGGGATCGAACGGACCGTGGGAAGCCACGTGGCTTCCCATCGGTCACTGGGCATCTCTGCGCGCGCGGGCCCTGGCGCCTGATTTCCGGTCGGGCGACGCGCTCCCACTCGCGAGTGAAGGGCACGCGCCTGACACAAAAAAAATTAAATAAGGCTTGGCCCTCGGGCTGCAGGCCCGTCGATTCCCCACCCCCTGGCCCTCGGGCTCCCACCCTCACTCGGGCTCTCCAAGGCTGGAGCACTGTCCACCGGGCCTCGGGCCCTTTCCTCTCCCATGTCCCCCGAGCAATGTCCATGGGTGGACTTGCTCTTAGCTAGGTTACAAAGAACATGAGTGACAAGAGGGAGACTGGAAAATACATGAATGCAAGACAGGCGGGGAGAGAGACAGAGAGGAAAAGTACATTTGTGCCCTAAATAGGTGAAACAATCCATGATACAAGGGTCATGATGCATGTCTGGTAAAGAGAGATCCCAATCTCAAATTCTCGATCAATACAGATTCTACAGTGAAATACCATTTGCTTTTTCAGTCTTATTTTTCTCTTTCTAAAGGTCACTCATACGGATGACAGCCACACTAAAGTGGTATGCCCACGCCATCACTCATGCACATGCCATTGGAAGAAGGTGGGGAAGTGGAGTCATTTCCTTTGAAAGTGAAAAAAAAAGGTGATTAGGGCAAGGTGGGACGGCCGGCCTCTATCTAACTCTTCATTTCTTTGCCTCTATTTTACTTGTTTCCCAACATCCATAGTACCACAAATAGGGTTTTTTTAAGCAACTACGATTTCGTTTTGATTGTGCTTCGATTTAAGGACCCATTCAAATAAAAGACACTGAGTATTGCTAAAGAATACAAAAAATAATATGAAATTTATGTGAGAGTTTTAGTTCTAATATGATTGAGTTTTTTTGTAATAAACTTAAGGGACGTTTTGAATTAGACGCCTCGTTTTTAAATGTCATAGACTAAACATCTATTCCTTTTGCAAATTTGATTAAACATTTTCCCTACAATTTTGGTACTTTAATTTTATTTCATTAGAAGTCTATTCATGTTAGCATTCCCTTTTTTCCTCCTATTTTTATGCATCTCTTATTATGATGATTTAATATATATATTTTTTTTATTAAAATATTTATTTTAGTAAATTAAATAGAATGTAACAAAACTCGTTGTTAGGTACGTTTGATTATATCGGTACGTTTGATTATAATGGTACATTTAGTTACTTGGTACATTTGAATTTTTGGTCCATTTGGCTTCTTAGTACATTTAAATTTTTGGTACATTTAGTTTTTGGTACATTTGAATTTTTGGTATGTTTGTTTTCAAAACATAAGTTTTATTACTTTTTGTCTTAATAATGAGGAATTACTTTAATTAATTATTTTTTTATAGAAATAGTCGTTAACAATGTAAAAGTTTAAATTACTTTAATTAATTTTTTTTCTAGAAAGAGTCATTAATCAACGGATAATAACCTTTTTGTTAATTCAAAATTATATGATTTATCGTTATTATTTAGCATTATCTACAATAATAAGGATTTATCTCTAATCAACCAAAAGTTGTTCCAGAAACTTATCTACCAAAAAACAAGACTATCTAGAGCATTGTGTATGAATCAAACATATTTTTAAACATTCCAAAAAGATGAATATTCATTTTAAGATAGTTTATAATTGGGTACATTTTAATTCGGGGTTGGTAAATTTTCGTTTGATGTTGGTACATTTTCATTTAATATTGGTATGTTTCCATTTGGCGTGGATGTACATTTAGATTTGAAAAGTTTAAATTTTTAGACTTAAATATAGTTTAAATTATTTAAAATATATAGCAGATATTTAAATGTAAATTAATTTCAATTAATCTAAAGTAGTTCAAGTCTGAGTATCTGTTTGGGCCCAAAATATTAATCTGGGCCGAGTACAGAACCATCTCGGCCCGGAAGACCTGACAACAAGGGAGCCTAGGGTCGCTCGGGTCGTGGGCTTCTAAAACTAGGCCGGCTAGGTTATTTACGAAGACAAGTCCTGGTACAACAAGGAGTCTCGGCAAGTATGATAACCCGGAAGGGAGCCGACTAAAAAAGGGACTAGGTTCACAATCCTAGTCAGGATAGGACTGGTCGAGATGTTGTTGATCCGGAGAAGAAAGCCTAGTTCGAGTAGGATTGTAACTCAAGGTCCAGTGCTATAAATAGGGGAGGCTGCAAGCCAGTAGGAGCCCCACAAAATCAATACAAAATTGCCCTGCGCAAATCCTCAACAACTTGAGAACTTTTTCCTTTTCTTTTTCGCTGACACATCTTCCGTTGGCATCAACAGCACTGTGAAAGCAACCAGTGATATCTTAAGTCGGCATAGATAGCTCTATCACCGTAGAATTGGCCGAACTCGCAGTACCTTCCGTTGGCATCAACAGCACTGCGGCGGGCACGGTCAGTTATCTATCCAAGTCTTGGTCGAGACGGACGTCTGAGTCCTTATCGATTGAGGTCATTTCATCAGCCTTCTCGGCGAAGTGAAGTGTTACCATTTACCGAGCTCGGCGCATTGCACGCCGAGTTGTTTTATGATTGGATATTCTCAAGTGGAATTTAGAGTTCGGCATTCAGACGGCCGAACTACGTTCACTATAAAAACTTATATCTGCTTCGAGTATTTGTGTCCTTACACTTTGGTGTCGATTCGGCGTGAGTTCACTCTGACGAATACCATCACTGTAACCGAATCCGACGACAGCGATTCGTGAACTTCGTAATAATAGTAACCTTGTCTTCAGGTTTGAGAATCCAAGAGGCCGAAGCGTGTTCCTTTCTCGGCCGCAATCGCAAGACGCAGAAGTCAGTAGCGCGACCCAACGCAACATCAACAAATTTACTCCTCGGCCGAGCTCGGCCGACGAGTTGGCACGCCCGCATTCACCGAAGGACGTAGTTAGCTTTTAGATTACTCGGCATGCGCGCCACGTAGGCTTTGTAGTTTTTAGGGTCAACATTTTGGCACGCCCAGTGGGACCTAGTGCTAAACTACGAAGTTCATGCCAATTGAAACGCGATCGGTAAAAAAGAAAACAGCTATGGGAAAATCAACAGCCGATTTGCCGATTCAGAACACAGGACAGAATGTGCCCCAGGCACAGAATCCCCTTAGCGCTGTGACACCCGAGTCCACAAGCGCGACTCGCCGAGAGAGGGAGATTAATCTCGGCAGTCAACCCCGCGGTCTAGAAATCCCTAACAGGAACACCTGCGTTCTCAATGAAGGGATAGTGGAGGATTGCGACGAGGATGGCGGTGAGGGATCCGACCCACCAACAAGGTCGTTTCTTCGAAAGCGACTCGACGAGCAGTCTCAGTCAGTCGAGCAGACGTTTAGTCGAGGTATTGACAAGCTACATGACGTGATACTCAGTTCCAATGAGCAACAGACCAGGTTGCTCGAAATACTGGTTAGTAAAGTCAGTGACGGCAGGCCTTTCGATTTTCCCCAGCGCCTGCCACCAAGAAATAATCCGTTACCAATTGTACAGGCCGAGCCAATTTCTGCTCGGCTCAAGCCAATTGACCTGGAAAAAGTAGGAGGGTCGAATAGTAGGTCAGACGGAATCGACCAGAGGGTCGAAGCAACACCTGTTGATATGACCGAAGTCCAGCGGATGATCGACTCGGCCATAAAGAAGGGGCCGAAGTTTCCTAAGTTTATCCATCCGTACCCGGCCTACGTAGAAACGTTCGGATACCCGAAAGGTTTCAAGATTCCAGATTTTAGCCTCTTTGCCGGTGAATCGTCTCTGTCTTCGTTGGAGCACGTGGCTCGATTCACCGCGCAATGCGGAGATGTTAATGGTGATTTCCATAAGCTACGGCTGTTCAACTTCTCATTGACCGGCTCGGCATTTGCTTGGTATATCAATCTTCCTCCTAATTCCGTCCAAAACTGGGAGGAGTTGGTCGAGAAATTCCACGAGCAGTTTTATCGGCCGGGGATGGAGGTGTCGGTTTCTTCATTAGCAAGGATGGCTCAGGCATCTGATGAGTCACCAATGGATTATCTCACCAGGTTCAAATCATCCAGGAACTGGTGCCGAGTGCCTTTACCCGAAGTTGAATTCGTCAGACTCGCTTTGAACGGCCTCGACGTCGAATACAAAAAGAAGTTCTTGGGGGCAAACTTTCGGGATATGTACGAATTAGCCCAACATGTCGAACAATATGACTATTTGCTCCGCGAGGAAAAGGTTTCGAAAGCTCCATCTCGGGGGACGATTTACAAGAATCCTACTGTCAATTATGCGTCAACCGAGGATGAATGCGTTATCGTGGATGCAGCCGAGATAGTGATAGATAAGCCGTTTGTTTGCAAGGCATTGACTCAAGTTGACTCTAGGGAAGTCAAAAGCCGTTCAGCCGCTGAAGGAACATCGAAACCGTCAAAAGTTTATACTTTTGATATTACAAAGGCTGACGCAATTTTCGACCAACTGTTATCAGCAAGAATCATTAAGCTTCGGCCTGGCCACAACATTCCCAAGGTCGAAGAACTTAAAGGAAAGGTGTATTGCAAATACCACGATTCAAGCAAACATACGACAAACAATTGCGTCGTCTTTCGTGACAACGTCCAAAGCTGGATCGATAATGGTAAATTGAAATTTCCAGAGAAGAAGATGAGCGTCGATACTGACCCGTTTCCCACGGCAACGGTAAATATGGTCGATGCATGCCTCCCTAAGGACAAAGGGAAAGGGAAGGTCGAAGTTGTTAAGACACAACGTTTTCATAATCAGAATTCTCGGCCTCGTTTCATGGCCGATTTTCGTGCAAACAAACCACCTACAGCTTTAACGGGGCCCGCTATTGTTAAACCTATGAGGGATTATAGCACCGATGAAGACAATGGAACGGCAGTTTTGTGCAGAAAATGTAGAACCGAGGTCGGCAGTGAGCCAGAGGTGAAGCTCTCTTCGCTTATAACGGAACGACCTACGGTCGCAATCCAGAAAAAAATAGCCAACGTGAGCCGGCATCAGGGGGTTTTTGATCGGCTCGGCCCTAAAGCACGGATGGAAGAGACACCATCAGTCAGGCGGCGCCTCGACTTTGATACTGCATTTTACGACGATGCCTACTATAAACGTAATTCTGGCAGTTCGGAATCATCGCGGAGCCAAAAAACTTTCAAACCTCCCGAGCCTAGAGATCAACGTTGGTATACATATCATTCTTCAAAAGGTGTCTACACTGCACTGTCCAAATCCCAGAAACGCCGGCACCAAAGGATCGATTGCATGGCACGCCGACGGGCAGCCCAAGAGGCTTCGGTCCCTAAATGGCGGCCGAAGGACATAATTGCTAATGACAACAAGCAACCGCATCCAGCTGTTCTGACAACGTCGATGCAAGGGAAGCAGCTGGTCGACCAAGATGTCGAAACCATGTTTGAAGAGGCTGATAAACGGATCAAACTTCTTATTCGACCAGGGGAGATAAAGGCACGCCTTGAACATTTCAGGCAGGAGGCCGAAGGCAAATTAGCCCCGTCGGCCATACAAGAACCTCTAATCAAAATTCGACGAAATTTACATCCACCGTTCCTTGGGGAAGCTTTGGAGTATATGCGAGAATTTCACAAGAAGCATTCGGCCAACGACCTGTATGGTTTGCCGAAGGCATGCCAGGACACCATTGATCTGGTCCTGGTTTGTCCTGATGCCGAGCGAATCATCCAGAAAACTTCAGACCCAGGATTGAAAGCAAGGTTCCAGCACATACGAGAAGCCCGCGTCTTTGGATTTGAAGTTGACCCATACATTGATATGGAAGCAGCCGAACTTCCTTTCTCAATGGAGGACTTTCAGTATTTACGATGTCACTTCGAGGTATTTTCGGCTGTTTCTCTCTTCGGCCTTACGACCGATGAAATGGCACGTGTTGCGCGTTTGGATGCGTATCTCGATACCAGGGATGCCCGGATACATTACCAGGAGCGGGTTCGGATCTCGACCCCAAGCACACTGTCGCACTCACCCTCACCTGAGGCAGTTTCGCGGACCCAACAAGCGGCCGAAGCAGCACCGCCGGAGCAAGCCATTGAAGAAGGAACAGAAGAGTCTCTTTGTCCGGCTTTGACAAGAACGGAGTCCGTAGTCGCTGATCAAACAAAAGATGAGGATAACGAGGAGAATTCCAACCCGATGGGTCCGTCAATCTTGGATGACATGGACATTAGTATGGTCCATGTGTTACCCGCTGATTTTCAATCAGGCACGGCTCAACCGAATTTCCTCGATGGTGATGTCGTCGCCGAAGACGCCGGCCATGTGGATTTTGTATCTGTTGTTGAAGGTGAGTCAGCAACAAAAGATGAGAGCTTAAAGGCCGCCTTAGCCGAATTGTTCCCTCGTTCATCATCGGCCGCGCTTCACCATTTAAAGCCATTGTATGTGACGGCCCATATCGAGGGATACCCAGTTTCTAAAGTTTTTGTCGACTGTGGAGCTACCGTCAATATCACGCCTCTGACCATCATGAAGGCCTTGCGTCGCTCGAATGACGAACTGATTCCGTCAGGGATCACAATGAGTAGTTTCGTCGGTGACAAGTCCCAAACCAAAGGTGTTCTTCCGTTAACTGTAAATATTGCCGGTCGCACTCACATGACCGCCTTTTTCGTGGTCGATTCCAAAACCGAGTATAACGCACTGCTCGGTCGAGATTGGATTCATCAAACCAGTTGTATTCCTTCGTCATTATATCAAGTGCTTGTCTTTGGGATGGCAAATCGGTCATTGTTCACCCGGCCGATAGCCAGCCCTTCGAGGCTAACATGATCCAAGCACGGTATTACGATGACCACGTCGGCTACATTACTTTGCAAGGCTTCAATGATGAAGGACGGCCGACTCGGATTTCTGTACAGAAAGCTATCGAGGTTGGCGCCGAGACTGTCCATCAGGATTCGGCGAGACTCGGATTAGCTAACTTCCTCCCCGACGCCGATGTCTGACATCGATCGGGAAACACGTAGGGCCGCGGTTTCATCCACGATGGAACGACTGCTGGCCCATTGGTATACTATATCTAGACGACCAAATTCGGCCGTTAATCTCGTTGAGTTCCTGGCCGAAGGGGATAATGGTCCTGTCTTATCTCTTGATAAAATTCAAGCAGCCCCGGCCGAGCTCGAAGATCATCGGCCCCAAGTTAAAGACCCCCTGGAAGAAATTAATGTTGGGACAACCGATGACCCACGACCTTTGTTTATTAGTGCTTTACTTCCTCAACAAATGAAAGACGAGCTTCGTGCCTTGCTCACGGAGTTCAAAGATTGTTTTGCTTGGAGCTACCATGAAATGCCCGGTTTAGATCGTGCCTAAGCATGAATTACGTATTAAGCCCGGATGTAAACCTTTCCGTCAGCCACCACGTCGTTTCTCGACGGAAGTGCAACTCAGCATCAAGGACGAACTGGTTCGGCTTTTGAAAGCCGGGTTCATTCGGACAGCTCGATATCTTGAGTGGTTGGCGAATATCGTACCTGTTTTGAAGAAAAACGGTGCCCTGCGCATCTGCATCGATTTCAGAAATTTAAATCTGGCAACTCCCAAAGATGAGTACACAATGCCGATTTCAGATCTGTTAATCGATGCCGCGGCGAATCATGCAATCTTATCTTTTATGGATGGACACGCGGGGTACAACCAAATATTCATTACCGAAGCCGATGTGCACAAAACTGCTTTCCGTTGCCCGGGGGCACTCGGCACTTACGAATGGGTTGTCATGCCATTCGGTCTCAAAAATGCCGGCGCCACATACCAACGAGCGATGAACATCATTTTCCACGATCTAATTGGAACCATTGTCGAAGTTTACATCGATGATGTTGTCATCAAATCTAAACGCCGACAGACACATCTGGACGACCTCCGACAGGCTTTTCTCCGCATGCGTCAGCACAATCTCAAGATGAATCCCGCCAAATGTGCCTTCGGGGTGTCGGCCGGAAATTTCCTTGGTTTCCTCGTGCATCACCGTGGGATTGAAGTCGATGCGAATAAGGCACGCGCAATAATCAGTGCCCCACCTCCAACGACGAAGAAACAACTCCAGTCCTTCCTCGGTCAGGTCAATTTCCTCCGCCGATTTATTGCTAACTCGGCCGGTAAAATGAAAGCGTTCTCCACGCTTTTGAAACTCAAGGACTCAGATAAATTCGTATGGAACGACGAACATCAGGCGGCGTTTACGCAAATCAAAGTCTCTCTCACGAAACCACCTGTCCTGGTTCCTCCTCGGCGCGGGAAACCTCTTAAGCTTTATATCTCGGCGGCCGAAGAGTCCATCGGCTGCCTCCTCGCACAAGACAACGACGCCGGTCGAGAGCAGGCGATTTTTTATCTAAGTCGCCACCTCAGCCACCCAGAGATCAATTATCCCGCCGTCGAGAAGCTGTGCCTGGCCTTATTTTTCGCCGCATCCAAGCTTCGGCATTACATGCTCCCGTCAGTCACCCAAGTCATTGCCCAGACCGACGTTATCCGGTACATGCTTACCCGACCAATCGTAAAAGGCCGAATTGGGAAGTGGACGATGGCGTTGTCCGAATTTAGCTTACAATACGTGCCTCAGAAAGCCGTCAAGGGCCAGGCGATGGCCGACTTCCTTGCTCAACACCTTTCCCCCTACGGTTTTGGGGATGCCGATGTCGAAATCGGCATGGTTGCGACGCGCGACAATCATTGGACGATGTACTTTGACGGTTCCAGTACGTCATCCTCGGCGGGTGTAGGAATTGTCGTTCAATCCCCCAACCATGATCGTTGGTATTTTTCGCTTAAGTTGGATTTTGAATGCACCAACAATCAGGCCGAATACGAAGCCCTAATCATCGGCCTTGGGATCCTTCATGATCTACGGGCGACCCGCGCCCTCGTCCTCGGTGACTCCGAACTTGTGATTAACCAACTTAATGGTTCTTTTCGTTGCATGAGTTGCACCCTGGCGCCTTACCACATGATCGCCAGCTATTTGGCCGAGTCCTTCGACAGTATTACATTTCAACATATTTCCCGGAGTCATAATACCGACGCGGACGAGTTGGCTCAAATCGCCTCCGGCGCACAACTCTTAGGGGGCAAGCTAGGCCGAGAAATACCCGTGTTGCGACAGTTATACCCGGCCTTGGTTAACCAACAAGTCCTCCAGCGCGACAACGTGATACGTACAAGAGTCATGTCCTTACCTTCATTGTTAGATCGAGACGACCCAGTCGACGTTTGCGCCGTCGAAGTAATACCAGATGATTGGAGAGGGCCCATTATGCGATACCTTGACAATCCCAACAATAAACACGATCGCAAGACAAGAGTTCATGCCACGAACTATGTCATGTATCAGAACGAGTTATACCGAAAAGGCGAAGATGGTTTATTATTGCTATGTCTCGGCCCCCAAGAGAGTGGTCGGGCGATTACAGAAGTCCATGAAGGGATATGCGGAGCTCATCAATCCGGATGAAAAATGCGATGGTTACTTCGACGGCACGGTTATTTTTGGCCAAGGATACTAAAGGATTGTATCGAGTTTGCACGAGGATGTGTACAGTGCCAAATCCACGGACCTATACAAAGGGTCCCAGCCGAATCATTACATTCGGTCATAAAGCCATGGCCGTTTAGAGGATGGGCCATGGACGTGATCGGCAAAATCACGCCATCTTCTGGAGCTGCTAAGCACGCATGGATAATAGTCGCAACCGACTACTTTACCAAGTGGGTCGAAGCGAAATCATACGCCGAGCTAACATCTAAAGAAGTTTGCGACTTCGTGGAGGAACACATAGTGACCAGATTTGGCATACCAGAAACGATCATAACCGACAATGGAACCATTTTCACAGCCGAGAGGTTTAAAGAGTATACGGCGAATCTGAGCATTCGGCTCGAACAATCTACACCGTATTATCCACAGGCGAATGGGCAGGCCGAAGCAAGTAATAAAGTGTTGATCGGCATCCTCGAAAAAATAATAAAAGAAAGGCCCGGCATGTGGCATTTGAAGTTGAACGAGGCATTATGGGCATATCGAACATCGCCCCGATCAGCAACTGCGACAACCCCGTATGCATTAACCTACGGACACGATGCAATGTTACCGGTCGAGTTAAGCGTAAATTCGTTGCGATTAATCGAACAAAGTAGTTTGTTTAGCGCCGAATATAATCAATCCATGAGACAGGAACTAGAAGATTTGGAAGAAGCGCGACTTGACGCTTATAACTTACTGGCGGCACAAAAACGGATTGCCGAGCGAGCCTATAATCAAAAGGTGCGACAGAAAACGTTCGGCGAGGGTGAGTTGGTATGGCAAACGGTGTTGCCCGTTGGACTAAAAGATCCTAGGTTCGGCAAGTGGTCGCCGAATTGGGAAGGGCCGTTTGTGGTGCATAAAGTATATGGCAAAGGGGCATATCATCTTAAAGACCGGACCGGTGTAGTCCATAGGTTACCAATCAACGGGAAATTTTTGAAGAAATATTATCCGGTCACATAGGAAATGCGAGAATAAAAAAAAAAAACGATTCATTAAGATTAATAGGTATGTACAAAATAAGTAGGTCGACCGATTTACAGTCGGATACATTCAAGGTGAAGGAGGAAGAAGAATGCCGAGCAAGGCCTTCAGCTCCAGCCACCGTACTTCGCCCATGATAACCTGAGCCTGCCGATTCTTCTTCTCCAGCTTCAACTGCTCGACCCGTGTTGCATTTGCCGCATACTCGGTCAAGCAGGCTTTGCCGCCCGACTCGAAGTCCTTGGCAAGATCGGAAGCAATGGCCGATCTTCGTTTCGCCAGTTCGGCCATCTGACGATCGAGGTCGGCCAAGACATCCCCTTTGGCCTTCAAAGCGTCAATTTTCGGGCGAAGGGTCTCTTGAACGGCCAGGGCAGCCTGCAGGTTCTGCTCGGCCCTCAAAGCACTCTCGGAAACATTGAAAGTTTCTCGAACGCGCTCCAAGGCAGTTGAGGCCTGAACAACAGCCTCGCCGCTCAGTTGACCGTCGGCTCCGAGGTCGTTCAGACATTCACCCAGCCAATCAAGGCCTTTGCGCTCAAGGACTTGCGACGCCGAGAGCGACAGAACTTCTTGCAGCCGAGTCAGAGCGTTTGAATCGGCAGGTTCGGTCGCGGCAGCGGAAGGACCAGCTCCTCCAGTAGTACGGGACATGAGAGCTTTGAATTCGACCTCCCATGTCGCCTGCACACACAAATCAAATTAAGCTCCAAAGAAGTTATAAAAGAGCAAGAAAAGTTTTGTTTTTTAACCTGCCGAGAGGAGACCTCGGCCATGTCTCCAGGATCGTTGCTCGAACCTAAAGAACTCAATGGCCGAGCCCAGTGTCTCAGATTGCTTCTCAGTTCTCGCGGCCGATGGAGGTTATCTACGTTCGATGGCCATTGAGGCGGCCACAAAATATAGATAACGCCCTTCGGCGCATAGAACTTTTGATGAAAAGAGTGTATAGGCACCTGCCATTTAGTATTTTCCGCGTTTAGAATTCTAAAGCAGTAAAGTAATCAAAGAAAGGCGGTAAAGGGTACTTACGAAGGCCGAAGTAGCTTCCTGCGAAGGAATGTGGAGGTCCTGATCCTGAGGATGCACGGGCGTCTCCGCCGTTGCCTCTGGCTCCCCGACCGGTCGTTTGCCGCGATCGGCTGTGGACGGGCCGACTAGGACAGCCGCTTCGGGCGAAGGGGGGACGCCCTGGTCCTGGAGAGAAGCGGAAGGTTCGGCCACCATGACCGGTTCCGCGGCCGGACGTTTGCCGCAGTCAGCCACGGAGGGACTTGCTTGAGCAACCCTCTCGGATGTGGGAGGAGGTTGTCGACGCGTACGAGGACGAGTGGCCAGCGGAGTCTCGTCGCTCCCTTCGCTCTCATCCAGAACGAAGACAGAGGGTTTTGGATTTACAGGGGAAGCTCCCTCGGCCGCAGAAACCGTTTTTTCCAAAATCGGCGCGGCCTCGACAGAAGGAGGTACAACTGGTGTACCGGCCCCAGAAACAGGTTGCGTTTGAATTATCTCTGCGGCCGGAACTGGTTGCTCCTCGACCAAGTGATGACCGACGGCAGGTGGAGGGGAAACACTGGGGGTCGTCGCTCCAGTAGTATGACTGGAGATGACGTGGATCTCCCGTGCGCCTTTATTTGCCAATTTCTTTACCCGCTTGGCAGGCGGTGGAGATTGGACAGCCGGCGCGGCCTCTTGGCGAGGCCGTTTGGTCAGCCTGGCCCGGCCAGCAGTTTTATCTGTTTTCGCCACGACCGATTCTTTCCCGGCTGCGGCGACTGCCCCTACTTTTCTCAATGGCCGACTACCTGGGAAGATAAAAGCAAATTAGCACGGCAAATTGATATGCAAAAGGAAAAATGGAAAAATGAACAGTTACCTTGAGTTTGGGGGGCCGAGGCCTTTTTAGGTCGGTCGCCGAAAAGTTTGTCCAGCACATCTTCGACCGGAGCACCAAAGAATTCCTGGATGTAAACCTCCCACCAATCACCGAAGGTGTCAGTGCATAGGGTTTCTGGGGTGGTCGGTCGAAGGCGGAACTTTTGGCACTGCTCTTGAAACTCCCTCGCAGCAGTTCGGCATTCCTTCTCCGAAGAACGAGGCTCACGTCCGCGGCTTAGGACTGTCCGGGAGGAGAGAAGGGGGACCGGGCAGCCTTGAAGATAACCGAGCTGTCGGGCAAGGAAGTTAGGATGGTACACTTCCCAACCCGCTCGTTTCCCATCGCAGCCAAGGGGAAGGTCGCGAGTAAGCACAAACGACCCCCAGGACTGACGAAGGTCGGCGTCTTCCCCCGCGCCCCACATGGATGTAGGCAGTCTGATGGAGGAAGGGTAGTCCCGACGACGGCATATCAGGAACTCGTCGTTGGAGAGGTCATCAAGAGCGAAGAGGTACCTAAATACCTATTCGGCGTGATGAGGGGGTGTCGGTAGGGAGGCCAACTGAAGCCCAAGTGCCTCCGTTGGTGAGAAGTCGGCTATAGCCGGCCGAAGGGAGGTGAAATACACTTGTAACCAGAGCTGGAAGACCCAGAGGGGACCGTTCTGGTGTGGGTCGATCTTGTGCAGGGTCGCCTCGGCCAGGCAGCGGAAGAGATGGGCGAGAATGTTGGAGCTCAGTGACAGGACATGGCCACTAGCCAGGGCCTCGGCCACCGGCATATTCTCGACCAAGCACTTGTTCGATTTGGTACAACAAATGTACTTGTTGTACCAGTAGAAGAGGAAGGCTTCATGTTCCCCTTCTCGTAGGTCCTCTTCTCCTCGGCCGGCGAAGTGGAGGTAGAGGGTGTTGTAATTGAAGAAGTTTTTGTGAAGCTTGTGAATGTCTTCTTTCGACGGGATTCGGCCTTCACGGTTTAACGTCTCGAAAGCCCGTCGATCAAAAAGCGTCTTCAGGTCAATGTTCGACGGGTACCCAGAGAGGGCCGCGTCGATAGAGAACCCGGTCGCTGAAGTGCCCAGGATGGCGGTGACATCTAGAGTGGTGGGGCCAATGGGACCAAGTGGAAGCACCATGGTGTTGGTGGCCGAGCACCAAAAGCACAAGGCGGCTTGGAGGAGCTCCTTGTCGGGAACGATTTCCATTGACGAGAGGAGGATGGCGTCGTGGATGCCAAGGGCCTTCCATTGATCGCCGAAGAGCTTCTCCATTCGGACAACCCAGGCTGCCCAGGTTGTGGTCGTCGAGGGCCAGGAGCCTTGGGGTTTCGCCGCGTCCCATCTCGACCATTCAAACCCTTGGAGTAAGGGTGTTAGGCAGTGCTCCTGGAGAAGGCCAGTAATGGCCGACGGAACGGTCGCCTTGAAAAGAGGACCCAGGATTTGGTGGGGAGTGCTCATGTCACTCTCAAACCGTATGGTTTTGATCGAGCTCCGATCGAGTATTTTTTGATGTTGTTCGCACTCCCTGGAAAGCTTTGAGATGAAGGATGCCATTGTAGGAAGGAAACACGGCGTAAAAGGTTTTCTGGGTTGGGGGATTTGAAAGCAAAGACCTGGAAGAAAGAGATGAATTCGAGAGAAAAACGGCAAGAAATTTCAGAAAGTTTTGAGAGCGTACAGTACAAATGGAAAATTCCAGTATTTATAGAGATGGGAAAGGAAGTGCAATCGTTCGAAATTCAAAATAAGGGGTAAAATCGACCGAAGAAATCACTGATCATAATGAGCATTCAGGGAATGCAGTTGAGAAGACCGAGGGTTTCAGGTTTTGGGGGCGCACGATTGCGTGTGACGGCGAGATTGATGGCGAAAGACGTTTCGGCGTCCGCACGCTGAGAAGTGGCTCACGGATTGAGATAAGGATGGCTAGGTTTAGCCATAAGGTCATGATGACCTGACGGTTCGAGTAACCGCACGCTTCAGACGTCATTATTAGGAAATACCAAGTCACAGGCTGCCACGTGGAGTGGAGGTTTGCAGGTTCAAGATCGTGCTATCGTGTTCAATAA
This sequence comes from Malus fusca, assembly GCA_035220775.1. Taxonomy (NCBI): domain Eukaryota; kingdom Viridiplantae; phylum Streptophyta; class Magnoliopsida; order Rosales; family Rosaceae; genus Malus; species Malus fusca. The sequence continues at coordinate 7,541,313 of CM069072.1, read as the reverse complement.
ATGCGCCTTGAAAATAGAGTACTTGGGTTCTGTGAACTAAATTCGCTTCTTCAAGGTCGAAACTCGGCCAAAGAGTTCAGGCCGAAGACCTCAGAAGCGAGGGGGCAATGTTTGGGCCCAAAATATTAATTTGGGCCGAGTACAGAACCATCTCGGCCCGGAAGACCTGACAACAAGGGAGCCTAGGGTCGCTCGGGTCGTGGGCTTCTAAAACTAGGCCGGCTAGGTTATTTACGAAGACAAGTCCTGGTACAACAAGGAGTCTCGGCAAGTATGATAACCCGGAAGGGAGCCGACTAAAAAAGGGACTAGGTTCACAATCCTAGTCAGGATAGGACTGGTCGAGATGTTGTTGATCCGGGAGAAGAAAGCCTAGTTCGAGTAGGATTGTAACTCAAGGTCCAGTGCTATAAATATGGGAGGCTGCAAGCCAGTAGGAGCCCCACAAAATCAATACAAAATTGCCCTGCGCAAATCCTCAACAACTTGAGAACTTTTTCCTTTTCTTTTTCGCTGACACATCTTCCGTTGGCATCAACAGCACTGTGAAAGCAACCGGTGATATCTTAAGTCGGCATAGATAGCTCTATCACCGTAGAATTGGCCGAACTCGCAGTACCTTCCGTTGGCATCAACAGCACTGCGGCGGGCACGGTTAGTTATCTATCCAAGTCTTGGTCGAGACGGACGTCCGAGTCCTTATCGATTGAGGTCATTTCATCAACCTTCTCGGCGAAGTGAAGTGTTACCATTTACCGAGCTCGGCGCATTGCACGCCGAGTTGTTTTATGATTGGATATTCTCAAGTGGAATTTAGAGTTCGGCATTCAGACGGCCGAACTACGTTCACTATAAAAACTTATATCTGCTTCGAGTATTTGTGTCCTTACACTTTGGTGTCGATTCGGTGTGAGTTCACTCTGACGAATACCATCACTGTAACCGAATCCGACGACAGCGATTTGTGAACTTCGTAATAATAGTAACCTTGTCTTCAGGTTTGAGAATCCAAGAGGCCGAAGCGTGTTCCTTTCTCGGCCGCAATCGCAAGACGCAGAAGTCAGTAGCGCGACCCAACGCAACATCAACAAATTTACTCATCGGCCGAGCTCGGCCGACGAGTTGGCACGCCCGCATTCACCGAAGGACGTAGTTAGCTTTTAGATTACTCGGCCTGCGTGCCACGTAGGCTTTGTAGTTTTTAGGGTCAACAATATCTTAATCAAATGTTTCAAAAGCTTAATCAAAAACTCAAAAAGCATAAATGCTTAGTCTACAAAAGTCTAAAATGAGGCATCTAATTCTAATTTTCTCTAAACTCTTAACCCCTAGCAATAAATGGTTAAGTTAGGACAATATAGGTGATGTTGGTAGTGAATCACGCTGGGTCCAAAAGGTTTATCAAATATATGTAGAGACCAATTGGTCAAGACATTATACTCGATATATTGTACTCGAGTTTGAATCTTTCATTGCATATTTTGCTCTTTGTACTTTGTTGACCTTTGCCTTGGAATACTACTTCCAGTTTACCCAAAAAAAATAAAAAAAAACTTTATTAATAAAGAGGTTTATTACTTTAATCATTAGTTTCAAAAGAGTCCCTTTCATATACGGAGCATTTTTGCTTTAGTGTAATATTAAGTACCATTTACTTACCAAAACAAAAGGCAATGTTAATATAAATGCAATTTGGAATGTAATCCAAGTTTCATAAAAAAGCATTTCCATGAGGTGGTGGGTGCGCTACTCATGATGTTATCATTATCACTCTTTTGATTTTGGATGAGATATACCCAATTACTACAGCCATAGGTGCTATCGATATCTTAGCCTAATGCTAATCTTTCTATTTTGAAAAATGATAAAACATGTTCTCCAAACAAAAAAACAAAAAAAAACAAAAAAAAAATGATGAAACATACATTTTTTTAGTCTCTCACACGCTTTTACTTAATTATGTATGTTATTTCAGTTGATTTATTTAATTCGACAATTAAAAAAATGTCAAAAATTAAAATAAGTGTGTGAATCTCTTATTTTCTACCCCTTCACACCCTAATAGCCTAATCAACCATGAAACGGAATTCCTTAATGAAAAAAACGCCACCTATCATATGGTCTCACCTATGGGATACCAAAATGTGGTATACTTTGGAATCTAGCTAGGGTTAATGAAAATTTTATTTGAGTAATATTCTAATTTAATATAAATAACGTAGAAGAAGATTTAATTTTGAGTATAAATGACATAGCACATTACTTTAACCAACTCAAGATGCTTAGGTCTGCAAATAGGTATGTAATTAATTTGACCAAGACTGTACATGTCATTTACTTACCTAGTCCAAACTTTTATTTTATGAACGGTTAGATTTTTAACCAATCATCAAAAGATTAAACACTTTGTTGAAATACCTATAGTGTTTGAACTTTATGCTAATCTTCTTTTGTAAATAAATAAATAAATAAGCATGTACCCAAATATTTAGTAGAGTAGTGTTACACAACAAAGTTCAGTGAAAGCGAGAACCTTTTTTTTTCTCTTACAAGCAAGAAGATAATTATATTAAATTATTCTAAATTAAGAAGAAAGAGATTCAAACTTAAATGCATAGGATAAAAGCATATTGTACTAATCAACTTAACTAAACCAATATTTGCATTCAAAGCAAGAAACCAACCACAGTATGCTTGTATTTCAAATCCTAGTATGTAGTCCTTTAATGCCTGCATAATTCTTGTTTGATTTAAGGTCGAGTTATTTCTCTTCTTTATTGGTTGTGGTTTGTCATCGTTTATGCACACAACATAAGAGAAACAAATAAAGAAGAAAAAAAAAATGCATAAAGCACAATTTTATATCCTGTTGATGAGGGGTGTAATGATACTTGAAACTATTTACCCGATTAATATACACCAAATTCCCACCAAAGCATCATCATGCCGCTTTAAAGAGAGAAGGTCTTTAGTCTTAATACAGACTACAGTATAGTACATAAAATGCTTTAAAATTATAATAAAAACTATTATTGACTCTGATAAAGTGATTATATCTCATTTTAAAAAAGAAAGTTGTAGATTTTGATTCTTAATTTAAAGATCAAAATGATATTGTAAAAAAATTTCATAATGTTGAAAAACATTTCATGCTCGACGAACGCTTCTACCATTGATCAAAGAATTAAACGGCTCACAAAATATATAATTAACATGTTATTAGGTTGTAGAAAACGGAATCAACTAAAAAACAATGTAAACTTTTTGGAGAACAATGTAAACTTTATGCCAAAAATTCAACGTAATTAGCGCCCCCGTCGCATAAGTGTTCATCATGAGATGGGATGATTGTTGCTTTATTTTATTTTTTTCCCTAATTTCTGCTGGTAGTTGTACTGAATGAATAAAAAACCAAAAGAAAGTACTTAATGTTAGAAGAAATGTTTTCCAATGCGACTTTTCTGACCTTTCCATCTAGCTTATCGCCTTCATATGATATAATATGTAGTTGTTGTGTTCAGCCAATAGTCCTAATTAAAGACATGCTACGTCCGTCCCTACTTGTCACCCTGAGTGAGTCCCTTAGCAATTAGTGGGGCGGTCCCATGCACCATAAGACATTATTCACGTTGGCCACCTACTTGTTTTTGTCTTTGCAGAACGATTGAATTTGGACAAGAGCATGCAACTTATTGTCCAAGAGGTTGAATAAAAGTTACAAATTCAATAATTCTTAGATCACACAAATTTCTACGGCTGAGAAAAAGTGATGCTGAAGATATGATTTCACCATCTAGCCTCTTTACACACTCTTATTTAATCTTGTCCGATGTTTCTGTTCGATTGATGACATTATTCAAGTTGGCCCGTCGTAGTTTTTGTTTTGTGTAGAATGATTGAATTTGGACAAGAAGGATGCAACTTATTGTCGGAGAGGTCGAAGGAAAGGGATCATGATCCTCTCCTGAGCTTAGGAGGCTGAGCCTCTTGAGCAAATCACACGGTCCGTTGGATCATGAGTCTCCAAAAAAAACAAAAACAAAAAAGCAATCTATATAAAATCATAACACCCCACTTTATATAAGTTATTTTTTGTGTGGCCTTTATGTATTTATATATATATATACTAAAAGAACGCCATTTACAAATAGAGTAAATTGTAGAAATAGTCTCTTAACTTTAATCAAATTAGAGCATTGGTTTCTTAACTTTAATCAAATTAGAGCAATGATCTCTCAACTAAAAATTCATTACTATTGGTTCCTATACTCATCAAAATGTGTAGTTATGGTCATTTTTGTCAACTTCGTCAAAATTTTGTCAAAATAAATTATGTTGGAATAACCATTGCTACAATTGGGGTCCCTCTCATCAAAACGTGTAGCTATGGTCCTTTTCATCAACTTCGTCAGAATTTTGTCAAAATAAATTATGTTGGAATAACCATTGCTACAATTGGGGTCCCTCTCATCAAAACGTGTAGCTATGGTCCTTTTCATCAACTTCGTCAGAATTTTGTCAAAATGAGTTATGTTGAAATGACCATTGCTACAATTGGGTTAAAGTTGAGGGATTATTGCTCCAATTGTGTTAAAGTTCATGGATCATTTCTCTAGTTGGATTAAAGTTGAGGGACCAATGGTAATGAATTTTTAGTTGAGAGATCATAAATGCATGTTGTGATGAGTTGAGAAACCAATGTTAATGGATTTTTAGTTAAGGGATCATTGCTCAAATTGAGTTAAGGTAAGAGACCATTGTTACAATTTACTCTTACAAATAATGTCATAGACCGCCTAGTGTGTCAAACGCACGCTTGTTTGATCCCATAAATGCCGAAAACAGTCTAAATATACTAAAAAAAAATATGTACTTCTAACACCGATAATCTTTTGATATTTTAAGTTCCCATTCTTATATTTATCCGATTCAACGAAGCATGATGCATGTGTTATTACTCTTTGATTTTGTTGTGGATCCCATTAGATATAAACAATTAGGCAAAAACAGTCTATTAATCATGTTCGGCGAGTTCCCTCCCAACTTTTTGCTAGCCACTTTGGCTCAAACTATATAAAAAAAAACGACTAACCATCTTTCATTTGATGCCCAAATGAATCGAATCCTAATCAATAAAATTTCCAGCGACATCTGTTTTCCCTCCATTGCTTTAGAACTCTTGGTGCAAAAGGAAATATAACATAATTAGGACCCATATTATATTAAATTAGAAAATGTGAGTGAGGAATGATGACACTAATACAGGAAGAGAACTTACATGAAACGTGTTTATTGTCACTTTGACGTTCTAGTTAAAAAATATAAGGTCATTTGTAAGTTTATCTTCACATAGCGATACATTATTGAATTGAATGTCTCATGATAGTAAACTCATTTCATATAAATTCCTCTCCTAAGACAAACATAATTAAAAAGACAAACTGTGCTTTCCAAAGTGGGGTTTGGAAATGGGACAAGGATTGTCTGCCCTCCCACTTCCGGTGCTCTCCTGTTTGAGTGGTCACGGTTAAGCCACGTCAACATTTTATATTAATGTTTATTTTGTCTTATTATCTCTATAAAAAATAATATAAAATGTTGACGTGGTTTAACCGTGACCACACAAAACAGGAGGGCACGGGAGGGTATCGGAAGTGGGAGGGCAGACAATCCTTGTCCTTGGAAATGATAACAGATGAGATTTAAAATAACCGAGCAGTTATAGGTTAAGTACGAATTATGATAAATTATGTTTTGCACTATTAAGTTTGAGTGCAATTGCAATTTTATATATTGTTTTTAAACTGTTAAAATTTCTTACATACATTTGTGTTTTAGTTCGAATTTCGTATATATGTTAGTTAATTCATAAATTTGATTGTTGAATGATGATGTGAAAGCTACATGTCTTATTATTTTATTAATGCGAAAATTATGTATGAAATTATAATTAAAATATAAGTTTATGTATGATATTATAATATTTTAAAAAATAATATATAAAATTGCAAGTATGCTCAAATTTAAGCATTTGGATCATCTCCAAGGTGAGAATCTTCCTGATCAAGGAGTGTGAGCCATTGGATGAAAATTTAACTATAAATAGGAAGGTTTATAATTGTTGAATTTTCATCCAATAGCCCACACTCATTTGTCAGAAGGATCCTCACTTTGGGCTCACGAGGGGATCCGAATCCCAAATTTAAAGGGCAAAAATAGTGACCTACTAATTAACAACACTTATTTCTGTAAGATTTAGAGTGCACTAACTGCAACAAGCTGCGAGACCTAGGAGCCTGCCTTCCACAGTCGTAGTCCTTACATGTTGTCCCATCTTCTTTTGGACAGCTTTGTCACTATGACACGTTACTTGATATATCATTCATCCCATATGACAAAACGGACCATGCATCTGATTTCCCTCTCCACTCCCACTCTCCCTTCAAGAGATTGTCTTTTACCAAAGGGTGCTTTTTGTAGCCCATTTCCGTATGGAAAGGGCATTGTATTGTCATTGGAAAATATGCCTAAAATTCAAAATAAATAATGTTTTTCACACACAAATTCTTACCTTATACACATTCTTCTATTTTGGTAATTGTAAGGTTGAACAATTAAAATAAAATTGACAATTAAAGTTAGCAAGAAGGGATTTGGATCCTTAGAGGGCCTCTCTATTTATAATTGTTGGATAAAAATCCAGCAGTCCATTAACACTGATCAGGAGGATCCAACAAGAAGTAAGCGTGATAAAATAGTGTATTGAATTACGCTTTGAAATAATATATTAGTCTACACACACTTAGATGTGAATAAACGCACAAATTTAAGTTGTTGAGACTTGAGAGTTTTATCTAGACATATTTAGTATCGCTTTCAACATTACATAACACATGTTACATGATGAGAGATATATTAATGTTTTCTTTCATTATACACAAGAATTCTTCAATTTTCTTTTGGACAAAATCAAGAATTCTTCATTATGAAAACATAAATCGTGAGAGTAATAGTTTCAAAATTTGCTATGTCAAAAATTGAATTTCTTCAGTTACTACGAAGAATAGCTATAATTAATATATTAAACTATCAGATTGTCAATCTGGTCTCTTAATACCATCTTAATTTGTTATAAAAAATTTAACGGATTAAAAAATTCGGAATATCCGATACTCCGGAACCCTATAATTCTGCTTGTCATATACTTGATGAGAATCGGTGACATAAAATTCATGCTATCTCAGAGAACATCAACTTAACTTGATTGTTGTTACCCAAAAATTAAAAAAGATGTTTAGGTCTTTCACCCTACCTAATTTCAGAAGAAAGACACTCCTCCATGACGACCATTTGATTAGTGTAGGGTCATCTTCCCATAATTTCTGCAGAAAAACACTCCCTAAAATGCTTCTTAATCACCCTAATCATCTTGTTTAGACCAAGTTAGTTTGGAGGTTTCTAAAGAGAGTGGGAAAATTTAGTGATGGATCGACCATTGGGTACGGTCAAAAGTTGAAACTCATAGACATTGAAACGTCTATTTGAAGGGATACACATCATGTGAAACACATATATAACCCACATGGAAGGAATCCTAGGTTTACTTATGTGGGTTATGCTTGGACATGTTTCCTTCTAAAATCAACATATTACATTATTTTTATTTTCTGGTTAAATGATTTTCGCAATCTTTTTCTTTATTTTGTTTGTTGGATTTTCTCTAAAATATTCAATAAAATAGCTTTTGAAAAGAAATGAGCGAGTGTCGAAGATGAAAATAGAAGTGCAAAAATCACACTATGATTTTTTTTCTTCTTTCTAAAAGGGAATAACTGGTGGTAAACTACGGTTATCCAACTCTTTTGGATCCAGAGAGGTTATGAGAAATTTCACTCTGCTCGTGACTACAGTCAAGTAGACTTACCAGCTCAGAGCATCAAATTTGAAACCTTTCACATTTTTTTTTTATTAAAGAACCGTAGTTCACTTCGTTTCTACTGGGTCACTTAGGGGTGGGTTCAAAAAACCGAAAACCGAAAAAAATCGAAAACCGAACCGAACCGAACTCTTTTGGTTTGGTTCGGTTTTGGTGGTCTAGAAACCGAATCAAACCGAACCGAACCGAAATAATTAAATTAATATTTTTTTAATTTTATTTATTTAATTATTTGATTTTATTATATTAGAATATGATACTTGGACTGCTGCTTTGGTAGGACTTGTTTGCTTTCCAATTCAAATTGTCTTCTCAGCTTCTCCATCTACAACAAAAATTAGAACTTATACCATTACATGCAATATTTCTAGTTTATATCATTAAGTGCAACACATATATAAGAACACATATCTCAACTGCACTGCAGTTGATTAGGGAAAGTAAACAACGTATAAAAGTCTCATGAGTTTATTAAACACTACGAGATCAAAAACAAAATTCAAACTTTCTCACCTATGGCCAAGTATAGTAGATTCCGTGGCCTAACAATTTTGAAAAGTAATTCAAAAATATTGATGAACACCTCTTCAAAATTTGCTGGTGGTAGAAGCTAAACACAGAATGTAGAAATTATATTATGTAACCACATATATGGATAAAAAAAATTCGGACCATAAAGATAAAGAAAATATAAAAAATTGTTACCTAGACAATAATCAAAATAAATAGTATATTATAGAATGTTTATCTTATTGCTAGTGAAGAATAAGGTCGTACTCCATCATCATCGTCTAAAAAGAAATCTATTTACAGTTAAACTTTAAACCCAAAATATTTTAAAAAAACATTTATGTTATAATTCTAGTTGAACTTTAAATGTTTATTTTCATTATCTTTAAGTCTAGTCGGAATATTTATGTTATGATTGTGTTGGATATGTTAAAAATTAAGATTTCAAAATTTTGCATTTAAAAAAAAAAAAAACCGAAACCGAACCGGAAAAAACCGAACCGAAAAAAACCGAAAAAAAATTGAACCAAACCGAACCGAACCCAAAATTTAAATCGGTTTCGGTTTTGGCAAAAAACCGAACCGATTTAAACCGAACCCACCCCTAGGGTCACTTATAACTATTTATTTTGCAATTTTTCTGACCGAATTGACCACAATTTTGTATGTCATTTTTCTTTTAACGATTGAAAGGCGTTTTGAATGCAATCACATGAAATTAATAGCCGAAAGGAAACTGTACAAAAGAGTCAAGACAATGAGTGATGCCTGCCACTGCCAAGTGTAGTAGTAAGAGGTTTTCTCAAACTAAAGTTCGAAAGTTTAGTGTGCTCTCAAAAGCACTGGTACCAACCTGAATTTATGTATTTGGCAAACAAAGAATATGGTCGAGCAGTTGGCCCTACATGTTTTGAGTACTAAATTAATTTAATTAATCATTCTAAATACACATACTACTCACTCAGATACACACATACAATCTCCTTTTCCTATCATATACCACACATATAAGACCAACTTGACTTATGCTTAGTTATAGATTGATGTTTTTGACAAAAAAAGAAGTTATAAATTGATGCGCCTTTAGGTTAATATATAGTATTCGAGATTTTGCTAGATTGTTATATGCGCGCACTTATTCTATTTTCTTTCACATTTTATAATCAAAAGATAAATAAAAAATTGATACAAATTATGTAGAAAAATAAAATATGTGAGTGTGCATGGTAGTATTTTTCTGTAACTAAAATTTTTTATTTACAAAAGGAACAAAATGAGAGTCTAATTCTAGCTCGTAATATTTTTCAATTGAAAATAATAATCCTCACTTTAATATGCATAATATTTAGAAGATATTAATCTTCTTCATATTAATATGCTACAAGGCGTGTATATGTATATGTGTGACTATATGTATGTATATAAGTTCTTCATTAATATGGTATGGTATGGTATGCATGACATGCGCAGCAGTGGCCAGGTAAGCCGGAAAGGGATTTGGATCCTCTCCTGAGCTTATGGAGAGGATCATCTTGACCAAGATAATTGGACCGTTAGATGAAAAGCCAACTGCTACAAACAGGAGGGTCTTTTTAAAGTTATAATAATTATAATCGTTGGATTTTCATCCAACAGCTCACGTGTCTTGGTCAGAAGGATCCCCTCCTTAAGCTCATGAGAGGATCCAAATAGATCATCTCCGGATCCCTTCCACCAAATTCACCAAATCATCCCATCCAAACTCTTGAAATTTGATTAAACGACTAAAATTATTATAACTTTTAAAAAGACATCTTGATTATAACCGTTTGATTAAATTTTAAAAATCCGAATTAGATGATTGGATGGAATTGATGGAAGAGATCCGGAGAGAAACCCTTTCCAGGTAAGCCTTCTGCAGGCAGGTCATTCACTCATCACTGCCCATTTCTCGTGAAAGCCTACGTGACAAAGAATTTCATCCCTCTCTCTCCCTTCCTTCCCTATTCCTCTACTCCCTTCAGTTCAGGTCTCAGACCCACAAACCCCTCTCTCTCTCTCTCTATCTCCTCTACTCTGTATTCTTTAGTCTTTACTCTTTCTCCCATTTCTCACAAAAGCCTTTGTCTCTGGAGTCTGGACTCATTTTCATGTTTGGTTGTGCAATCATGGCTTCTCTTTCTGTAAGTAAAATGATATGATATGGGCACTATCCATGTACAAAATCACAACCCTTGTTCCATATATAATTCAATCGTCTTCTTACCTCTTTTGTTTGCTTCCTCTTGTTTTTTTCTCTGCACTCTACTGTAGCAGTAGCTCTTCCTTTCATTTGGGTATTCAATCAGTTGCAACCCTGAAAAAAAGGCCCCTTGATTGGTGTGCTTTCCTTTTTACTTGTTCCTCTTAAACTTGAGGGATACCCCTACAAATTAAGGGATTGGGTTTGCTCTCTGATGCAATGCTGAAATGGGTTTTCTCAAAAAAGTTGACAGCTGATTTGGGGTCATGGTTTTTCATGCGAGTGCCTTCAATGGTTTTCTGGGTTTGATTCTCTGAGCAAGAAGAAGAAAAACTGACATTTGGTTGCAAGTTCAGAAGCTGAAAACTAAATCATTGAAGAAAAAACAGTTGGGTTTTGGAGGTTGAAGGGTTTTATGTATGCCCTTGTCACTGTTTTGGAGTTTGGAGAAGAAAGTTGAGTTCTTTTCCACAGGGAAGTGTTCCAGACAACCAAAAAATGGTGCTTTTGTGCTTGTTCTGTGTTCTTCTTGTTGGGTTTCTATCCGAGTCCCATCTTGTGGCTGCTCAGCTTTATGATCAAGCTACATTGCTCGCCATTACCGAAGAGCTCGGAGTACTCGGATGGGGTGGCAACAGCTCAGATTACTGCTCTTGGCCCGGCATTGGATGCGGTTTGAACCACTCTATGGTCGAAAAGCTTGATCTTTCGCACCACAACCTCCGAGGTAATGTGACTCTTGTTTCTGAGCTTAAGGCTCTGAAGAGGCTTGACCTCTCTTACAATGATTTCCATGGATCAATTCCTTCAGCTTTTGGTAATTTGTCACAGCTTGAATTTCTTGATTTGTCTTTGAATAAGTTCGGAGGTTCAATTCCGCCGGAGCTGGGTAAACTCAGAAACCTTAGATCATTGAACCTCTCCAATAACTTTCTTGTAGGAAAAATACCTGATGAAATTCAGGGCCTAGAAAAGTTAGAGAATTTTCAAATTTCAAGTAATAAGTTGAGTGGTGTTATCCCTATGTGGGTGGGGAATTTCACCAACTTGAGAGTTTTTACTGCCTATGAGAATGCATTGGAGGGTAAAATCCCAGATAATCTAGGGTCGCTTTCTGAACTCGAATCATTTAATCTGCATTCTAACAAGCTAGAAGGCCCAATTCCCAAAAGCATTTTTGCTTCAGGGAAGCTGGAGTTTTTGGTCCTGACCCAGAACAGACTAGGTGGAGATATTCCTGAAGAAATTGGAAACTGCAGTAGCCTTTCGAGTATTCGAATTGGTAACAATGATCTTGTAGGTAGCATTCCTCATGCAATTGGGAATGTTAGTAGCCTTACATACTTTGAGGCTGACAATAACAATCTTTCTGGTGAGATTGCTCCAGAGTTTTCTAAGTGTTCTAATCTCACCCTCTTAAATTTAGCCTCAAATGGATTTACCGGGAGAATTCCTCCGGAGCTTGGCCAGCTCATGAATCTGCAGGAATTAATTCTCTCCGACAACAGTCTGTTTGGAGATATTCCGAAATCAATTCTCGATTGCAAGAATCTTAACAAGCTTGATCTGACCAATAATAGAATCAATGGTACCATACCAAGTGATATCTGCAACATGTCGAGATTGCAATACTTGCTGTTGGGTCAGAATTCGATACGGGGTGAAATACCTCATGAGATTGCAAACTGTGTTAAACTGCTTGAGTTGCAGATGGGAAGAAACTATTTCACTGGCAGTATCCCTCCGGAAATTGGTCATATCAAAAACTTACAGATTGCCTTAAACTTAAGCTTCAATCATCTCCATGGACCTATTCCTGCAGATTTAGGGAAACTTGATAAGCTGGTTTCTCTTGATGTCTCCAACAATCAGCTGTCTGATGTCATTCCAACTGCACTCAAGGGCATGTTAAGCTTGATAGAGGTTAATTTCTCAAACAATCTGTTCACTGGCCCGATACCAACATTCGTGCCATTCCAGAAGAGTCCGAATACAAGTTTTATTGGGAATAAAGGGCTTTGTGGAGAACCACTGAGCTCCTTATGTGCAAATGCTAATGGTGGTGACCGTGCAAGTTACCATCACAGGGTTTCTTACAGGATTGTACTGGCAGTTATCGGTTCTGGTTTGGCAGTTTTTATATCGGTAACCATTGTTGTCCTGCTGTTTATGATCAGAGAGAGACAGGAGAAGGCAGAAAAAGCTGCAGGGACTGAAGACGAGGCAGCCAACAACCTACCGGCGATAGCAGCAGGCAATGTCTTTGTTGAGAATCTCAAACAAGCAATAGATCTTGATTGTGCTGTTAAAGCAACCATGAAGGATTCAAACAAGATCAGTACTGGGACTTTTAGCACAGTTTACAAGGCTGTTATGCCATCGGGGCTGATTATATCAGTGAAGAGACTGAAATCTATGGACAGGACAATCATTCATCACCAGAACAAGATGATTCGAGAGCTCGAAAGGTTGAGCAAACTCTGTCATGACAACCTAGTGCGTCCTATCGGATTTGTTATTTACGAGGATGTTGCTCTTTTGCTGCATCATTACTTGCCCTATGGGACATTATGTCAGCTTCTTCATGAATCCACCAAGCTGCCCGAATATGAACCTGACTGGCCCAAAAGACTCTCTATTGCCATTGGAGTAGCAGAAGGATTGACTTTCCTTCACCATGTGGCTATTATCCACCTCGATATTTCTACTGGTAATGTTCTTTTGGATGCTAACTTCAAGCCTTTGGTCGGAGAGATTGAGATCTCGAAGCTCTTGGATCCAACCAGAGGCACAGCCAGTATCAGTGCAGTTGCAGGCTCCTTTGGCTACATTCCTCCAGGTATATTTTTTGGTACAGTTCATTCTTCTTTCCTTTCACTTGGTAGTTTTATTAGTGTTCTAATCTAGTTTAGTGTTTTTCCTCTCTTCTGCCATCAGAATATGCATATACAATGCAAGTTACAGCTCCCGGGAACGTCTATAGCTACGGTGTTGTTTTGCTTGAGATCCTTACAACCAAATTACCAGTAGATGAAGCCTTTGATGAGGGGGTAGATTTGGTGAAGTGGGTGCATAATGCTCCGGCAAGAGGCGAAACCCCAGAGCAGATTCTCGATGAAAGGCTCAGCACAGTGTCCTTCGGTTGGAGGAAAGAAATGCTTGCAGCACTGAAGATTGCATTGCTCTGCACTGACAGCATACCCGCCAAACGTCCGAAAATGAAGAAGGTAGTGGAAATGCTGCAAGAAATAAAGAAACACTGATGGATAGTGAGTCATTGAGTCTTCTATGCCCTGAACCCATCAATCAGATCATCCATATTCTTGCTCGGGTGTCCGAGAAATGAAGCGAAAAGGCGGTAGTAATCGATTTGAGTTGAAACAGGAAGAGGGGGTGGATGAATTCAGGGAAAGTCCTCCCATTGGAAAGGATTAGTCTAAGTTTCTGTTACATATTAGATCCAAATCATAATGCTCTAGTTCCTGGTTTTTGAGATTTAAATGTGAAGGTGCATGTCTATGGCTTCTCCTTTAATCAAGTTCACACCTTTTTGCAAGAAAAACTAATCCAAATCTGATTCAAATCACGCAGATCACCATCATTTTTAAACCCTAAATTAGTAAATTGTGAATGCATCAGATCCAAGCTCTGGTATGTGGGAGTTCTTCATCCACTTAAGCTTGTTGAGGGCATCGAGCCATCTGTTTCTAGTTAAGGGATAAATAATCGGAAATTGACTGAAATGAGGATTTTACAAGCCACAATCGCTTAAGGGCTGGTTTGGTATTGCTGATTTTTTTTTTTAAAAGCAGCTTTTTTAAAAAAGTTAGTGACTAAAATTGTGTTTGGTAAATGAAAAAAAAATAAAAATAAAAAACCTTTTCTCAAAATTACGAGTCAAAAGCAATAGGAAGCAAAAGCAGCTCTACCATGCTTCTAAAAACAACGTATTTTTTTCTTTTTCCATTGCACAGCAACCCCAAACTAATCCTAAATGATACGAAGATAAATAACGGTGACATATTGAGGTTTTTCAGAGGTTTTCGGATGACTATCTACCGAAAGGAACTCTGGGTTCAAACCTTCAATTGAAATAAGAAAACAATTTCCAAAAACTCATTTTCACTTTTTGCACACCCGTATTAATTAATGTCCTTTAATTTGGTCAATCAAAAGGCTATAAATGAGTAGAGATGACAGGTGAAGAAAAGGGGGTGTGCAAATCATTCATTTCCCTTCAAATATAATGCTCCATACATAATCGACGGATATGTTACTAACATACTGAATTAAGAAACAAAAATTGAGAAATCTTGAAAGAAATGAATATTTGCCAACCCGAATCTCAATGCCGCTAAAGGCTGCGTTTATTACACACCTTGCCCGATTGGGCTATTTCGAGTTAGTACAGTACAAGTTGTATAAAACATGGCGCTATTTAACAAGCGCCATCTATCATTCACGTCATCTGTAGCCATGCTGAGAGCCCCGCCTGGGTTCTTCAGCGCGCCTCGTACTGAACAACTGCAGAAACAACCATTAGTCATTATCAATCTTTGAATATCGTCATAGAGAGAGAGAGATGATTCACCTAACCAGCAAAAACAAAAATACACGCACACAAGACCAGCAGAAGGAACTTTGGACCGACAAGTCATACACCATCGTAAGGCTAGCAAGAACGCATTCAACACAGCTACATGCTTCCAATTCCAATCCAAAAAGTTTCAGAAATACATAATTACGTGTATGTAATAGAGTTATGCACGTTTCAAAATTATCGGATTCGGAATATTAAATACGTTCCAATTCCTATCCAATTTTTTTCATATTTCTTTGGATTTCGGTTTTGGAATTGAAAAAGGTCAAATAACTGCCTGCAACTCTTTACCAAACTTTGGTCTGGCATTCTCACTGATTAAGTTCAGTGATTGAGTCAAATAGTAGTATTGGTGCATCTTGGTGTAGGCTAATCACAATCTGTTAAATCCTCAGAGCCATAACCCAAAAAGCTAACCGAAAGCTTATTTCACTCCGGTCAACATCACCATTTGGCATCAATATAACTATTTTCTACAGTGCCGGTGCCCTTTACTTACAAGTAATTTCTGTTGCTATGGTGTAATAAGTCTTTTGATTAGTACTACAAAGATAACAGCTACTAATTATTAAAAGATGAAGAACGCATTCCTACATCCTATACTAAAAGCTTGGCAACCGAATGAACAATGAGTGGACCCCAATTTTAAGTTCTAATAAGAACCTAGTAAAATCCTATGAACTGAGAAAATAACAAAAGGATAGGACACACAGACACCAGTGACACACTGTTCTAAAAATCCCCGCCTAGCGCCGCCTAGGCCCCGCCTAGGCGCTAGGCCCCAGCCCACCGCCCCGATTAATGCCTAGGCCCCAGCCCACCGCCTAGACCCGCCTAGGTTGCAACTCACTTAGACATAAAATACATAACTTTCATTTTGCATTTTGTTTTTTTTCCAATAAATTGTAAGAGACTTGTTGCATACTTGAATGAACAAACATTATATCCTTATTTCACATGTTTTCATTATGTTCCAATACTTCATGATATATATGCATTCTATTTTGTAGTTTATGATGAAATTATATATATTTCAAGTAGAAGCAGACCCTTATTTACATGAAATATGATAGATTTACTTAAATCCGCCTAGTCCGCCTAGGCGCCCGCCTACCCGCCTAGGCGCTAGGCCCCAGCCCGCCGCCCGACTAGCGCCTAGCGACTTTTAGAACCTTGACACCTGATCAAACCTAAATTGGGACTATTGGATCAGAGTAGTAGTCAGGCAAATAATTGGTGGAAATGCAATGATTAACCCTTCTTAAGGATGGTAAGGATTCAGTTCAGCTGTAACACTTGACTTATGGATTTGCTCAACTGCCAAACATTCCGTCACATAATCTTAATCGAAACAAACTAAATAATGACAGTGCAAAAACACAAATTCCCTACCCAAAACCAAGTCCTCCTTTTGCAACAAACTAGAACTAACGTCATACTCCGAAATTCAAAAAGTGACACAAACCCTAGAAACAAAAATCAGTAAGCTAAAAAATTCGACTCCTTCTACCGTATCCACAATTGTCAATCCGAAATCGATTACTGAGAATTGTTTATCCAGTCCCCAAATAAATTCAAAGAATCACCTTTTGGAGAAATCAATCAATATTGCAACAATTAAAGCATATACGGATATAGGGACTTACTGCGGCGAGTACGCTTCTTGTATAAGATACGGTAACCGCACTCGCGGCACTGAATCACGTCATTGGACTTCAACTGAACCTCCATCCCACAATCTACAACACATTACAACAACATAAAAACCCTAATTTAATCTTTAAAATTGAATTTCTTCTGTATGTAATTCCTCAAGAAGAAGAAGAACGAAGAAATGTAAAACCAATACCTCCACAGATGTAGTAGACGGCCTCTGGCGGCGGCGGATCCATGGGAGCAGCTCGAATAGGGCTGTTAATTTCAAGGGTTTTGCTGTTTCAATTTCAGGGAAATAATAGCGGGGATTCGTCCTTTTAAATATACAGACCCTTGGGTTAGAGGGATCTCCATTTTTTAGAAAAATGGAACATTCTGGATTGATTTTAATGAAATTGTATGGTTAAAATTAAATCATAGAGTCACATAATTTTAAATACATAATTTCATTAAAAGCTAATTTAACGGTTAAGAAGATGTTCCATTTTTTTAGAAAAATGAAGATCCCTCTTAGCTCTTGTTAAGGGATTCCTTTAAACATAAATCCTTTTATTTGGAAGTGTAAACGATGGGCTGAAATGGATTCGGGTTTTAAGCCCAAGGTCCATGGGTTCCCCATAAAGTTTCAACAATAACCCCAATTTCCTATTCAAACCTTAGTAATACCCCACATCTGAATAAATTATAAGATACTAAATAAATTACTAACATAACATCATTTCAGAGAACTTAAATTTGATATGCATCGCAATATGTGTTTTTTGAACTTGAACCTTCTCTATTGAGTACTCATCTGATTTATTAAATGAAGCAGTGAATTGGCTTCAAACCCAGTCCCTTTGATGTAAATGTCACTTGATCCTTTGGTAGGAGTTTAGTCCAATGATCGAAAATGTTCTCTTTAGATTTAATATAGTCAATTAATGGAAATAGTTTCTTTTCTTATTAACTGTCTAATAATTCTGTGTCGTCACCTTATATGTCTCAACTTGCTATTGTATTCAACATTTTTGGCTCGACCTTGTGCAGCCATGTTGTCACAATGTATACGTACTGCAATTACAGGCTTAGGCCATACTTCATCTTCCAAAAAATGTTTTAAGTTATTTTGCTTCATCTGCAGCTGTATCCAAGGCTATAAACTCAAATTGCATTGTTGAACATGTTATACATGTTTGCTTAGATGATTTCCATGACATAGCTGCTCCACCAAGTGTAAATACATATCCACTTGTGGACTTACTATATGTGCTCACTAAATTCCAATTTGTACCACTATATCCTTCTAATCCAGTAAGATATCTTAATACCCTTATTAAAACATTCCAATGATCTCTTACCGGATTACTTGAATACCTGTGAAAGTTCTAGGATGGTATCAATCCAACCTAGAAAAGAGAATAGAGAGAGAGGGAAAAAAAGTAGGGGGGTTGAATAGGCTCTAACTTAAAAATCCAACTCAAATTCAATTTAATATTCACATCCACTTCTCATACCAAATGTGCACAAAGGATGTAGGATTTGACGAGGCAAAACCACCAGGCTCCCAAGTTAGGACAAACATTAAGGGCCAGTTTGGTGGACTGGATGAGATTGGATCTTAGGAATAGGATTAGTTTGGAAAGGATTGGTTAGGCTTTGAGTCCGAGTCCATTGTTTGGTGAAACTCTGAGCTGAATTGGACTTAAATCCAGTCCATTGCTTAGTACAAGACTGGACTTAAAATATTTATTTATATTTTTAAATTTCCATTTATTCAACACTGCATGTAATTAATCCAAACAAATAAAATAACCACAAATTTGATAATAAGAAAGTCATATGAAGATGCATCCACAAAGTCATCCAGGAAAGTATGAGTCCAAATTAAAATGCCAACCTTAACAAAGTTAAAATTCTTAAAATTCCAACTAGAGATTATAACAGTCTCCTAAAATGCAATCTCAACAATTATTTACATGATGGGAAGAATGTGTAGAAAAATACAAACTTACTCTTCTATAGATACTGAACCATACATCCTCAACCTTCCACGAGTGCGAAGCAACTCACACAATATACCGAAGGTTCTTCTATACATTCAAGGCTCGTTCACACACATCATATCACTATGATTTATAAATCAATCTATCACTCTCAAACGAGTATCTGTCTAGAAAGAGTACGATTTTTAGGATAGAAATTTTCACAGTACTACGTCGTCATAGCATATTGCAATTAGAGTTATCACAATCTTCCACCTTCTCTTCCGATCCATGTCTAAAAGGAATACAAACAAGAACAATCAATATGTATCATGACGAACACAAGTGAAAACCGGTAGAGGGCCAGTCCACCAATATGATTATGCGAGTTTGTACATATATAGTTCTCTGCTATTTGTAGTTTTAAGTCTGTTTATAGTTGATGGTTTAAACAAGCATGTTACCTTTTTAACTTTCCATCCCCAACCTCACAACTCCCCCAACCGTCGAGGATGCAGCATGGTGTAGGGTGCTTCACATCTTGAGTTAGCGTCTGATACCAAACTCCAGTGTTTATAGTGGAGCGACTAATAATTTTTGACAGTTTTTCAGTGACCCTCTTAGGTTTCGGCTGAATATACCACCGAATACATTTGATTGGTGAGGACCAACAAAATTGAATTCGGAAAATGATTTTCACAAGCCCATTTTCATCTTTTGTACACTACGGTCGATTCTACTTTGAATTATTCAACCTAAAGATTAGAAAAGAAGAATGTATAGGGGGAGAAAATGGGGGACGTAAAAAAATGAATTAGAAACAAAAATTGAGAATCTTTGAAAGAAATTGAATATTTGTCAAACCATATCTCAGTTAAATGCTCCAAAGAGACGTCTCGATGTTCAATATGTGCGCTTGTTATGCCACTAAGGCTGCGTTTGTTAAACCAGATTACACTGCCGGAGTAAAGTCTCGTTATTGAAGGAAGGGGGCCTAATTAAGCGACATCTTCGTTTCACGTCATCTGCTGCCATGCCGAGAGCTCCGTGTGCGTTTCTTCAGCGCGCCTCAAGCTGAATAACTACAGAAACAACCATGATTCGTTATCAATCTCAGAATATTGCCATAGAGAGAACAATAGATGATTGGGCGACCTCAACCACCAATTTTGTGTTTCCATTTAATACAAACAACAGCTTATCTTTATATGCCAAGATTCAAAGGTTTCTCAACATATCATTTGGCTTGTTCTTCCTTGTAGGGTTCGAGGAGAATGAAAAGAGAGAAGAAGGATAAGAGGGAGAAGGAGAAGTCATCAGAGAAAATTGAGGCAAAAAAGTTTAGCACAATAAAGGCATAATTCTTATCATTTTGTTTAGCTTAAAATATTAAAAATAAATAAAATTATTTTGCAACCACAGGATTCAAATAGAAGGCTACGATCCAAAGATTAGGTAAGATTAAGAGAGAAGGCAAACGGCAAACGGCACACACACAACACCAACAGTAGGAACGTTGGACTCACAAGTTACATGCTATCAAAAGGCTAGCGAGAACAGCAGATAGTTCAACAAAATTCAAATAATGTGCAACGCTTTACCGGACTTTGATTTGGTATTCTCGCTGATTAAGTTCGGTGATCAAATAGTAATATTGGTTCATCTTGGTGTGGGCTAAGCACCATCTGTTAAGTGCACATAAACCCATATTAAGCCAGAACTCGAAAAACTAACTGAAAGCTTTCTTCACTATGGTCAATATCACCATCTGGCATCAGTATAACTATTTCCTATAGTGCCGCCTATCACTTTACATACAAGTAATTTCCGTTCCTGTGGTGTACTAGGCCTTTTGATTAGTACTGCAAAGATAATAGCTACTAATTACTAAAGATAAAGGACGTATGAAACGTAAAGCATTTCACCATCCTATAACGAAAGGATAGCAACAGACGAACACAGAATGAATTGGACCAAGTTTTTAAGTTTTAATAAAAACCTAGTGAAAATTGAGAAAATAACGATAAGACAACGACACCTGATTGAACCTAAATTGGGCGTATTGGATCAGAGTAGTCAAGCACATAACTGGAAGGATTCACCAATAAAGCTACTCGAGTTCGAGTAACTAAAATTTAACACCCAATTTCATAAATGTCACATTTTATAAAAACTTTCAAATATAGCAAAAAATTCATGTGAAAAGACCTAAATACCCATGAAATCCAAAACACTTGAATAGAGCTACTCTAGACCGTTGTAAAAAGTGTGAGGCGGCGAGGGAAGTTGGTAAATATCGTGGAGCAGTTGCGGGTGTTGTTCAACAATCAACCAATTGAGTACATACTTGAAAATTTGCCGCTCATGTCTGAAACTCAATCACTACCGTTGATACAATATCGTCTTAGTAGAATATGCTTTGTACAATCATCTTAGCAAACATGATATTAGTTGAGGTTTTTAACTCATTGAAATCAAATTTCAATTTAATTATGCTTACGAATTTCTCTTAAATTTGCTGGAGAACAAAGATTTTAAACAATAATAGTTTTCACAAGAGGATCGTTCCAATTTAATTCTTGCTTCTATTACCCGCAAATCTAATTAATCTATAATTATAATTAGCAAGTTCTGAATTATTCCAGACCTCACAAACCAATCAAAACTCAACCAAGGGAGTGATGGTTTTGCCACCTATATTTATTTGGTTTTCATTTTGAGGATATTTACGTTTATTTAAGTGAGTTTTTTTATATATTTGAAAGATTTTATAATTAAAAAAATGACATTTATGAAATTAGGTGTTAAGTTTTAGCAATTATTGATAAATACTCCTCGAGTTCTAAGTTCTTCGTAACCACTTAACTTATAAATTCGCTCAGCTGCCAATATTAAGGCTAACGTTCGATCACAGAGTAAGTTTGATACAAACTAAATGCTGACAAACACGGATTCCAGACGCAAAACCATGTCCACTTTTTGCAACAAACTAGAACTAATGTCATACTACGAAGACGCAAACCCTAATAAAAATAAGATACTGGGAAATCAAATATTATAACAATTAGTGGATGGGATTTGGTAAAATATGTAGAGAACAAGTATAGGGACTTACTACGACGAGCACGCTTCTTGTATAAAATATGGTAACCGCAGTCGCGGCACTGCATCGAGTCGTTGGGCTTCAACTGAACCTCCAACCCACATTCTGCAACAACAACATAGTCAATAACTCAATATCGGAAATTCTTTTGTATTTCCTCAAGAAGAAGAAGAAGAAAGAAAGAAAAAGGAAAATCAATACTTCCACAAATGTAGTAGACTGGCTTTGGCTGAGGATCCATGAGAGCAACTCCAATAGGCTTCTACCGTCTAGGGTTTTGCTGTTTCTGTTTAAGCGGAATAAGTCTCGGGGACACTTCCTTTTTAAATATATACTAGTCTATTGCCATGCAATTTGCCCTTTCATTTTTTGTTTTGTTTTTTTTTTAAATTTAAAATATGTGATTAAAAAAAAACTCAAAAGAAAAGGTCACCAAAACTACTTCCATACGTGGAGAAAAAAAACGTGGGATGGGGCATTTTTACTATTTTCTCTTAATTAAATTATCATTTTCACGAGTTGAAAGGAAGGGGATTATTGGCATATGAAAGTTTCGCCATTTTAGGGTGGCGACTTCATATATCTAGTAGCCTCTTGCTACACGCAATTGGCCTATTAATATTAAAATATATATGCAGATGACGCTTTATCGTAGTGGCAGAAAACAATTATTGTGGTATAGTCTCCATCATCATCGATTCTCTAGTTATTTAACTCACTAATGCATCCGTTGTACTAAATAAATAAATAAACAAAATAAATACAATACCATTCTTTCCTTACTTCACTAAGCGTCAACCTTTGGCGTCAACGCATATACTCACCACAATCGGGTGTAAGGTGGCTCTTAACGTGTCCATGTGTGTCGCTCTCGCTAGATAAGGAATTAACTTGCAGTGCCAACAACGGGATAAAAATCCCTACAATTGTGGCCTGTGGATAAAAATCCCTACAATCATGGCTCGGTCATAGGTCATGAAATTTGATGCGGTTAAGAGGTCTCCTTAAACGAGACTCTTAATAAGTGACTTTCACGTTTTCTAAAGTCAAACGATTAAATGGTTTAATAGGAGTGATAACAAGTCTTAAACAAGCCAATTATAGGACGCCGGCCTAATGGATCACCTTCAAGCTTAGACTTGCCACTATATAGATATGGCCCTCCTCAACCATGAAAAGGTAATTTGTCCTCCAAAAGAACTAGGGCTTTCGTATTCATTCTGTCCACTAGTCACTTAGGCACGAGAGAGCTTTTCACTCACACTTTCAACCATACAAGGTCTAACATGTATATTCATTTCTTGGTTGCTAGGATACCTTGTTAATTATACGACTGTGGAATTCGTTTCCGGCAAGAACATTTATTTTTATCCAAATGATCCAAATGATCAAATTGATATTTTTGGTTTTTGAAATAAATATAAAGATTCATCACATAATTCTGAAAGTAATTTATCTTCGAATCGAATCGACGCCATTCATCTCTGCCCCAAACATAGAATAGTATTATAAAATATTATCCTACCCCCTTAGTCTTGTTACACACCAAATATAGGATATGATTAAGTCCAAGACAAGCCTATCCAGCTCAATCTCTATAATTAGTCTCTGTACAATTTAGTAAGAAAATTGGAAATGTACAATTTAATAAGAAAATTGGAAATGTTCCAAATAAAACACCCAAGTGAAACTTGCGATTCATGAAGCTATACAGTAACAATTGAAAGTAACAAATAATTTTTAACTTTTGTACATAAAAAAAAAAATTGAATTAGTGTAATTGGAAAACGAAAAGAATGAAAAACTTGGCCGATCTTTGATGACAGCAATCTCTTCCTCAAGTTACAGAGCCTAAATGAAAAAGTTAAAAGCTAAAAGTGAAAAATAAAACAATATAGTTAAGGGTTTTTTTATTAGCATCCCATAATATGTTGAATACACCCCTTATTAAAATTTAATATTAAATGACTTACATACCTAATATGTAATGACAATTTCGACCTTATAAGGTTTTAAAGAAAGAAAAAAAAAATCCAAATTACTTTTCACATGTATATCCCAAGTTTATTTATCTTCTTCAACTCTCAAAACCACTCTCAACCTCCATTGTAGAATCAATGAAACTACAAACACGTTAATTGAAAAAAGACAAATGAAACATGAAATCAACGTTTCGGAAACTTTACATGAGGTAAGACTTCGTATTTTCATTGCTTAGTGATTTCAATGACATCATCATGCATATAACTGTGTTATGAATGATATCCATTAAAAACAAATATGATTGATGAGGAGAATCACACAGATCTCAAAGCAGCGTAACAACCTAATCTCTTCCTCTAATTCAATGATTCAATAACTAAATCCATTCCCATGATTCGATCAAAGGAAAAGAAGAGGAATCATCATCATCAACACTAATATTTATTTAATCCCCATTACCCAGTGCCACTGCTCCTACTCTATATAAAGCTCTACACTTCTATAGCTGCCATATTTTTTTTTTTTTTGGATTTTTATCCTCCTCATCCACTGTTGCGAAAATCATCTTCCTCATCTACTAGTACGGAATACCCACAGCCTTCCACCTCTTTCCATGGAAGGGATAGAGAAACATGATGGGATAAATTAATCAAACAATTGTTGGCACCACTCCAACAGAAAAATTGAAAAAATTTCGAAATACACACCGGCTTCAGCTTTACACCGAAGGTACTTTTGGATGACCTTATGTATTTACACCTAAAATTTGAAGAGTGTAGGGTGTACGTAGAAAATATAAGGTATATGGTGAGAGTGTGGGGTGTGAGGGTACTATAAGAAAGTAAATGGGGTGTATTAAGATAAGTTTGAATTAAAAAAGCAAATATGGGGTGTATTAAGTAGGTGGGGTGTATTCAACAATATGCGGGGTTTCAATATAATAAGCCTATAGGTAAAGCTGGTAGCCCTTGAGCTTTTTAAATTCACTGGATTACCTGTAATTTTCTTTCATCACTAGTATAGAATCAGCAACCTGCAGCCTTTAGGAAGTTATCATACGGACTCGACGCTGGTAGTCTGAAAGAGTGCGGATGATGCTGGTATTCGGTTACACACGTCATCGGGGCATGGCCTGCGCTAGGGGATGGTTTGTATGAATTGGCAGTGTCGTCAACAAATGGATTTCCGCTCTGCATTGTCATTCAAATTCACAATTTTAGATTGAAGATGCCAGCCAGAGTACATTGAATTAAGTATGATTAATTTAGGTTATAGCCAGAAGGCAGTACCCTATGTGAGCCGAAGCCAACATGGAAGTCGGATGCCATCCATTTGGCGTCATCACTGTGATTTTGTAAAGACTGATTCATCAAATATTCCTGCTTCGGTTGGGAACTCATCAAATTTGACATCTTCTGCTGCTTTCCCAACAGGAGTGCCTCACACTGGCCGGCCATCTCCTTGTATGGCACGTCAGGTGCATTTGAGACCGATACTCTTCCAACTTGATGTGCTGTCTCCAGGACCTGGGCGCATGAAGAAACCTTGTAGTGGTGAACACCTCTCTCTCTGAATCTTGCTAGTGAACAAACAGAAGGCTTTTTCTTTAAAAGCCATAAAACTAAATGTACAACATATAGTGACTAACGTACTGATTCAATAAGTTGACTGACACTCAAAAGATTGTGAGACTCTGCAGAAAAATCCAAGTTGTTCTTTTGGCTATCAAATGAACCTTGAAAAGAATCATCGTCCAATGAAAATATTGGAGCATCCTGCATTACAAGAATAAAATCATGAGGCCTAAGCATTAAGAGAAAACTTGATGTTGGCCACCCCTAAGTATAGTGTGATAATAAGTACCCTCGTTTCTTCCCTCCCAACGCTTATGTTTTAGGTGCCACACCCTCGCACAGACATAGGATCTAGTAACCAAAAAAACAAAAACAAAAGTGAAAGCTATGAAGGGTAATTACCTCTTTCATAGATTTAGTGTCTCTCGAATCAACCTGATACAACTTTTGCGGGGCATCCATACACAACTGGGCTCCCAGTGGACACACATCATCAGGTAAGAATTCACTGAGCAGCTCCTCCCTTATAGTAGACATTTCAGCCTGCATAAATAGCTCGCTATTCATTATCCATGGTATAGCACAAATGATTTCTCTTCCTTTTACTATGAATAAGCAGTCCAAAATGCTTAAAATTAGTAAAAAAGCTTACATCTAACAATCTTTCCAAGCTCTTCACAACTTCAGAAGCAAAAAATTCCTTGGTTTGCTCTTCAGTAATATTGATCTCTGATAGAGATTTTAATGCCATATTATCATCTTCTTCAGATCCATAAAGATGTCTGGGATGGTTCGGTCCAGTCTTGACAGCCTGTAACTTGCGATCTTCAACCAAATGCAGGAACGGATCAACCTGATTAAGAATATAAAGGTGTCAAAGCTATTTTAGGTGTGACTAGAGACGTTTGATTATGGAAATCTCACATAAAAATATGCCAGTACATGGTTCACTTTCTTCGTGTCTTTCATGTCCTTAAAATTGATAAGTTTAAGCAAAAAGTCGCATGCATAAGTAAGTAGTTATTAAAGAGAATCTGGAGCTTATGAGACCACTGGAAATAAAAAAGAGGCAACCTATTCGAATAAACTTCACCTGAAAAGAGAAACTTACTATTTTATCCACAAGTACCGCCTTGGCTCTACGAACAAGAGAAACAATATTGTATGCTTTTGATAGAAAGAGAATCATTGAAGTTGCAAGGGTAAAAAGGGACCTGCGACGGGATGGTGGCAGCAGCCCTGAAAAGAAAGGGGGAAAGTGCTTGATATTACATCCTAAAAAATAAATTATTGACTATCCAGTCTATTACTTAACCAAGATTTTACTTCGTTTATACATCTATCTCTTTAGTGTGAAGGTTTTAATTTAGATAAATTTTCTTGTGTTTTCTTCTCTATCTAATTTATATTTAATATTAGCAAATGAAATAATGTACAATTATATCACAAATGAAAACGCAAGCATAGAGCATATGCTCATTAGTTTGGACAGACTGCCTGGTTCACCTCCTTCATTAAGAGATATGTTCCGCAAGGAAAATGCCAGTTGAAAACTTCGAACAAGAACCTCAATTCTGGAATTCTACAACAAACAATAAACAATAATAAGAAAAGAGAAAATGGGACCATAAAAGCAACAAAGACGAAGGAGTGAAACAATAAATAGTGCCACTATGCGGGTATACAACTGGCAAAAGTTCTCCAAGTCATCCCTTTAAAATTCTGAATTCTCCATATATTTTAGAGTCACAGTTTGCCCATGGTGACATTACCCTCAAATTACATAACACAATGACCTAGAAGGTGGGGATTGAACTGAGAAGTTTATAAAGCAGTTAGCAGCAGTTACAAAAGATTAATACAATGTCTTGATCTTCAAACCAGCAAGGAACTAGGACAACTTTTGAGGGACATAGAAATTAAGTGATGATTTCCATTTTCAACCTAGTTCAATTACATAATAATCAAAGCTACTCCAACTGTCCCAGGTCCAACTCATACGGTTTGAAGTCATAGGGAAGATAAATCAACCTTTACTAGTGCCTAAGCAAGTTCGGGAGGAAATAATGTGATGGCGATGTTAACTAATCCATTGGCTCTCTGAAGTAAAAAAGGCTCTTAATATTCAGAAAGACTGAAATGAACTAAATTGCTAACATGTTAATTACAGTTCTAGCTAAAAGTGGCTTCAGATAGGACATAGGATGCTTAGTCATCATCATGTTCCCCTGCTTGAAAGAAACTAATTTCAAAAACTTCTTAAGCACTAAGAAGATATGGTGTAAACATGCTATCAATATGGGATACCATCAAAATGAAAGTCCTATCCCAAAAGAAAAGAAACTATATAAAACATCACCAGCATATATAATAGAAAAGACTAATCAAGTAACGTCAACCCAACAATTACCTTGGCCCGAGAAAACAGCACTACGAGGCTAAGCGTATGAGCAATTGCTTCATAGTTTTCCGGCATGTTCCCGGGAGAGATGGATTGCGCCCAAATTGATAAAAGCAAGAGAGTTATCTGGTGGCTGCTCAATCTGAGGGAATTAGCTTCCTGAGGTTTAACAAATGGAATCAGTCATTCATAACCAAATCAATGTTGTTAGACAACTACTGAACTCCATAAGTCTAAATTATTATGGAATATGCCAACAATGTAAATAAAACTAACAACCTCCGGGAGGGAGGAAAAGATATGGAGGCAGAAAGAACAATATGGCTGAAGATCCATGCTACATCTTGCAAATAAACACAGAAGTGAGGAATGAGTAGTGGAGATTTCAAACTGAAAACCCCTTGGAACTAGAAACTTGGTAGCATTTTAGGCAATCGTCGAATCTCATGTTTTAGTTTCAAACTGAAAACCCTCTGAAAACCCAATGGGTTTACAAAGTATTTCAAAGAAAAAATTATAAACCAAATCTTAACTAGTTTTCAGAAATTCATTGTGCTGAACGTTTCGAGACCTTTCATCTAGTGAAAAAAGTCGATACACTATGAACAAAGCTGGATTTGATACCCACGAGAAATTACACACTGAAGCTTGGACCCTAGTCCAGCTAAAATCCAGGCATTCAACTAATCAAGTCCCACGCAGTCAAACCACAATAAATAAAAATATATTTATGGCAAGTGATTTGGAAGCTGATCCTTACCCAACCAAAACCAAGGAATTCAACTATTGCTTAGTTAAGTACATAACTAATGTATAGATTAGAGACGAAAGTGAAACCACTAACATAATTAGTATATAGACAAAACTTATGCCAAGTAACTGCCCTGTATTTCGGTTTAAAGTATAATTTATGCCCCACCGAAGATAGAGGACTCATTACCAATACAAGCAAAGGGGTAAGCATTTATAGGTTTGTGAATGGATGCGTCAATGAGGCAAGCACTAAAAAAGAAAGGGAGTTTTAACGAAACACTCATGGTACTGTTCACTTTTAACGAAAAACCACATTTTTTACCTTTCTCTGCTACTATTCACTACACTCTTATTTGTCCTTTTTCATTAAAACTAAAGTTTTTTTGGACTTTTCGTTAGTTTTCCTAAAGAAATCACCGACAATAAACTAGACAAGCATATTGGAGATGTAATGAATTTCATAATTATTCCAGAAAAAGATTAAAGAAACAATTTTACAAACTCACAGGTTCCTTAGTTGAACTGTTGACAGAATTTTCTTTTGTTGCTGAAGGTGCAGGAGAACTTTTTATGCTATATGTCCGACTATAAGAAGACCTCAATCTGCTCAGAATCCCATTATTGGTATCTCTTTGTTCCCCCTCATTATCTGTATTTTCATTGTCCTCTTCACAAATACTTTCTCGTGAAGAAATTTTCTCTCTCCTTAGCTTCTCAAAGAGGGCAGCTGAAGAAGAAAAGACAGATACAGTTCTTGAGAGTGTCCTAGGAAAATTCAATGCCTTTTTTGACTCGGTATTAGGTGAGGATCGAGTAGGACAAACTGAAGATGGCACAAGAACAACAGAGAAGATGCGATGTGCTCCAACACGTGTTTCATGGTCTGGATGGACCATAGCTGGCAGTAATTGATGAAACAATGCCTCAGGGAAAGCCTATTAAAAGTGCACAAAACAAATAATTAAAACTCTTTATAAGACAGAAAGAATCACAAATTTTACAAGAACATAAGTTATACTACTTGCCTTGTTTTGATAGGACAAATTTGGTAAGGAAGCTACAATTTGAGCTGTACGATAAACAGCAGAGATTGTATTTCTGGCTATAACTGTAATAGTCGAGATATTTTCCAACATAACAGCCATAGCATCAAGGATTGGTCCTGGTTCTCCAACCTGTTCAACAATGACAGATTAGTTGTTGTACATTTGATTAAGTCTTGGATAACAAGTGAAATCTGAACTATAAAAACTTGTAGACTCACTAAACTACATGATAAGAACTAACACTACAAGTAGCAATCTAACTCAAGAAAATTTCGTGATAGTGCATTTGTAGGCTCAAAGTTCATTCAGTAACTGTAGTAAATGAGTAGCACCTTATAACATAACTGTACAAGGCACTTATCCACCGCTTCTCTAAAGCTTCTGTTCCATTTTGTTACATCTGTTCCCAAATTAGCATCATCAAGCGAGCAGTGAATGCTCTTCCTCAAATGCCTCATGGCATCACTTACTGCACCAATTATTGCCACAGAGGGCTCAACCTTGGCAAGTTGAGAAAGAGAGGTGGTAACCTCCGCTATTTCGAGCTGCATGTTGGGTTGTTTGAGGACATTTTTGTGATCCAAATGCTTGATTAGAATGGAAAGCAAAATATGTGTACTTTGCCCTGCAACAAGCAAATATCAAAAGGCTGGATAAGTCATCAATAGAAGAGCTTTTGTGGTTGAAACATCTGATAGGACCAAAGATGATGTATACAGAAGGTAAAATTAAATACCACAATCATCCATTAAAACTTGTATATCCTTTAGGACTGGGATAGCAAGACCATATTTGGGAGACCATAAGTTCCCTGTGTCGAAGTAACGGAACAGAGATTCCAGGACACGTCTGATTGTTGTAGCCTCCTTGGCTAGCTTGGCCATGTTGTGCAGGCAAACCCTAGACCAAAAGCAGGGGTTCTTGGCATCTTCCCTATAGCATAAGAAAACAAACATTAATAATTGAAATGAATTGACATGTTGACAAACATGTAAAGCCATCAACAAAATCTCGTGCCAACAGAGACATACACTGTCACATTTAGTTCGCCTTTGTCATCCACAAGGGTGCTCCAAGATGTAAGCCTGATGGTGACATCTGGGGAAGAAGAACCATGACCCTCGTTACTTTGCACTTCCTGCACCCACCGCTTTGAGCCTTCAAGGTTCTCTGTAGTTTTATTTGAACCTCCATAATTTTCCAAGACAACTGCAACAATCTGTATAATATAGGGAAAAAGAACACAATGTCAAGAGGATTTAAGGTAGCATTCGTTCTAGCTGCTTCATAAGAATGACTTCGAGAAGTAAATGAGTGAAGAGTAATATAATCTTAAAACCGAAAAACCAATGCAGCACTTACACATAATTGTAGCTTTCAATAAAGTTAATTAAAAGAAAGAAGGAAAAGTTAGTCACTTTCCACTAAAGATGAAGGAATATTAAAATAACCACACTATTTTAAAATCTATACTCTATGAGATCCATTTTTCGTCCTATTGTAATTGGATTTGCTCTCTCTCGGTAGTTTATTTGCATACTCTCTGCTAATTGTAACCAGAGGAACACAGTTCAGCAAATAATCATTTTCTGATGCGATCTTAATTAAACAATAATCTAAAGAATTTTCAGATTGGATATGGAAAATTTAGACAACAGTAAAAAGGTTAGAAGACTGAATCACATCATATCCATCAGCACTTTGTGAAAAAAAAAAACACTGTAGTGAACAACCACATACAAGAGTTTTAATCCAGCTATCTTTCTTTGATCTATAAGGAGTCCAAGATTTTTAGGTTACTTGTTAGGGTTACTCATTACTGCATTAGCAAGAGTTTTCAGATCCATATGAATTATTAGATTGAATGCAATATTAGGATTTTAATATCATTCATTATAATGAACGTTCGAAATATGTATTTAATTTATTTTTGCTCACAAGTACAAGTTTTTTTTTTCACATTGCTATCATATATTCAATCACTTGGAGCTAACGGAAGACTTGGCGCAAAACCGAGTGCAATGGCTTTCTAGGATTCATACAGCCGACCCCACTTAGTGGGATAAGGCTTTGTTGCTGTTGTTGTATCGTATATTCTTTCAATTCAACCTTTAACATTAACTGAAATGGGTAGTGAAAGTTGACAATCCCTCATATTTGAAATTGGCAATCAAAATGGAGCCCTAGGCTAGTCATGGCTCATAAGTTCATAATTATAAAATGATACTCTACCAGGTAAAAGATTTTAACCATCTGAAAGATTGTGAAAAGAAAATGGGAACAACTTAAGGCCCGTCCGGTAACCATTTCGTTTTTAGTTTTAATTTTTTCTGTGTGCTTGAGACATAGGAAAAGTATATGGAGATAAGGTGGGATGCGGAAGTGGAGGACGGATGGTGGGAGAGATGTACAAGGGAAGGTACACAAAGTGAAACCTAAAAACCAAAAACTATTTTAAGTTGTTCGCCCTACAAGATTTTGTTTTCATTCATTGTACTTTATTTCTTACCCACCCTTCTCCATCCCTCCTTTCTCCCCACAACTTTCCTCATATCTCAAGCACAAAAGGTGAAAACTAACAACTAAAAAATAAATGATTATCAAAAGGTCCGGCTGGTGTTAATAGTTGATAGTTAATGCAAAATTTTAAAGAATAGATTTTAATTTATCGTTGAGGGTGATCCAAAAAATTATCTTCACATTAATCAACTATAACTATACAAAGAATACTTGAAAGTTTGGAACAAGATTTAAGAAACTTTGAATGTACTTACGCTATCGAACTTGACTGATATATGAGACTTCTCACCCATAAACCAAACCTACAAAATAAAATTTAGAAAACTCAGTTTGCATTAGAGATATAGGTTCTGAGCATTGAGAAAACATGTTGTGAATGTCATAGATTTCCAACAGAGATATCATATTATTTCATTTTTAAGAGCTTCATCAGGCATAGAATGTAGAAAAGTATATCAGTCATGGTAAAGGGGACAAAATTGCTAAGTTCAAGAAAAAGGGAGACAAAAAAAAAAAAAAAAAAAAAGATCAAACCAAAGTGTAATAAGCATCTCCCATAGCATGTTTCATTTTGAATTTTGAATTTCACATATTGCTAAGGTGTAGTGTTACATTTATAACAGAAACATTATGAAAAGGGTACCATTGAAGAAAGGGCTTGGAGTGCAGCTGAACGTAGATTACTTGCCCTTTCA
Organism: Malus fusca; assembly: GCA_035220775.1. Classification (NCBI taxonomy): domain Eukaryota; kingdom Viridiplantae; phylum Streptophyta; class Magnoliopsida; order Rosales; family Rosaceae; genus Malus; species Malus fusca. Next base: position 7,508,351 of record CM069072.1, on the reverse strand, counting down.
TCTTCCCCCGGCTCTTGAGCTATCTGACAGAGTTTTGGAATAAAGCCTTCTAAGTTGAACGTGTAAGTTCCATCGGTCTGGAAAATACAGAGAGACTGATTAAATTTGAAATTTTCTCTAGCCAACCTGGCTGGTGACAAATTAAAAGTGAAGAAGTCCATAAACCACATATTCACAAACCTGATTATTTACAAAGTTGAAAAGAGTCTGACATCCTATAATTTGCATTTCATCTTGCCGTGTTTGATCCAGAAGTGTATGCATAATGCTGAGCAAGCTACTCGCAAAAAGAGGCCTAGGGAAATGTCACTGAACATAAATTAACCATGTAATCGCACACACAAACATATGCATTTACATATTTTATACATATAGCCCACAAGCACAAATAAACAGAGAGCTTAAGTGAGAGAGAGAGAGAGAGAGAGAGGTTATTGTTGATAGATTTCTGCAATGTTATACGTTGCCAGAATGTGGATCACTACCTCATATTCAAACATATCATTCCAACTGAATAGTCTGAGACTCTGAATTCACAGAATCAGATACTAGGGTTTGAAGTGTTGCTTAAAGTTTGGACCTTAGAGCTCAACTCTAAGCCCTAAATGAGACCATCTTAAAAGCAAATTTTCACTCTGTTTGAATGGTCAATACTGCTATTTGAAAAGTGTGGGTTCTCGTTCAAGAATCACACTCTGTGTGTGTGAGAGAGAGAGAGAGAGAGAGAGAATGGAACAAAAAAAATTAGAGAAGGAAGAACTCACATTTGCTCCTTACAAGAAATCAGCAATTTATTGTAAATGCACATTACAATTTTTGCGGATCGAAAGTTCTCGTTCCTCAATTCTTTGTAGCACCTTTGCTCAAGATAAGTTGTAATCTGCTCCCAAAATATTCAAATTTCGTTGGAAAAGAGAGAATATTTAACATTATCTGTATTTCAGAAAAATCTTTAAGATGCAACTCCTGAAAAATACTATAATACAAAAGATATTTCACTTTGTAGAAAAAGGAAGCAAGGAAGGCTGAATATTTATTGACAAATAATCACATAGTGAAGCATGTCACATATTCGTGGTGCAAGGAAAAGGTTTGATTCCATTGGTAACCCCAATCAGAAAAATTAGGAAAACTATAAAAAGATTGAATCATTGAACCATAGCTGAAATTCAATATCAGAAATTGATTTGAGAAACCTATTAGAAGGGTCATAAATTCACATCATCATTTCACACATTGTATGACTTACTAATAACTACATCCATCCTTTTCTCTCAACTCTTTTGGTCAACTTATTTCCCAATGCTTTCTTCCCTCTCTCCTTTAAACAAATTATCAATTAATTTACGATATAATCGTTTTTTGTTTTTATTATGAATTATGTTAAATATGATGAGAATATATGGAGGAAGCTTCTTGAGGGATCCGTAAACTTATTTGGGGGACACACTTGTAGGGCCCGCTCCCCTTGTATTTTGATGATCCGACCCTCTCATTTTAGGTCTTCACTCAAAGATTGTCCTTGCAAAAATCACTCAAATTTGAAACCGCTAACCACTCAATTAGTGTCTTCTTGGAATACCATGTTGGTCTATTTTCTTCGCTACAAATAGATGTCTTTAGTGGTAGCTGTTTTGTCTAATTTTTTTTTTTTTTTTTTTTGCAAGGATGACCTTTGAATGAAGAACTAAAAGATAGATGGTTCAGATCATCGATTACAAATCAGAGAGTGCCGCACAAGGTATCCCTCAGATAAGGTTATGTTTGGCATCCCTCAAATAAGGTTATAAAATTATATATATTGGTGAACCATGTGATTGTAAAAATGGACCTAGCTTAAGACACATTATAATTGATACCTTTGGGATTCGCAAAGGATTTTTGGCAACATATTCGCACAACTTCCCAATCTTCCGATCATTAGGTCCCTCTTCCTGTCAAAATGTAAAGATTAAGTCCTGAATCTTGATATCGCATACACACAATTTAGGGGGAAGAGAATGAAAGGAAAACGAGCACATCACTCACTAGGAAAGTGATTGCATTGATGTTAAAACTTCATAATCAACGTAATTAAACCACATTTTAATATTTTACATGAATGTTGAGGTATAGCATGCTTAACTAATGAAAAAATATTTCATTGAAGAGCTAGAAAATTAGGCATAGTTCGGAATGCAAGGAAAATTAATTTGATGGTTTCTAACCATGATTTTTCAATCAAAGAAACATGTGTTCTGACCAGGGTAAAAACCCAAAAAGAAGTAACACAAACATACATTTTTGCATACTGTTCTGACAAAATGCTCCCTTGGGTGAGTAGAATAAAAACTATACGAATGAGAAAAAAAAAGGTTTGATCAACTAGTATTTATCAACCAAAGAAAGAAGCAAATTCTTCTTAACTGAGTTTGAAAGGCATTGGTTGCATCAGCAAATGCAAGCTAAAATTTTTTTCTTCTATACTCCAACTGAACCTCATTGTATAAGAATTAAACTATCAAGAAAAATAAAAACCATGATGTAAATAAGAAGATAAAAACAGGACACCACCAACACATCATGCATAAGGCCTTCAGTTAATAACGGCATGGCACACAACGATCACAATGCTTTGTTTTCAATTAGAGCCATAAACAACTTCCTACACCAATAGACATGATTGTGTTATGAAGTAAAGAATCTATTAAATAAGTTGTTCTTTTCAGGCCACATTTCAGCCTCGAATGGCAGGCAACAATATCAGAAACTGGGTTTGAAATCAATTATGAGAGTCATAATTGGTTTTAACATTTGTCACATGAGTGTTCTGAAGTCATGAAATACTCATTTTACTAGACAAAGATGCAGATCGCATAATTCTAAGTTCAGTCTCACATGGCACGCAACAGATACCTAGTTTTCAATTACCTGTCAGAGCCATAATGAACTTCAATATCTGTCTACATCTGATGTTACATAATAAAAAATTTACTTGGCAAGGGGTCCATTTTTCCAGGCACATCAATCAATCAAGGACCTAAGATCACTAACCCTGTTTTTCCATGTGGTATTAAACAGAAATGTAGTTGTAAAAACAAAATGAATGGACCCAGTATGTGTCAATTAATTCAAGTACCACTTATATGTTTTAGTTTAGAGGAGGGATAGTATTTGAGAAGGTTCAAGAACCTAGATTGTCAAAACTCAAACAATACAGACGATTCTTAAATACTCAATCTACTCAATTAGACTATGTAATGGTTGGTAGCAAGTTACGGAATGCTCCTCTGAATTTCAGTTCACTTAGGAAAAACCATTACTTTAGTAGTCATGTCAAATGGTTGCATTTTCACAGCAGAAGTCCGTCATCCAGCAATGGACTGCATATCTACTATAACATCAACACTTTTCCAAACCCACAAAAGGCACATAGAGATGGCTATCTTATCATCCAGAGTCCCAGACAAGTCTCTTTACAAAAGGTAAAATTATCTTAGGAAACAAGTAACGAATCAAATGCAAGCAATAGCCCATCCAGGTAAAATACGAGAGCAAAACGAACCTGGTTCCGAGGGAAAATATCAGCAATGAGCTTCTTGTACCTCTTAACCGGCTGTCTAGACCTGGCTCGCAATGCCGGGCAGAAGAAGCAAAGGCTGCCACAGGCAGGCAAAACTTGGCGCGAAATCACCCCCGAAACAGCGCTCATTTTCGAGTACAAGATGCATACAATTTGACACAAAGGAAAAATGGGAACCTCAGAAATTGGCCTTTCTTTCCCTTCCAAATATATGAGAAAAAGCTCACAATTTGGGTGCAGAGAAGGGAAAGAATGGCTCAAAACTGAGATGGGTAGCTCTCAAACAAACCAGCCCGCGAACAATTAGCAAAATCTCAAAAGTCCAACCAAAGCCTCAAAATTCAAGAACAATTCAACATTCAATACAGGTTCCCAATGTGGGTTTTCAAATTCAATCAAGAGGGTATTCCAAAATCCCAAAAAGGCATCAAAATTCGACGATTTTTGTATCAAAATCGTGGCGAAAAAATTTACCCCCGATGAACGCCTGCAACGAGCAGGGGGAGACCTGAGGCTGGAAAATCCACCTTATGCTGCCACGCTGAAAATGTACCGGAACTCCAGCATATTCCACCGCGATTTCTTATGTGTTCTTCCCTTTTCTTTTTTTTCTTTTTTGAATTTTCGAATTTATAGTCTAAATTGTATCCGTCCAGCCTGCAGTGCTGCGCCAATACTCAGAAAACGTCTACACGTTTTCAACGGTTCAATATGTGGGTCCCAGGGGTTTGGTAGATTTTTGGGGTCCATGCTGACGTGGGTGCATTTTATTAAGGCTCTGTGATCGTAGACGTGCTCTCTGCTCTCTCGACAGTTAATTTTTTCCGTTTTTTGTCAACCGAAATTTTGACAGTTAATTTACCTAATTTTCTTCGTCTTCTTTTTTTTTTGGTAAAAATCTTACCTTCATTGAGAAGGAAGAAAAAGATTGGGGTTCTATGATTTTTCCATTTCTTGGTATTATGTGACTAACTGTTATATATTTTCAATTTTTTTTATAGAAATATATTTTCATATTTGACGTAAGTTAAGTAGAATATCTCTCGAATAGAAAAGATATTATATATTCGTATATTTCTCACTTAATCTCTACCATGGAGTTTAGTGTCATGGATTTTGCTTTAGGTTATTTCCAATGGGCCAAAAAAATTATAGGCAAAATCCATATTTGACTTCAAATTTGATTCAATCGCTCTCCAGCGCAACGGAAAATTTGAAATTATATATGACTTTAGAGTCAAGTGTTTAGTCATATTTGATTGAGGTTTAACTCTAGAATTAAAAGGGTTCTTCATATATTTATTATCATAAGATTTTTGCTTAAAAGGGGTTCCTCATTCAATCTTGCTTAAAAGACTATTTTATTTCAAATAGTTGCAGCCATTTTTTCTTCCAAACATTTGCATGGAGCATGTATTCAATTGTCATAATCTATATCCTGTTGAAAATTAGTAACGGCTATTTCTAAAATCTTCTATAAATGTATATATTATTCAAAGTACATTCGATCCATTTAGCTTCATCATAACATGAAAATCACTCATACTCGAGTTAGGAAAATACAAAATGCTGATGTGGAACGAGAACCAATAACAATCAAGGCATTTGTCGCTCGCCGGGATGATACTTAGATGTAATGAACGTTACAATATGCTTAAAAACGATCATATTGAGCACTTGTGGAATCAAAAAGGAGAACAAGAAGTAAGCGGATGATGGATTTTCATGTCATGGAATAAAATTTGTGTGTACATGTTATGGTAGTGATAGATTCAAAATAAAATAAAACAAAAATTTAACTTTGAGTTCAACCATCTCTAATGCACAAGAGTTTAAAGTTAATTATTAAAAGTCAGAACGTGCACCGGAGATGATATAACTTTTCAAGTTAAATTTAAAGTCAAATACAACTTTATAACTTTTAACTTTAGGCCCGAACATTGGAGATGACCTTAGTAGTTTATAATTGCTGAGGTTTGATGAGGAATATTGTTAGAGAAGAGAAAGGGCAATTATGAGGTTGATAATTGCATTCTATTCCTTAAAGCAAGGTAGAGAAATGATCCAATCTGAGACATGAAGCATAAAACAAAATCATCAAGGGATGGATTAAATTAAGTAGTTGGATTATTATCCACCTTCTTTCCAAATGGAAGCACTCAAGCGCCCATTCCCTTTCATAATTAAACCGCCCGACATGCACTAAACGGTAATCAGAGGGCCATGGTGCTGGACTTGGCTTGAAGATAAAACCGGTCTAGTAGTACTCATGTTCAGTAAAGTGAAAGGTCTAAAATTTGATTTATGTGAATAACGAGTTTGCAACCATATTATTAAATTTGAGCCATCGTACTGACTAAAAAAAAACAAGGGGAAAAGATTGATGTTCTATAAGCATGGTATCGAAATTCATTTAATCGAAATTCATTTTAAGTATGGTTCAAATCATGAAACTATACTGCAGAACGAAATAAGTGTTACAAAAATCTCAACTTAATATTTTCGTTAAATAGCCTTTGGTCTAACGGTAATTGTCTTTTATTTGCTTAGAGAATGTCTCAAGTTTGACTCGAATGAATATGAGGATATTTTGTTATGTTGACATCTTGTTGTGGTTAGCCCATTCTGGTAGCATAACTTTGATAGGAATGAGTTATGCCGTTGTTAAGGTAGCTCACTAAGTATTCTATCATTTGTCGAAACTAAATATGAGAAATTATTTTAGCACGCTCACTTTTCCTTCTGAAAACCCAAATTTAATTACGTCGTTTCATTCTCTTTTGATTTCTTCAATACAAAAGCCAAACCCTATCTCATACAATACCATTGTAGAAAATGGGCATGGATGGGTATATAAGCAAACTTAGAAACATTGGTTCTGTTACTAAATAGTCTGCTTCTAGAGAATAGGTATAACACAATCTCATTCGGCTGTTAATAGGTAATCGATATTCTCAAACAATTTTGTATTCAATTTGACAGCTTACAACACAAACAGTTCATCCGAATGCTTAAAAACTATATGCATTTGCAATTTGTCAATGTGAACCGCGATATTTATATCCAAAAGAAAATACAAATAACAAACACTTTCTCCAAAAATGATACCTATGCTCTTGAAGTACCGCCGTGATCTCTCTCAACGTGCTCTACAAGTGCTACTGGATCACGAAATCCTTTGCTACATTTCGGGCAGGCATCAATTGTTACTTTCTTCACCCCAGCAGCTCGGTTGCCACTCTTCTCATGGACTTTTTCTACATGGTCTACTAGTGTGGTGACTGAGGAAAACTTAGCACCACACTGAGGACACACCTCAACCTGCCCGTTTCTACTCCCGCTGCTGCTGCTGCTCGGCCCCGTTCCATCCTTTGCTATCTGCCACTTTTGGCTAAGTTCACTACTCAGTTTTGCAACACTTGCTTCAGCCGAGGCTCGAAAAGATGAAGCTGCAGTAAGAAAGCTACCCCACTTCGGGGATGATGTGGCAGAAGCATGACTCGGTTTTGACACTTCTTTCCTACTCCTACTTAAGTAGCCCATAAAGGGAAATCCTGCTTCTGGTTTCTTGGGTCCAGGACACTTGTGATCAGGTCCAAATCGGTGCTTCAAACAGTGGTCTACCATGCAATCCCTGCACTTGATTGTGTTGGAGAATGTTAAGATCTCCTTGCAGCCAGGGACAGGACATTTTTTCTTCTTTGTGGCTTTCTCATAATTAGAAGGGTCGCAATCAGTGTTAACATGTCTCTCCCAAGTAATGTTTGGATCTTCATCGGGAATCAGATGAACTCCTTTGGCACAGAGGGGACAGATGACAACAGTAACATTGTTTCTGTCACCGTTCGGACAATTATGCTTAATGTAGCTTCTATGCTCCAAACAAAATACCTACATAATGTCAACCTTGTGTCAGTATGAAGAATCTAATATTCAAGAAGCAGAAATAATGCAGGAAAACTATAATCCACAATTCGGGAAGATGGAAGATGGAAAATGGAAGATGGTAAAAAGATGGAAGCCTACGCTATAGTAGAAACATGAGTAAATAAGGCTTTTTTGACCCAAAAAAAATTAAAATAAAGACTTTAGGGATATATTCAACCCTAACTATTGGTTGCCATACATCAATTGCATTTTGATATTTGGTGAAAAACCGCAATGTATGTGATGCATCACACCACCATTCCAGAAGGTGCAATACATTTCACTTCATTTGACCATCAGTTTCTTAAGTTCAAACATTTCCACCATTTATATTCTCCTCATTAGAGCGAAATCTATATACATGAAGCTACAACATCAATTTATTCCCACTACACAAACATTAGCACCTTGATATTTAACATCACATAAGTAAACATTCAGTAACTTATTTGCAACTCAATTAATTCCAAACATTGCGCATGCACGGCAATTTAACATGAGTCCAAAACAAACGTTTATATCAAAAGAAAATACAGAGCACGAATGAAATACCACCCTATAAAATTAAAAAGTTTCAACACAAGCAAACGCCAAGATCGGAAATTTACCGTAAGTTTCCGGACAAAGTTGACAGAAATTGTCAACCTCTCTAGTTTTAATAAGATAAATTTATTCCGGCATTTCATCCTTTTCTTTTTCCAAGAGATACAAATTCATAATCCAATCTGATGTGCATCCACACCCATTTTGCATTTTCTCCAAGCTTTGACTCCCAAGAATCATCAAAATTTGAAACTTTCCCTTTTTTTTTCTACTTTTCTCAGCAACCAAACAGAGTGCAATCATCTCCCCTAAAGAATCAACAAAATTTGAAATTTTCCTTCTTTTTTTTATCTGGGTAATTCTACTTCTCCTCAACCAACCAAACAGAGTATGATCCCGATCCCAATAACCAAAATCTAAATTTCCAAAACACAATACACATTCGATATTCATATAAGCTATGGAGGTAAGAAATTTACATATATATATATATATATATATATATATATATATAGAGAGAGAGAGAGAGAGAGAGAGAGAGAGAGAGAGAGGACCTGATGGCAGCTATCGCAAGTGAAGGGCAAGAAATCGATCTGCTGGCACTCCGCGACGTAGCAATGCCTACCCAGATCTGGGAATTCCGGAGTTCCCATCCGAATTTTGCACGCAGGGCAGTAGAAGCTCGCCGCCAATCAACGAAATGAGTTGAAATGTAAAGAATTGACCGGATTATTTGGTCCCGGGATTTGTTGGGAGACGCCGGAATCAGAATTGGAATCGGATTGTCCGAGGCTTGGATTGGATTTTGGCTTCCGCGGATACAGAGAGAGACACCGAATCCGTGGAATCCCAAGGCTACGGCCGCCCTAGTTTTCTTTTCTACCCAAGAGAAAAGAAAAGACAGAGTCGCTGCAACCTGCAAGCCGCCCCCGAGAAATTTCTTGAGAAACCGAAAAGACGAAGAAAATTAGAAAACTATAAAATAAAATAAAAAATAATTTTTTTGGGTAGTTTTTGGAATGTTAGACGTTGATTGATAGGTTTATTATTGGATTATTACTTAAATATTAATTAACGTGATTATTTTTTAAGAAAAACTAATGAAAAGAGCTTGAAAACTTTGAGTTTTAATGATAAGGACAAAATAAAGGGTAAAATGAATAGTAGCAGGTTTGACTTTTTAGTGTAAAAATGTGATTTTTCGTTAAAATGAACAGTACCGTGGGCTATTCGTTAAAACTCCCTATTTTTTATTGATGATACATTATTTGGTTTAACAATTTAATTTAAAATTTTGATCTTTAGCATCATCCTTTATAAAAACCAAAATATGTGGACTGGAGTCTTCGTGGAAGTGAGAAATAAATGTATTTGGATGCGTCTTAGAAGAAATGAAAGCGTTTTTTTTATAAAAGTGCTTTTCAAATCAATCATTAATAAAAATACACTTAAATCCTAGAAAAACAGTTACACTTTGTTTGGAGGAGAAAATTTAAGATTAATAAAGAATTTTAAAATCACGGAACTTTATTATCTAGAATTTATAATTTTCTTATTTGGTTAACATAAAAAAACAATAGGATTTGTACGGAATTTGTTATTTTTAAACTTTCAACCACATGAATTGGGAAATGACACATATTTACAATTTAAACTTGGGAATTGGAGGTCCCAAATTCTAAGTTTTTTTCCTACGGAAATTCTAAATTTCTATGTTTATGAATCCGAACAAAGGAATTGATGCATGCCAATTTATAAGTTCTAATTTTTGTCAAAATTTTAAGTTTATTTCCATCATCCAAACATAGTGTTAGTTCTTTATGCAAAAAATACATTATTTATGCTTCTTCCCAAATATATGTGAAATGGTTGATGGCTTATTTATAAGGACTTATATTAAGAGTAATGTTATCCACACATTCTTTTATCACACACTCTATGTTAATTTTTGTCATTTCATGTTTTTCAATTCATTTGATCCAACGACTGAAAATTGAGAAGAGTGTGTGGAAGGTTAAAAGAGGTGTGTGAATAACATCATCCTATATTAACAACACTACTTTTTACTACGCTTATTTGTTTGAATTCTGATATGGGACGAAATAGTTCGAACTTGGGTGCATGAGAAATAATACTTGTGTCACCTTCTTGCCCACTAATTTGTGAATAATGTATGTTCAGCATATAAACATCATAATTCAAACATATTCTTTATTATCATTAAAAGATTATCTATAAAAAATATCTATAAATTTAAAAATCATTTAGTCATACTCATATATGGGTAGACCTAACTACCACTGGGTGTTACTTAGTACTACGGTCTAGTAGTATTCATTTTTCACTTGTAAGTGAGAGGTATTAGGTTCGATTCTCGCTGAAGACAAAATTTGAATCACATTATTGCTAGCCCATTTATGAGGCTAAGCCCACCCCCACCCTCCCCCTTAATGTAGATAATATCGTTTATTCAAAAAAAAAAAATTACCATGGGGTGGCCTAATGGTTGAGAATGAATTCCAGACCTGTATTCCACATGATACGTCTTGGGTTCGATTCCTGATGCTAATGAATTGCACGATGGTGATTTTAGAGAATATTCAATGGTTAGAGATTGAGACACTTGTCATTCATATGTAAAGTTAGTTAATGATGGTTGTTAGAATTTGTTGCTTATAAATACAAGTGAGATGTAATAACTTATTCATTAAGCAATACAAAGATATTAGATTTCTTCCTTTCTCTCTCTTTCTTTCTCTTCGAATTCTGTACTGCTCTAGCTAAGATACATATTCATCAACTATTAGATTGATCAGCTATGGTTAACATCGTATCACTCGCAGGAATTGCAAACGCATCCTCGGTCATCTAACATGCTTCTGCTACTCTTCGTCTCTCTTCGCTAAGTTCTTCATCTCAGTTTCTTTGTTTCTCCAGGTTGGTGATTTTTTGTTGCGATTTCTAGGGTTTGCAGTGTTCATATCCTTTGATTTCTAAGGTTTGCAGTGTTCGAAAGGACTTATGTGATCGTTTTTCTTGCTTTTTTGCATCAATGGTTTTCTGCAATCATGGTGACTGGTCAGATTGTTCAATCGCCAATTACTTCACTTATTTCCATTATTTCTACATCTGTGAATGTTCAACTTGATGATTCTAATTACTTGGACTGGCAATTTCAAATGCAATTACTTCTTGATGGTCATGGACTTTTTAGCTTTGTTAATGATATTCATCCATGTCCTGCTAGATTGGTTAATTGCTCTGCTAAATTCATTGTTGAAAATATTACCCTTAATTATTCCACACAAGTTGAAATGATTTAGACATTAGGATTCTAGCCTTGAATGGCTTACCACCTAAGTATAACACTTTTATGACAGTTATAAGAAGGCGTGAAAGTGTTATTTCTCTTAAAGACTTCAGGTCTCAACTTCTTGCTAAGAAATTGGTTGTGGAAAACAGTGTGAATTCACAGTTTCTCTTTGCAATGGTAGCTAACAATGTTTCCTCTGAGGCTAAAACCACAAATGTGCAACCCTAGAAAACTGCAACTATGGACCTTCTTCTGGACTATCAACTTACTTCTCAGGAGGATATAAACAGTCTAATCAAAACAAGCAGAAGGGAGGGGGCAAATTCAATCAAGGGTTTAGAGTCCTAAACAGTCTTACAATGTGTATCCCACTTCTGCATCAGGTATTCTTGGTAGTACCCCAAGTGGTCGTTTTTTTTTACTTCAGTCATTTGCCAATTGTGGAATACATTTGGTCATTTTGCTACTTTTTATGGTACTAAACCACGACTAAGACAAGGCTGTCACATTTGTGGAAAACCTAAACATTCAACTTGGTTTTGTTTCTACAAAATTACATCGGTGCACCTCAGTTCGCTCAATCTCATATGTCTTATGCTTTATCTGCACATATGGTTGGTTACTCTTATGCTTCACAACCATCTACTTCACAGTCTCAAATCCATGCTATGAACATTGTGCTTTCTCAGCCATCTTAGACTGTTGCTCCATAAGGAACACCTCAATTTTGGCTTGCTGATTCAGGAGCTATAAATCACATAACTTCTGACCTTCAAAATCTGTCATTAGCATCTCCATATCATACAAATGAAACATTTCAAACTGCCAAGGGTAAAGGTTTGAAAGTGTCTCACATTGGTAGTAGCATTATCAAACTTTCAGTTCATCCAATTAAACTTAAATTCCATTTTATATGTCCCACAACTATCTCATAATTTGCTATCAATTCACAAGATTTGTCTTGATAATAACTGCTGGCTTATTTTTGATGCCTATTGTTTTTGGATCTAGGACAAAGCCATAGAGATGATCTTGTACAAATGACTGTACAATAATGGTCTCTATCATATTCCCTCACTTGCTCGACCACAAATAAACATTCAACAAGCTATTGCATGCGTTGGAAAACTTGTCAACTCTAATCTTTGGCATAGTCGTTTAGGTCATCCATCTAACCCTACTATCTCTTTAATGCTTAGGAATGCTATTATATCTTGTGCTAAAGATGTTTATCCTGCACTATGTAATAACTGCTTAGAGGGAAAGTTTACTAAGCTACCATTTCAATCTAGGTCCCACCATTGTTCCTTTTGAGGTTGTTCACAGTGACATATGGGGTCCTGCACCATGTAATTCAATGGATGGTTTTAAGTACTATGGCACTCTTATTGATGAGTGTACTAGATTCTGTTGGTTATTTCCTCTTGTTAATAAACCATACTTCTTAGCTTCCTTTGTTTCATTTTGTGCATTTATGCAAACTTAATTCTCAACTTCTGTTAAAACCTTACAAACTGATGGAGGTGGAGAATATGTCAATCATAAACTACAAACTTTCTTGCAAGACGAGGGAATTATTCATCATAAATCATGTCCTTATACCCTTGAACAAAATGACCTAGCTGAGAGGAAACATAGACACATCATCGAAACTGCCATAACTTTGCTACAACATGCTAAACTTCCTTCCCAATTTTGGTCATTTGCCTGTCAAACTGATGTGTATCTTATCAACATAATGCCAACACCACTTTTACAACACAAATCTCCATTTCAACTTTTGTTTGGCAAATTACCTGTTATATCTCATCTGAAGGTGTTTGGTTGCTTATGTTTTCCATTATTGAGATCTTACAATAGTTCCAAACTGCAAGCTAAAACAACTAGATGTGTGTTTCTTAACTGTGCATCTCAATACAAAGGGTATATCTGTTTTGATGTCTTTAAGCACAAGGTTTATATTTCCAGACATGTGTTTTTCAATGAACTAGAGTTTCCTTATTCTCGTTTGTTAAAACAGTCTACACAATTCTCTACTTCCACTTTTCCTAGTGTTGTCTTACCACCACCATTAGTCACAACTCTTGACAATGTCCCAGTGTCTCTATCTTTAACACCTATGTCACAACATCCATCACAGACTTTATCAAGTTCTTATATTATCCCTAGTTCATAACATGTGCATGTTGCTTCACCCTCCCAGAGTTCTATACCCCATGATGCCTCTGAGTCCATTACTGGCACTGTAAATGAATCATCCTTACTCCATGTGGATCTTTTGTTTGATCCTGAAAGCCTTCAAGTGGTTTTTCCCCTTGCTTCACTCAACATGCATCCAATGCAGACTAGAAGTAAATCTGGCATAGTGAAGAAGAAGGCCTTATTGGCAGTTCTAGATGATTCTGCAGCTGTGGATTTATCTTTGGTTGAACCTACTATATACAAGACTACACTTAAGGTTCCAGTTTGGCTTAAAGCAATACAGGAGGAAATTGGGACTCTTCATTCTCAGCGTTCTTGGTTTCTGGTTTCTCTTCCTTTATAGAAGAACTTAGTTGGGTGCAAGTGGATTTTTAAAATCAAGAAGAACTAAGATGGTATTATTGCTAGGCATAAAGCTAGGTTGGTGGCAAAAAGGTTATGTCAAGAACCAGGACTGGATTATGGAAAGACATTCAGTCTAGTGGTTAAACATACTACTATTAGGTTGGTTTTGGCTTTAGCTGCACATCATGGATGGAAATTGAGGCATCTTGATGTTAAAAATGCATTCTTGCATGACTTGTTGCAGGAGGAAGTGTACATGTCTCAATCCCTTGGTTTTGAAGATGCACAGAATCCCCACTTAGTTTGCAAACTTCATAAAGTCTTTATATGGCTTGAAACAAACTTCAAGAGCATGGAATGAAAGGTTCATTGCATTTCTGCCTAGCATTGGTTTTCAATCCATTTACTCAGATTCATATTTGTTTGTGAAGAAGGTTGGCAGTGTGTTGACCTAAAAACTACCAAGCCTACGTGGTGTGCAGGCCAAGTAACTAATGAGCTAACAACGTCATTTGGTTATGTGCGGGGCGTGCCAACTCGCCGGTCGAGCTCGGTTGAGGAGTAAAATGTGTTGATGTTACGTTGAGTGCACGGCTGACTTCTTGATCTTGCGACTACGACCGAGGAAGGAACATGTCTCGACCTTCGGTTTCTAGAGCCTGAAGACAAGGCTGCTAGTTCTGCGAAGTTCAATATCAAATTTGACTTTCAATGTGCCGAATGTAATAACTTGTAACACCCCACTTCGTCGAAAAGGCTAATGAGATGACCTCTGCCAATAAGGATTCGAAAATCCTTCTCGAACAAGACTTGGATAGATAACCAGTCGGCCTCGACGCAGTGCTGTTTATCTAAATTGAAGGTGCTCCGCGGTCAGCTGATTCTACGGCAACAATGCTGTTTATCCAAACTGAAGATGTTCGTCGGTTGCCTTCACAGTGCTGTTTATCCAAACTGAACATGTGTTGGCGAAAAAGAAAATAAAAAATCTCAAGATGTTTGAAAGGTTTCGCGTAGAGCGAGGGTTTGCGCATGGCAGTTTGTGTGTTGAATTGGAGGTCCCCTCCACGTTGCTGATGCTCTTGTATTTATAGCAGTGCAGTCTGTTTGATGGCTTTGTAAAACTATTCACCGTGTAAATTGCCAATAATATTCTTATGAATATTATCTTCTGACCATCCGATTTGCATGCCATCATATATTTCGTGCTTGAAAATCTCATTATCCTGTCAGTTCACCCTTCGCGGTATAGTCCTATTTTAAATAGGACATCATTAATCTGGCTGCTGGATTCGATACTTATCTCATTATTCAAACCACCCAACAATTTCATGTGGACCGTCCAGACATTTCAAGTTGCATTATCATCGTCACCATCCAAAAAGTCCACGTGTAGGCATGCATGGAAGGTAGTCTTCCACCAAATATCTTGTCAAACTCCATCCATCAAACTTTACAATTGGATAGGGGAGCATATGGCCCAAACACAATCCAACTAGAACTCATTTTCTTTTCAACCAACGCAGTTGGCACCAAATTAACAAAAAAAACATGGCTAATCCTTCACTTTGGACTCCCCCTTATCTTCATGCAATAAAGATTGCAGTGTGGTTTAGATGAATAATCACCAATCAATAAATAGCGTTTGCCATCACGTGTTAGGACTCTTCACATAATGCTCTGATGCTCCAATCCATACGTCTAAATGCGTCAAGATAATTCATTATTAAAAGATAATTATTATGATTAAAAAACCATAATTATCCCTTAACCGTAACAAAATTATCTTAACTTTCTTATCCGACGGTTAAGAACTATGCTCACTCAACGTCCTTAATTACTCGGGCCGATGGTGTAAAATCGGGTCCAAACATAGTGATATTATGATTTTACTTCTCCATGTGGATGATATTATAATCATATGGAGTTCTTCATCTGTCATTCAATATGTTATTCAATCTTTCTTCTGAGTTTGATATAAATGACTTAGGTGACCTGCACTATTTTCTTGGTATTCAAATCAGCTCAACTAAATCTAGGTTGTTCTTGTCTCAATCCAAGTATGTGGATGATTTGTTGCACAAAATTGAGATGTTTGTTTCTAAAAGTTGTGATACACATTGTTTACCTTACAATAGGCTTATGAAGGACGATGAGGTTCCCTACAATCCCATTGCATATCGAAGCATTGTAGGTGCTCTCCAATATCTCACATTTACAAGGCCTGATATTGCTTTTTCAGTGCACCAAGTCTGCCAATTTATGCAGAATCCCATGATTTGACACTACACTGCTGTTAAACGCATAATTCGGTTCTTGAAGGGTACAATACATCATATGATTACTTATTCCAAAAGAGACTTAGTATTAAAAACTTTCAGTGATGCTGATTGGGCTGGAGATCCAAATGATCGTAGGTCAACAACAGGTTTGGTTGTGTTTTTGGGATCCAATCCAATTTCCTGGTCTTCTAAAAAGCAACAAACGGTCTCACGTTCCTCTACATGAGCATAATATCGTGTAATGTCCACTACTCTAGCAGAGCTTGATTGGATTCAACAGTTGCTTTCATTTATGCAGATTCAAGTACTTGCTCCTCTTGTGTTATTTTGTGATAACTTGTCTGCGATTGCCCTCTCTTTTAATCTTGTGTAGCATCAAACACCAAACATATTGAAGTTGATGTTCATTTTATCCGAGAACAAATTGCTAAGAAGCAACTTGAAGTGCAATTTGTGTCCTCTTGAGAGTAGTTTGCAGATATACTTACTAAGGGTCTCAGTGCACCCTTATTTCAAACCCACTGCAGCAATCTCATGCTTGGATTCTCCAACCATGATCTTGAAGGGGGATGTTAGAGAATATTCAATGGTTAGAGAATTGGACACTTGTCATTCATATGTAAAGTTAGTTAGTGAAGGTTGTTAGAATTTGTTGCTTATAAATACAAGTGAGATGTAATAACTTCTTCATTAAGCAATACAAAGATATTAGATTTCTTCCTCTCTCTCATTCTCTCTATTCAAATCCTCTACTTTTCTCTCTAAGATACATATTCATCAACTATAAGATTGATCAGCTATGGTTAACAGGTGATCGGGGTAGGCTGAAATGCCTTTGTGAGTCTTTCCAAACCCCGAGAAGGTGGAGTGCTATGTCGAGCCACCAGCTGGTCCTTAAAATATGTGTGTGTGTGTGTGTGTGTGTGTGTGTGTGTGTGTAGATCATGAGGTTACTTAGGTCGCTACCCACTTCCATTTCAAGTCACCCAAAATTCAACTATAGTCTTGTTCTTAACCTTCCACACCACATATAACCAACTTCACTTGCAAGCCACTATAGTCTTGTTCTTAACCTTCCACACCACATATAACCAACTTCACTTGCAAACCCCAACTGAACAGACTAGGCTTACGTTTATGCAAGTTGGCCTTGTTCTTATATCGATCATCAAATTAGATCACTATGGCTATAGTTGGCGAGAGATTTTTCAGGTTTCCAAAATTTTGAGAGGCTAAATTAATAAGGAATGAACCACAAAATGTTGGATGGAGAGCATTGCAAAGGCATATCAACGAGATTATTGAATGTAAATTGTCGATTTTCCCCTTGAACTTTCACTAAGCTTTCAATTTCCTCCCTAAACATTTCAATTGGAATATTAAGGACTCAAATATTTTGCCCGATTTCTCTCCTGCTGTAAGTTTTTCATTCATTCCTTCCAAAATTTTGTTAAATGGAAGCGTGTGCACAACATGTGAGGATAGTTCGGTCGCTTCGTTCTTTAAAATAATCGAAAACCCTACATTTATAAAATGTTGACCTATGAAAATCTGTGTAATTTTATAGCTTTTTTATACGAAGGTCTAGTGAATTGATGACTTTGCCCTCAAAGAGAGTCACGTGGCGTGTACGTGATAAGAGTTAACGTTAATTTAGATGAGATCTATGGAAAACTAACTGTAGGGGGCAAATCGGCCAAAAAAAAGAAGAAGTTTAAGTCCTTGATTTTCCAATTAAAAAGTTTAGGGGGAAATATGCAGTTTACCCTTAGTAAATATATAACTCCACAAAATAGAGTTCGCAAATCCCTCTCGTATGCTTTTGTAATACTCATGGACATCATTTGTAATTCCTTCTATCAAACGTTTTGTGGTCAATTCTTTAAATTAACCTGAATTCTAGTAAATCTTTCATGTTAGAGGCCTTCATAGATGAAATCACTTATAACCAGAATGATTAATTATGTTAAGGCTAGTGCTACATACACTAAATTTATACACCAAATGATGTGACACATTTTACACTACATAAATTTTTATTACAATTTTTAATCAAATTTCAACTTGTATTAAATCAAAAATTTAATTAGTGCCACATCATTTAGTGCACAAATTTGGTACATAAATTTAGTGCGTCTTATATTATTCTTGTGTTAATGACTTAATTATCTGTTAATATAAACACTTCCTTTCAAATTTAATGAAAAAAAGCAAAAGTAACCCCCTACCACAGTGATGGAAAAGAGTATTGTCCTTGCACCATAGTGTGATTCGAGCTCTGTTGGCTTCCTAAAATAACAATCTATTGTTTGACAAAATTAATATAAAAAAAGGAAAAATTAGGTTCACATCCTTTTTTTTTTGTTACTCCATTGATTAAAATCCTATTAATTTTCAATTTTTGATCAAGGTCCTTGGGTATTAATAACATCATTAATTATTTGAATAATAAAATATTTTTATTTTTAAATATATTCCTTTAATGTTAAAAATGTTACAATTAGTATATTTGTATTTATGGCTAAATTTTTTTATCATATATTTTTATTTTTAGTTTGTACCTAATTTTAATTTGCAAATATTTTTTAATTTGTACCAAATTTTTTTTGTTTTTAATTTGTACCCATATATTAGTTTCTTTTTGTGCCTATATTATTTAAAGTTTTATTTGTGTTTGTACCCATGTGTATACTGTCACATGACATTGTATATTTAATCAATGATAGAAAAATTACATATGGTATATTTATTTTTTATGCCTAAATTTTGTATCATATACTTATATTTTTAGTTTGTACCCACTTTTAATTTGCAACATTTTGTTTTAAATTTGTCTTTTTAGTTTTATTTTGTACCCATGTATTAATTTCTTTTAGCGCCTATATTTTTTAAAATTCATTTGTATTCATAATTTTTAATCTTTTATATGTACCCTAATTTATTTCTAATATACGCATTCTTCTTTATTACCAATTTGTTATATGTGAAATGTACCAATTTTTTTAATGGACACATTCTTTTGCCATTTATTATTTCTTATTTTTACATAGTTTTTATCCATTTATTCAATCAAAATGTTTGAATTTTTTTATTATAACCGTTTCTAATAATATTATAATGAGGAATTTTAAATTTATATGATTATAAATCTCATAAAATATCAAACAATTAATGTCAAAACTATAAAAATATAAATATTAATAGTAATATAATGAGGTGTACAAAATCAAGGGACCTTGATCAAACTTTGAATACTATTAAGGTTTTAATTAAATAATGTTAAGAATTAGGAACCGTATCCAAAATATCCTATAAAAAAAACATGACTTTCCTTCCTAGTATGGATTGTCCGTTGGCAGTCAACATCATTGCTGACGTAAGATAATAGGGTTGTAGTGACAAATTAACCCTTGAAACAGTTGGACATTGGAAAATTTGCAGTTAAAAAGATGTTTTGGAACTTTAGCATGCATGCTAATATCAGCTTTTGAAAGGCAACGGTCAGATGGTGTGAAATTAAATCCTGCACTATCTTTTTCTGTAAAATATTTGAAGAATTCTTCATTTTTAGACCGTTTGAGGACGTTGTAAAAGCATTTGGTTACTGAAAAGGTGGTAAAGAGATCCATGCCTGTGGCTAAAGGCACCAACCATGATCAAATAGTGCTGAAAGCTATGATATCTAATCATAAAAGTAACCTATTCGTCAAAAATGGTTTAGGGTTCAAGGGCGGGGAGGGCGAAAATCACATTACAATGGAAGCTCACTATATGGGGCGGGGAGGACGAAAATCACATTACAATTGAAAGTTCACACAAAAATGACACACGTATTAAAATATTCTCTAATAAAAGTGGACTTCACAATGGTATATGAAGTTTACATGTATTAAAGAGCGTCAGTCTTATAAATCTCAAATAGCATTACGCTAAAAATTAAATTAATAAAAGAAGACAATAAATTGAACAACAATGGTATGGAACTAGAGGAGTGAAAGTAAATGTTCAATTGAAAAGCAAAGTAATATCATTACACTTTTTTTTAAATTTATTATTATTAAGGTAGAGCAAAAGGTTTGAAACTATTACAATAATTTAGCAGATATGTGAGTTTCAACTTGGAACGCATGGGTAGAAACTCAACATACTCTCCACTAAATTTGTACTGCAACTCCTACTCTTACGTACGGTAAAACTATGTTACCCTCATCAAGCACATATAGTGAATGGTAATAAGCCGATATATATTTCCCATGATTAACGATTAACAAATGAGCATGGGATTACACCTCACCTTTAAATTTAGTTTCTTGTAGTAGTACTGCTGCCTCTTATAATTATATAAATATATATAATTTATGGTGTGATCCATATAATTTCACTTCTTTGCTTCTTCCGTTGCTGCCGCTGGCTTGGATTGTGGTGCTGCAGGGGAGGGTTCCGGTGGAACTCCACCATCAATACAACTCCTGCACTTGCTCTCAACCCATCCTTCAATATCATGCTCAGCACCAAGATGCCTTCCACCACATAACCGAGCTACAATCCCTGCAATCACACCCACTATTGTGATCACTGCTAAAACCACCACCAGTGTCTCGATTGATGTATGCGTGTAGCGGCTGCTACTGCTTGAGTCCACCACTATTGCCGGCGGTGCCCAAATTTGTGGTGGTGGAAGCTGATTGTCTAGCAGCCTTGCCTTTGGAATCCCCATGAACATCAACATGAACATGAACAATGGGACCATGAAATTAACAGGTGCTAAAGACTTAGACTGAGAAAATGGAACTGTAAACGAAGGTATGAAAATGGTACAAATGAAAAAACCAAGTGATGCAATGGATTAATGAGAGAGAGAGAGAGAGAGAGAGAGAGAGAGAGAGAGAGAGAGGGAGTTAGCACTCTTTCTTTTGGTACTTTTTTTTGGTTTACTCTTTCTTTTGGTACTTTGGATCTTGGTTCTGTTATTATTTCACTTCTCATCGTTTGCATACTTTTCTTAGCTTTTGAATTTCTTTTATTGATAATACTTGTATTCCCTTTAGCGGGATGAGTTCATTCTTCCACTTGTAAATAATATATTTTCATAATAAAAATTTCATAATCAGAATATTCACTCTCTTAATCTTCATTTGAAAATTATTCTTACAAAAAATTATTTGAATCCCATATTGTTTAGTCATCCAAATGTAATAAATAAAACGACGGTGTACAAGTACCAAATAACATATTCATGGTGAACCATTGTTTTAATTTAGAAATTTAGATGACTAAACGATCTTTGATTCGAACGATTTTTTTAGACATAATCTTCTATTTTTATAAATTTTGAACGATTTTTTGTAGGAATAATCTTCAAATACAGATTAGAAGATTGAACCCTTCCGATTATGAAAGTATTTTTTATTATTTTTTTATTTTTTATGAAGATGCATGATAAGTAAGTAGGGAAAGAATTTCATCCCTAAAAGAAGGATGCAAGCATTATCCTTCTCGTTTTATCCATTTTAACACAACATAGATCATTGAAAGATTTTTTAATTTTTTATAAAACATGGACGAGGACTGAACTGTCTTGAAACTTGACATGTATAAACATTGAGGATTTTCACATGTCAGTGGTGTCTTGTTTGCTCTGTGATCCTAAAGCTGAAAAGAGAGATAATATGAGTTATCTTCCCAATTTGTCCTTAATGGTATCACATGTTAATGTCCCATATGCAACCCCGAGAACCAAGAACCAATAAACCATTTTTCTTTGTTGCCAAAGTATATTTCTCTTATATATGTGAGGACTATATTTCTCTCTCTCTCTTAAATAGAATAACTAGTTGGGTTCTAATGTGGTATCACCAAAGAAAGTTTGACAAGTATATAATAATTGGACACTGTTTAGCTTTTTACATGTGAGAAATCATTTTTTTTATAGGACGATCTACATCATTTAATTGTACAAATATCATAATCGAAATCGCTCATTCTCCTTGTATATTATCTTTAGAAAACTTTGTTCGATTTAGAAACTGTTTAATAATCTATATGAATAAAATCAGGGATGGAGCCAATAATTTTTTCTCGGGTGGACTATAATTCTAAGCTACATAACTTGTTATAAGAGCCTCCTAATATTTTTTCCCACATCCTCGCTAAAATACATATACATATGTTGATGCACAAAATCAGTGAGAACTTTGGTACAACAGAAAGTGTTAAGTATGTGACTTTCACTAGATTGCTCCGATCATTAGTGTGGATAAGTATGTAAATGAATAGAGATAGGGAAGCAAACCAGGATGTACGTGGTTCACCCAGATTGGCTACGTCCACGGAGTAGAGGAGTTCTCATTAATTGTGAAGGGTTTACACAAGTACATAGGTTCAAGCTCTCATTTAGTGAGTACTAGTGAATGATTTAGTACAAATGACATTAGGAAATATTGTGAGAGAATGATCTCTATTTATAGAAGAGAGTTTCTAGTTTCATTATGACATTGACACGTGTCGTGTTGTGATTGGCTTATGATGTTAACACGTGTCACGCTATGATTGGCTTCTGATGTCGACACATGTCGCGATGTGATTGGCCTCCTAGTTGGAGGGAAACTCTTCTGGGTCCTTAACGGTATAACGTTGATCGGTGCTCAGTAGTTTCGGGATTGGTCAAGTATGGTATAAACGGTGCTCCCCTAAGTTCCCGATTGAGGGAAGCTCCTCGGTTGGGGACTTGCAAGATCCAAGCCATTGAGTAATCACGAAACTTCTAAGTACCGAAGTGTGGTATCATTTTCACTTGCCTTATCTATCTCATATGTAGATGTGGTATCTTCTCTGGAAGTACTTTTCCTCCATCCAGGGGTGGTATCTTTAACCAATGAAGATGCACAAGGTAATGTATCAATTTCACTTGAAGCTTACTTGTAGTTTCGGGCTTGGTCAAGTGCAATACAAACCCTATAGTAAGAGTCCCCCAAGTCACCAAGCTAGGAAATTTGCCGAATGAGGTAACAGACAAGGTGAGCAATCAGACTTCCAAGCAAGCAACCTGGATCAGAGGTTTGACTTCGGCTTCCGGTTGATTGTTCTCGTTCTCCTTGTGTCGTAAACAGAAACAAGGATAAGGAGAAGCAAATGGAGAAGAGATGATATGAGATACTTTTGCTTTTGAAGAAGTAACTTTCCACAAGCTTATTCTTGAACTGGGCTGGAGGGTTTTCTGGTTTCCTCCAGAGTATGAGGCTGACTCAAGAATTTAAGGGTCAAAACAAGTCCATCAAATCTAGAGTATGTTCGACCCTGATGATATGGGATACTTTTGCTGTTGACAAAGTAGTGGATGTATCGGCACGTGTTCTGTTACGCTTGTCTCCACATGCTTCCTTGTATCATTCTCACTTGCCCTATATGTTCCTCAGGCAGATGTGGTATCTTCTCTGGAAGCATAAGATGTTGAAGATGAGTACTCGAGAGCAATGTCAGGTAAGTAATCAGTCAAGGGGTTCTAGGCAGTCAGTTCTTGACTGGAAGCTTGATTCCAAGTGCTAACTGATTGCTCTCTTTCTCCTTATCTTGCAGGTAAGAACAAGGCCAAAGGAAAAGATAGGGAAAAAGCATGATATGGGATACTCTTGCTTTTAACCCTGATGATATGAGATACTCTTATTCTGGTGTGGCTTGTTTGCAGAGGTATTATCGAGGGGGAAAAAAAGCTAAGTAGCTCGAGAGACTCTGCTGAGAGTGCCCTCTCGGATGTGAAGAAAAGTTGAGCATTTTTTTTTATTATTTGCAGGTCTGCCTGGCTGTGGAGGATGGAGGTCGACATATATATGAGTCTCCCTAACAACAAGTAGTAGTGCTATTCTTTTACCCTTCTTGGTCATAGCAATGTAATGGGAGCTGCAAGCTTCACGTGTTTTAACTTTGTCATAACACTTTGAAAAAGTGGTCTGTGGTATATGGAAAGTTAATGTTGCGTGTGAAGATTGCAGACAAGCTTTATACAAGGAAATCTGGCACTCGAAGTTCGGAGAACGGTGCCTCTTTGGTTTTTGAACAAGCAATCATGTCGATGATCTAGCTCTCGAGATTCATAGAACGATGCCTCTTCGATTTTTGAGAAAGCAATCCTATTGGGAGTCTGACTCTTAAGATTCGGAGAGCAATGTCTCTTCGATTTTTGAGAAAGTAATCCTGTTGGGAGTCTGGCTCTTGAGATTCGGAGGGTGGTGCCTCTTCGATTTTTGAGCACGTAATTCTGTTGGGAGTCTGGCTCTCGAGATTCGGAGGGCGGTGCCTCTTCGATTTTTGAGCATGTAATCCTGTTGGGAGTTTGGCTCTTGAGATTCGGAGAGCAGTGCCTATTCGATTTTTGAGCAAGCAATCTTGTTGGGAGTGTTTTCTCGAATGTGAGTAAAGGTTAGACATTTTTGCCAGTCTGCCTTGCCACGGAGCACGGAGGTTGACACACATAGGGACTTTCTAGTTATCAAGCAATGGTGCTGTTCCTTTACCCTTGTGGGTAATAGTAGGGTAGCTAGACCTTCAAAATTTATGTGTCTAAACTTTGTCAGAGATCTTTGACAAAGTTATCTGTGGTACCTGAGGAGCTGATGTTGCGTGTGAAAAGTAGGGCCTCTTCGAAATCCGAAGAGTGGTGCCTTTTTTATTTTTGAACCAACGACCTTGTTGCCCTTTCTTTTATAAGGGCACCAATTATGTGCAAGAAGTACATTTAGAGAGTTATTGCTTGTAGGAATTTTCCCCTTCTTTTTGTACTTAAGAGATTTATTGCACCTCATTTCTCCTTCATCATTTCTGAGAATGTCTGGCCCATCCGATCGTCGTTTTAAGTTAAACTTTGGTGAAGAGGCATCCATGCCTTCTCAAGACAACATATGGCGCCCATCCTTCTTATCCCCTATTGGTCCTCTTACCGTTGGGGACTCTATGATGAAGAATGGTATGACGGCTGCGGTGGTGGCCAGGAACCTTCTCACTCCTAAAGATAACAGACTACTTTCCAAACGGTCTGATGAGTTGGCTGTTAAGGATTCTCTGGCTCTCAGTGTTCAGTGTGCAGGTTCTGTGTCTAATATGGCCCAACGCCTATTTGCTCGAACCCGCCAAATTGAATCATTGGCGGCTGAAGTGATAAGTCTCAAACAGGAGATCAGAGGGCTTAAGCATAAGAATAAACAGTTGCACAGGCTCGCACATGACTATGCTACAAACATGAAGAGGAAGCTCGACCAGTTGCAAGAATCTGATGGTCAGATTTTACTTGATCATCAGAGGTTTGTGGGTTTGTTCCAAAGGCATTTATTGCCTTCATCTTTTGGGGCTGTACCGCGTAATGAAGCTCCAAATGATCAACCTTTGGTGCCTTCTCCTTCTGGGGTTCTGCCTAGTACTGAGGCTCCGAATAATCACCCTCTGGTGCCTCCTCTTTCTGGGGCTTTGCCGACTGCTGAGACTTCTCCTGAGCAACCTTTGTGAAGGCTCCCTCTTGTTTGTTTATTTTGATTCATGTATATGTACATATTTGTAACTTATCGGAGATATCAATAAACAAGCTTTGCTTCATTTCAATGTATTGTGTTAAATACACCAAGGCCTTTTTCACTAAGTTATTTGAATTTTTCATTTTGTTAAAGCTTGTATGTTGAAGCTTTGTGAGTGAAGCATGTAGGTTGAGGTAGTGCTCCCTTAATTTCCCGAGTGAGGAAAACTTCTTGGTTGGAGACTTGAAAAAATCCAAGTCACTGAGTGGTCGTGAGACTTCCGAGTATCAAGGTGCAGTAGCATATGGTAGGAGTCCCCCAAGTATCTGGTCGAAGGAGTTGACGAATGAGGGATTTCCTTTCTAAGTGATAGCCCAAAACTCCTCATTCATATGTATTTGTTATGAAAGTTATTAGGCCCAAAGAAGATGAGGCCTGGGCAAATTTTTTTTTTTTTTTTTTAATTTTCGATTTTTTTTTTTGAATTTCCGAATTTCCGAATTTTCGAATTTTCGAATATATATATATATATATATATTATAAGCTTTATAGGTGAAGCTTTGAGGTTAAAGCTTTTGTAGGTGAAGCTTTGAGGTTAAAGCTTTTGTAGGTGAAGCTTTTGTGGTGGGTGAAGCTTTTGTTGGTGAAGCTTTTGTGGTGGGTGAAGCTTTTGTTGGTGAAGCTTTTATGGGTGAAGCCTTTGTGGTGGAGGAAGGTTTTGTGGGTGAAGCTTTTGTTGGTGAAGCTTTTATGGGTGAAGCTTTTGTAGGTGAAGCTTTTGTGGTGGGGGAAACTTTTGTGGGTGAAGCTTTTGTAGGTGAAGCTTTTGTGGTGGGGGAAACTTTTGTGGGTGAAGCTTTTATGGGTGAAGCTTTTGTAGGTGAAGCTTAAGCTTTTGTGGTGGGTGAAGCTTTTGTGGGTTAAGCTTTTATGGGTGAAGCTTTTGTTGGTGAAGCTTTTATGGGTGAAGCTTTTGTGGGTGAAGCTATTGTGGGTTAAGCTTTTGTAGGTGAAGCTTTAGAGTTGAAGCTTTGTAGGCGAAGCTTTGGAGTTGAAGCTTTTGTTGGGTACCATGAATTGATTTTGCTTCACACTATCTTGATCAAGATAGTGTGAAGCTTTTGAGAATTTGTAGGTGTTCTCCATTGATGAAGCTTTTGTTGGTGAAGCTTTTGTGGTGAAGTTTTGTTGGGTACCATGAATTGATTTTGCTTCACACTATCTTGATCAAGATAGTGTGAAGCTTTTGAGAATTTGTAGTTGTCCTCCATTGATGAATCTTTGTTGAATTTCCTTTTTTTTTTTTTTTTTAAGGAAACTAGAAATTTGAAAATGTGGGAGAGACAACATATACAAATTTTGCTTCCACACTGTTGAGCAAGAGATTATGATGCAAGCCACACCTTGTAGTAGTCGAAGGTTTGGATGAACCATATAAATTGAATTTGCTTCGAACAGTCTTGAATTCGCTTCGAAGGTTTGAGAATTGTAGTTGCCCTCCATTGATGAAGCTTTTGTTGGCATCATAAATTGGTTTTGCTTCACACTGTCTTGATCAAGAGTGTGTGAAGCTTTTGAGAATTGTGGTTGAACTCCTTTGATGAAGCTTTTGTTGACACCATAAATTGGTTTTGCTTCACACTGTCTTAATCAAGAGTGTGTGAAGCTTTTGAGAATTGTGGTTGCCCTCCATTGATGAAGCTCTTGTTGGCACCATAAATTGGTTTTGCTTCACACTGTCTTGATCAAGAGTGTGTGAAGCTTTTGAGAATTGTGGTTGAACTCATTTGATGAAGCTCTTGTTGGCACCATAAATTGGTTTTGCTTCACACTGTCTTGATCAAGAGTGTGTGAAGCTTTTGAGAATTGTGGTTGAACTCCTTTGACGAAGCTTTTGTTGGCACCATAAATTGGTTTTGCTTCACACTGTCTTGATCAAGAGTGTGTGAAGCTTTCTACGAGTTGTAATGTTTGCATTGTTACAGAGGAGAAATGTTTGAAGCAAATGCAAAAGGGCTGAATAGCTTGATCTTCGTATGCCATGCACTGAAGTTGTTGTTGGCTTGCAATAAGACTTTGTTGGTAACTATAACTCTTGTTGGGCATAAATGCTCCCCTAGTTGAGTTGTAAAACTTGAGGGTTTTTGATTATTTGTGAATGCTAGGAGTTTACATGTACAAGTTGTACCACTCGTTTTCTGGTTAGTGGAATGAATGGTGAGTTGCTTTCATCACTTGGTTGGTGGTACGAAGGTGAGTTCCTTCATCACATTTCTTCACATTTCATCACTTAGTTGGTGGCACGAAGATGAGTTCCTTCTTCACCTGGTTGGTGGCATGAGTGGCAAGTTGCCAAATGATATTAGAGTACGGGTTGTACATTTCATCACCTGGTTTGTGGCATGAAGCAGAGTACGGGTTGTACATTTCATCACCTGGTTGGTGGCACGAAGATGAGTTCCTTCTTCACTTGGTTGGTGGCATGAGTGGCAAGTTGCCAAATGATATTAGAGTACGGGTTGTACATTTCATCACCTGGTTGGTGGCATGAAAGAGAGTACGAGTTGTACATTTCATCACTTGGTTGGTGGCATGAAGATGAGTTCCTTCTTCACATTTCATCACCTGATTGGTGAGAATAAGG
Source organism: Malus fusca (assembly GCA_035220775.1). Lineage (NCBI taxonomy): Eukaryota > Viridiplantae > Streptophyta > Magnoliopsida > Rosales > Rosaceae > Malus > Malus fusca. The sequence goes on along the minus strand of CM069072.1, from coordinate 7,480,033 downwards.
GCAAGGTGATGAGGCACATTGTAGCAAGTGTCGAAGACACAAAGTATGTTGAACCCTTTCGAAACACATTTGGCTTATGTATGGATGTGTTGGAATGTATGATGTTTATGTATGAATGTGTTGGAATGTATGATGTTTATGTTGATTGATATGAGTGATGCTTATGAATGTTTTGCTACGCATGAAGGGATCCATGCTTTTGATATGTGAACCATGTTGGTTGTAACACTTAGTATCACATACTTTGTGTCAAAGTACGTATGTTGAAGCTCTGAGTTAGAGTATAAGGGTAGGTCAGCGTAGACCAAGTATTCCAGTACTAGGAACGCAAAAGACTCAGAAGAAGTTGTCTGAATTCCCTCTTCTTTAAATATTTGCCGAATGGCTTGTGTGACAAAAGATCTCAGGAGGTTGAGAGTCAAAACATTTGTAATGTGTATGCCTTCTTATAATAACATTTCCTTTAGTACCTAGTTCTCCACTTTGAAAGAGGGAGGCTTGGCCCCATAGTCATAATAGTCGACGGTACGTTCACCCCTGGTTGTCTTGATACGAACTTTTATCCCTCTTGTTGTAATGGGCTTGTTGAGAGTAAAAATTCTTCCTCTTACCAAGAAACAGATACGTTTGGTGACTTAGCGAGTAGCTAAATGAGGCAGGAGATGATGCAATGGGTGTCTGAATGGCCAATATCTCCTCACTTGGTAGAACTTGACTTCCACTTCCCACTTGTTGATTAGGGTTAACCATATAGGGGTTCCCTTGGTATGTCCTTGCTTCGACGGAGGTGTGGTTGTAAGCATGTGCCATCACCTTAGAGTAAGTCTTCCAAGTGCTGGCATTGATCATGTACTTAAAGAAACAATCACGTAGGCCTGCCGTGAAGGCCTTGAGGGCGGTCTTGTCATCTGCCTCAGTGCAGCGAGAATACTCATGGCTGAAGCAACCAGCATACTCTCATAGTGATTCGTCCAACTTCTGGTGAATAGTGTACAAGTCATCTGCAGAATGTAAGTGATCGGTCTGGAAGATGTGTTGAGAGGCAAACAGTTTCTTCAGTTCCTCAAATGAGTCTACTGTCTCAGGTGAAAGACGGTAATACCAGTTTAGAGCTTCGCCAGAGAGGGTGGAGGGGAAGAGAAGACATCGCTCTTCGTCGGTGTGCATCCGATATTCCATGGTGGACTCAAAGAGGTTAAGGTGTTCAATTGGGTCTTCCCTTCCAGTATAGAGTTGTAAACCAAGCTTTTGTTTTGTCTTCGCTTGAAGGGGGTGTCAATGATCCTTCTTGTAAGAGGGCCAGGCCTGGGTTGGTTCCAGTTTGGTATCTCGGCCTGACGTTCAGCCTTCAACTTGTTTACTTCCTCAATGAGCTGTAGGACAAGAGGGTCCTGAGTGGAGTCATGTACCACTGGAATTTTCTTTCGTAAGTCTCCATCGCCTCTTGGAAGTAGGAAAGTTTGAGTAAGGGCGTGTGGTTTTTTCTTGGACTCGCCGTACTGACTTTTAGGGCGAGTTTGTCAGAATACCTCAGAGTCCCCTGTACCTTCATGTTCCTCTGGGACCTGTAGTTCATTCCCTAGATTGGCAGCTGGCCTGGGTCGTGGAAAGGGACTGAGTCTTTCAAAAACCCTTAGGTCATTGATCTTCAAGCATATGTGGAGGGGATTCTCTCGACGTTGCTTTAAGAAGTCTCGGCAGTCATGATAAACGACTTTCGATCATTCCAACCCTTCTGCAAGGAGGTGTCTTCCTCCACTTCTTCTGCTTCGGGTCGAAGCATCTGGGTTGAGAGAAGTCTCATGTTGATCAATGTTTTGATGATTAGCTCGCTCCTCATCAGGGATACCCATGTTGAAAAGAGGTAACCCTCCGAGCTGGGGGGCACCCAGATGATGGTTGATGTCCACAGGGGCAACGAGCTCGCGTGTTTGAGTACGCCTAGTTTCGTGGAGCGTCTCAAAGAGTTTCTCATACTGCTCCTGGAGGACCTCATTATTCATTGCTATCTTGTTGTTCTGAGCTTCTAGCTCATCGACTTTAGCTTAAAGAGCAACCCTCTTTCCTTCATTCTTTCGTTGCTTCGCACTAAGTCCAAGAGGGGTGTCATTCTGTGTGCTGTGGCTTCCTTCGCTCCCCATGTTGGAGAGGGATGACTAGTCAAAAGAGAGTGTATGAATGGTGGAAACCAGCTTGGCAAAGCTGAAGAGAGTGGGAATAAGTGTCGTTCCCACAGACGGTGCCAAATGTTGATGCACAAAATTAGTGAGGACTTTGGTACAATAGAAAGTGTTAAGTTTGTGACATTCACTAAATTTTTCCGGTTATTAGTGTGGATAAGTATGTAAATGAATAGAGATAGGGAAGCAAACACAAGATGCACGTGGTTCACCCAGATTGGCTACGTCCACAGAGTAGAGGAGTTCTCATTAATTTTGAAGGGTTTACACAAGTACATAGGTTCAAGCTCTCCTTTAGTGAGTACTAGTGAATGATTTAGTACAAATGACATTAGGAAATATTGTGAGAGAATGATCTCTATTTATAGAAGAGAGTTTCTAGTTTCATTCTGACATTGACACGTGTCGTGTTGTGATTAGCTTCTGATGTCGACACGTGTCGCGCTATGATTGGCTTCTGATGTCGACACGTGTCGTGTTGTGATTGGCCTCCTGGTTGGAGGGAAACTCTTTTAGGTCCTTGACGATATAACGTTGACCGGTGCTCATTAGTTTCGGAATTGGTCAAGTATGGTACAAACAACATATAAAAACATACTAGGCATAAGTGAAATCATGATGAACAAAACTCGATGGTACGAGTAAATTTCATAAATAAGTAACAAATATACACCTATTAAGGGGGAAATAATGAACCTTGTCCATCAGAATACATACAAAACATACAACAAAAGCAAGAAACAAACATGCAATGCAAATATATACAACATAAACTACTTAAGTTCAATCTTAATATAATGAAAATACCTCAAACACTCAAACAATTAGCAACAAAAGATCAACATACATAAACAACCTATACTAAATCACATATCCTAATTTAAGTGAAATACGTGGGGCATAAAATTTCTCAACAATTGCTCGGATGGGCTGAGTTAGACTAAACTATTACTTGTTACTATAATTGTTTATAAGTTCTATACCTATAGTGGACGGTCTCAAATTAAATGGAAACTTTTAGACATGATTTTTAAATGATGATAGAGTATGAATGATTCCAACTATAATGTTTGTACAGTATAATGATGTTATGCATGAGAAAAACTTGATGAGTTAATGGAAGTGAGAAAAACATGCACATAACAAATCATGTATGTATTCGTATTGAATGGAGAAAAACAGATGTGGTGACCCAGTCCACTTTTATAATCATTCCATCTGTAAATATTTTGCCTGCATGAAATCCATTTCATTCAAAATATGGAAACATTTTATTCTGACCGTTTTCATAAAGCAAGTGATGACCAACAAAATGCCATGCCTGCCGTATACAATCCTCGAAACAAAAAGCATGCTCTAAATTATAATTGCCACAATATTTTTATTTGTTTATCCTCTTGCAGAACAGGGAAGCTCTTGCTGCAATCAAATTTTATAGAGCTTTAGTTGTTTTCCTTCCTTCTTATTCAAGGTTAATATCTGCATCACAATTCCCAGACAAGGGAAGCTCTTGCTGCAGTCGAATTTTATAGCAACATCTAAAGAACTTGTGCTACTCTGTTGAAGTACAAAGTATAGAAGTCTTGATCATTAAATGAAACCATAGCATTATTGCTTTAATCGCATGCCTTAAGTTTCCAAGTAACCATTATGGCTGCTTGTCTATGTCGGCCTTAGACCTGGCATTCGGGTCGTGTTTTTCGTGTTCGTGTCGTTTTCGTGTCATACCCGATATTTTAACGGGTCGTGTCGTGTAACACCCGTTAAAATAAACGGGTAAAATGACCCGTCCCGAAATAGACCCGATAATATTAACAGGTAATATGACTCGATCCGTTACCCGTTAAGGAAAATATATTTTAAACCAATAAATAATCAAATGAAAAACATAGGGTAAAGTACAAAAAACTACCTCAACTATTGGTGTCACGACACTTTCATACCTCATCTTTTAAAATTGACAATGTCATACCTCATCTTACGAATTTGTGCCAATGTCATACCTTCCGTCAGTTTTCCCAGTTAAATGCTGACGTGGCTTGTGACGTGGCACACTTTATATTAAAAAACTAAAAAAAAATTATTAAAAAACTAAAAAAAATTATTTAATATTTTTTTAAAATATTAAAATAATAAAGAAAAGTATAAAAAAAAACTTCTATTCGTCTCTCCCCCTCCTCATCTTCCTGCAACCCAGAAAGAAGGAGGAAGAAGAAGTAGAAGAAGAAGAAGAAAAAAAAAAAAACCCTATGTTCGTCCCTCCCATCCCCATCTTCCTGCAACCCAGAAAGAAGGAGGAGGAAGAAGAAAAAAAAAAAAACCATCAGATTCGATTACCCTCCCCACCCCCCACCCCTCCCCTCATCTCATGTTCATGTTCTACCCCAGATCCCCATTCCTGCAAAAAAAAAAAAAAAAAAAAAAAATCCAGTTCATCTTCCCTCCACACCCGCACCCACCCACCCTCCCTCCCTCCCTCCCTCCCTCCCTCCCCCGAAACCCCTTCCTGCAACCCCAAAAAAAAAGAAAAAAAAAAATCAACCCAGTTCATCTTATCCCTGCACCCACTCTGCACACCCAACCACCCCCCCCCCCGCGCCTAGATCCCTCCCACCTGCAACCCAAATCCACCACCCCCTAACCTGCAAAAGAAGAAGAAAGAAAAGAAAAAAAAATGCCCAGTTCGTCCGTCCGTCCCCCCCCCCACCCCACCCAACTTGCAGAAGAATAGAGAGAAGAAGAAAAAATTCAAAAAAAAAAAAAGAAGGAAACCCAAAACCCAGTTCGTCCGTTCTTCCCCCCCCCACCCCACCCAACTTGCAGAAGAAGAAGAAGAATAAGATAAAGAAGAAAAAAAAAATAGGAAACCCAAAACCCAGTTCGTCTGCCCCCCAACCCACCCAACCCACCCAACATGCAGAAGAAGAAGAAGAGAGAGAGAAAAGAAAAGAAAGAAAAAAAAAACAAGTAGGGGAAGAAGATGAGTTTTCAAATTTGGGCCCGGGGGGGGGGGGGGGGTTTGACGGGAGAAGAGAAAGAAGGAGGGGGAGGGGGAATGGGTTTGACGGGATCTGGGCCGGGAGGGGTGTGACGGGATCTGGGCGAGGGAATTTTATTTTATTTTATTTTTTTGTTGAAGATTAAGCAGGTAGGGGAAGAAGATGAAGGGGGATAAGAGAGAGAGAGGGAAGGGACGAATATTTTTTTTTTCTTCCTTCCTTCTTCTTCCTCCTCCTCCTCCTCTTCTTCTTCCTTTCTGGGTTGCAAGGGGTGGGGGGTACGAACGAAATTGGGTTTTTTTTTTTTTTTTGGAATATTTAATTATTAAAAATATTTTATTTAGTTTTTTAATAATATTTTATTAGTTTTTTAATATAAAGTGTGCCACGTCACAAGCCACGTCATCATTTAACTGGGAAAACTGACGGAAGGTATGACATTAGCACAAATTCGTAAGATGAGGTATGACATTGTCAATTTTAAAAGATGAGGTATGAAAGTGTCGTGACACCAATAGTTGAGGTAGTTTTTTGTACTTTACCCAAAAACATGATACTAAATAAGTATATACATACCATATTGTCACATCCAAAACATAAAAACACATTTTTCTTTTAAGTATATTTTCACTTACCTAAAGTCTTTAATAGTTTTTTAATTAATGTAGAGTGTAAAAGAAATATAGAAAAAATATATAAACGCTCGTAATGACAAGTTTTACAACTTTCATGAAGAGCTTAGCTTCGAAATTCTCCACTATAATCATACAAATCATAGATCAAAAATTAACCATTGATTGTTGTTTACATTTACGCTTCATTGTTCTCATCAAATTTTATTTTTTCAGATTTTCTTTTTGAAAACTTGATCTATTAGAGGATGCAGGAAGATGAACAGTTTGGATCATTGATATTATATTCAGAGTTTTACGGTTAGTCAAAATATTGCTTGATGTTTATAAAGTTTCTACAAACTATATGACATGAACTCATATTTCAGTTAACCGTAAATATCGAAACATGATATCAAAGATCTAAACCGTTCATCTTCTTACATCCGCCAGATGATCATGTTTTCAAAAAAGAAAATTCAAAAAATGAAATTTAGTAAGAAAAATAAAGCGTAAATGGCAATCGATGGTTAAATATAAATTTAAGGTTTATGAATTATAATGTTGGATTTCGAAGCTGACCCCTTCATAAAAGTTGTAAAGTTTGTCACTATGAGTGATTGTATATTTTTTTTAACATTTCTTACACTTATACAATAATTATTATTAATTTTATTAATTTTGCCCTCAAATAAAAAACATTATTCACGAAGGTTTGGAGGATTTTAAAAATCAAAACGATAATGCAAGTGTAACCATTATCTACTTGTGGAGGAATAATGATGAATCACGAGTGTTTATATATTCTTTCACATTTTTCATATGTGTATGTATGTCTTCTTAGTTCTTGCCTATACAAATACTATATTAGTTTATTTTAATTTTGGACAACAACACGTTAAGTAAAATTTATCCTAATAATGATAATAAGGAACTCTCATAATAAAAATAAATAATGACAAAAACTTTTTTTTTAAACTTATATAGAATAATAATACAAAACTATATATTTAATATAGAATATATTGTATATATTAAGATGGCCATTGTATTTTATAATTAATCTTTTAGTAATTAAACTTTAAAATTATCAAAATAATTTTTTTCTTAATGGGTCGAAATGGGTTACTCACGTGTTACCCGCGTATATACCCGTTAAGAATCCGTTATTAACGGGTTCTTAACGGGTCACCCCGATAATGACCCGATAAGTTATCGTGTTAACTCGAAACCCGTTATTTTCGTGTCAGAAACTGCCGGGTCTAGTCGACCTTACCTCTTATCCTTGTTTTAAGGTCCTTCACTTGTTCTTTCAAGTCTTGTGGTTGGTGTAAGCCACCTTCAATCAAGGAAGAGTATGGGTGCTAGGTTTGCCCGGTTTCTAGGGCTAGTTGTAATCTTTTCCTTTCTATCACTCTCTTCTACATACATGTCCTTGTACATGCTTCCTCTTTATGAAATACAATACATTTTAATGATCAAGACTTCTATACTTTGTACTTCAACATACTCGGTTAAAAAAAAACTTGGGCCACAGATGTTTTTGTACACCACATTTTTCACTTGAACTGCTCATCTCTTTGCACGGTTTCTCTCTGTCACATCAATATTGGTCTATATTTATAACTATGGGGTTGGTATCATTATGCATTTCTATGTTCTCAAATCTGATGTTGCTTGCACTTCCTGACCCTCCTTGCATATATCACCTTGTTGGTTTTTGTATGTACTTTGTATTCAAAGCTCAATATTATACATCTAATTAATTGAAGTGTTTTTGAAACTCTACCTGCCACGTTTTGATCCGGACTGCATTTGTAGTTACATAAAGTTTTGCTCCTTTCTTAAACCAAAGAGTACCGTAGACTAACCCTACTGTTATTGTTATCTTTTTGTTACAACTATATATGTTTGGACCAAAACTTGACTTTGGGCCCAAGCAAATCTGGCCCAAAAGAAGGCCTGAAGGGAGAGTCGGTCGAAGCCCAGCAACTTGGCCGAAGCCCAGCCGAAACCCAGAAAAGCAGGAAAGGGCCTCCTCTGACTTGGTGCAGCTCATGAAGACCACTTGCCCACCTACCCAAAGACCAAGTGGTGTAGACTGACCAGCTACACAGCCCATAAAGTACTTTATGGTGGCATTACATGTAAAAAAGTTGATGAGTCATCACCCTCAAACCGCATTCGGGCAAGGCTGCTGCTACAGGAGGACATGCTAAGTTGTCTATAAAAGAAGAAAGAAAAATCAGGATTAGAGACACTCAAACAAACAAACAAAAGCACAAACTCTGCTCAAAGCCAGATTTGCCTTCAAACGATAGCTGTAGTCAGCCAAAGCCTTCATCCCTCTCGGGATCAATCCCTCCCCCTCAACCCTTTTTGTAAGCTCTGCTACCTTGTCCAAAACACTTGCCGTAGTATCGATCTCCCTCTGAAAACTCACCTCTCAAACCTCTTTTCTTCTAAACTCTCAGCCTACTGATAAACCCCAATCCCAAGAAGTTGCAAGACGCCCAGTTTTGCCCGACAAGGTGAAAACCTTGCCTGTCCCTTCTTGGTTTTGTCTTTTCATTTAATTAAACTAGCAGTATGTTGTCTACTTTCGGTTGTATTCAAGTTGTTTCTAGTAAAATGATGATTAAGAAATTCTCTCAGTTCTTAAATCCGATTTAAAGATGTCTTCAATATTTGAATCAGATCTAAGTTCTAATCTCCTGGACATATAAGAGTGATCATGTAAAAGTCCTTGATACCAAGGCATAAAAAATAACTTTATGTGGACTTAACCCATCCACGACAATCCTTGATAAACAAAGAAGTCCGAAGTTACTTGGGGCGCAAGTAATCGACTGATCTAGTAGTTTTACCGCTGTTATATTATGATTATGCTAGAACGTTCGAGTATGGAATGAATTCTGATAGGAAGCCTCAAGGCCTATATCTAAGGCCCCACAAAGGCACCTATTTGGATTCGTTCTAAGCTCTGCGGGCTAGAACGTTCGAGTATGGAATGAGTTCTGATAGGAAGCCTCAAGGCCTACACCTAAGGCCCCACAAAGGCACCTATTTGGATTCGTTCTAAGCTCTGCGGGCTAGAACATTCGAGTATGGAATGAGTTCTGATAGGAAGCCTCAAGGCCTACACCTAAGGCCCCACAAAGGCACCTATTTGGATTCGTTCTAAGCTCTGCGGGCTAGCTGGTCAGAAGTATAACGGTGGTAATACTATGTGCGACAATGGAACCAGCAGTGTATATGTCCAAGGGCTGGATTGGTTATGGATTGGAAGCCTCAAGGCCTATATCTAAGGCCCCACGAAGGCACCTGTCATAATCAATACGGTCCCTCGGATATATATATATATATATATATGTACATAATTGGATTCGACATCCATTCGACGTCTGCCATGCTAAGGATGGCAGTGGCACGCCTGAGCATCCCAAAGTTAACCTTGATTGTGAGCCTTAAGGCCTACACCTAAGGCCCCATGAAGGCACCTTTCAGAGTTAACTCTGTCATTCTCTTTCAGCCTTGCCCGACAAGCTCGACGGTGAAAGCAGAAGCCCGACAGCAGCCCTCGACCGACGCCAAAACCTCTCTCCCGGGGGAGCTGTGTGCTCGTCGGCCAGGAAGCCTCCCCGACGGAAATTCATGACGCGAACATAGTTTTGGCACGCCCAGTGGGACCACTTGATCAAAGCAATATGTCAGGATTACCAGAAGATTTGCAAACTACCCTGCTGCAAATGCTGCAAAGATTAGAAGGTATCTCCACAGATTTCGAAAAGGAAGCTGGTATGGTCCCGAGACCAACTATTCCTACATTTTTACCTCATCCTGGGGAAAAAGATAATAGGGAGAAGAAGAGGCTCAAAACTAGCCAGTCAGAAGAAGCAGTGGTGAACAGACCCGCAAAACCCTTCTCAGAAGCCCCAATAAATATGATCAATATGGCATGGGCGGAGAAGGGGAAGGGAAAAGTTACGGAGCCAATGGAGGAAGAAAAATTGGCTGACAAAACTATAAAAGGGGTAAGTAAGTTGCCCGATTATCCAAAAGCTGCCATAATCAAAGGGATGGTTTTATGCAGCAAGTGCCAATGCGAGTGCGAGCTCGAAATACCACCCTCAGGAGTTCTCATTGATCAGGAGTTGATCAGAAGAAAGGAGGCCCGTGAGAAATCTAGAAGGACTACAGGGAAAGGTGCTTCTCGAAGTATCTTTCAAAACCATGAAGCTTTATCAGAAGTTTTTCGAAACCATGAAGCTTCTGAAGAAGTAGAAGACATAGAGGCCAAAATACGAAGGAGTGCGGATCATCCTCAATATGGCCATATGGGGAGAGAAGCTAAGGAGAATGATGGGATAGCAAATCCTGTCAAGAGAAATAACCTTGCCCACATCGGACGAAAATGGTACGTGGTTGGAAAGAATGGATAGCCTACCAAGCCGATGGGAGCCTCTATGATCAGGAGAGTTCAAAGACAGCACAAAGCCTACATGAATTCCATGAAGACCCCCGCAACATCAGAAGCCTCCCAGAATAAAAAACTGGAGAAGACATCATCTGACGGAAGTAATCAACTCCGTTGGAAAAGTAAGAAAGAGGTGGAGAATGCCAGTAGCCAAAAAGAAGGCAAGGGAAATCACTTGCCGCAGAACCAGCACCCTGGGAAGTATAGGATCTTGAGGCGGGCTCAAGAAGATTTAATCATGGTGCCAACCCCGGGGTGGAAGACGGAGCAGACAAAGCCTATTTGTTTTGGAACTGTTTCACCCGAAGGAAAACCACATTTTCTGCCATTGGTGGATCCTTTTGGTGAGGTTCCAAAGCAAGCGTTGGATGCGGGCAGGAATCAATTGGAGGAGGCACCAGAACCACTGCTACCACCCGATGCCATGGCCTGGTTGGATGAATTCATGGACCAGATCGAGAGCAAGAAAGAAGATGTGCTCAAGCCTAATGATTTTCATATCAATATGGCATACATATTATCTGCCACATTTGGTGCCCAACCTGATCAGCCCGCTACTATGGAGGGTGATTACTTGACAACTGAGCCAATGATGGCACATATCAATGTAGAGGAAGTCAAAGAAGGAGAATCGGGCAACGCTGAGACTTCTGAAGCGTCCAAAAGAGGTCCTGTAAGGATTTATACCAACGAAATGGTGTTTAGTCGCCCGAACATCTCGATGGCCAATCATCTGAAGCCCATATATGTCACGGCTCATTTGGAAGGGGTGCCTTTCAAGAGAATTTTAATAGATGGCGAAGCAGCTGTTAATGTGTTACCAGCCAAGCAGATGAGGAAAATGGGAAGAGGTACGGAGGATCTTATTCCTACAGACCTCACAGTCTCTAGCTTCTCAGGCGCTATCACCAAGACCCATGAGATATTGCCCTTAGAAGTGGATTTGGGGTCTAAACAAATCATGTTGGCATTCTTTGTGGTAGACTGCACTTCCACTTATGGAGCATTACTTGGAAGAGACTGGATCCACCAAGGTCTCGCCATACCCTCCACCCTGCATCAACAAGTTGCTGTCTACCATGAAGGGGGACCAACAGGACCAGGTTTCTGGGAAATGGTAGAGGCCGAATCACGGCCATTCCTCCCCACAGCCAACGTTGCGGAAGCAAGTTTCTACAACCCCAACGTAGGAATCTTGAAATGTTCAGGAGCTGACGAGAACGGCCGCCCTACCAAGGTGACGACCCAAAAGCTTTTGGAACAAGGAGTACTCCTTACTGAAAATGAGTGGGATAGACCTTGTATCATCACAAATCCCCTACGCCATCAATGACTGGACAAAAGAAGAAGGATCAGGTAATGGCAGTCAGATCCCTGATTAAAAGACTGTTGGTGTATGGGAAAGAGAAGAAGCAAGAAATGGAGATTTTAGGAGAAGAATAGCAGGAATGGCAACCAGGAACTTCAACCAGCCAAGATGAAAGCAGGGAAGAGCTTTGTAAAGAAGAGTTGGAGAGGGCCATACAAATGGCCGAATGCATTTATGACCTGGATGGGCCAGACGACTTGCCCGAAAGCCCGGAGTTAGTTGAATTCTTATGTGCAGAACCTGATAAGCCACCACCAGAAGTGCAGGATCCTTTGGAAGTTATTGATCTAGGAACAGAGGTTGATCCAAGACCAATACAAATCAGTGGCTTACTGGAGACTCATGATCGGGCAAAGATTATTTGTCTCTTGCAAGAATTTAAAGACTGCTTTGCTTGGCATTATACTGAGATGCCAGGTTTAGATTCAACCTTGGTGGAACACAGGATGCCTATCAAGGAAGGATATAAACCTGTTAAGCAAGCACCACGAAGGATGTCCAAAGAGATAGAAGAGAAAGTTAAAGAAGACATTGAAAGGCTTGTAAGAGCCGGATTCATCAGGCCAGCCAAGTATGTGGAGTGGTTAGCCAACATTGTACCCGTTTTGAAAGCTATAACAAAAGCAGTGCGATGTTGTGTTGATTACAGAAATATTAATGGCGCTACACCAAAAGATGAATATCCCATGCCCATGGCCGATCTATCCATAGATGCAGTAGCAAAGCACAAAGTTCTATCTTTTATGGATGGAAATGCCGGGTATAATCAGATAAAAATGGCCCCTGAAGATGTACATAAAACAGCTTTCAGGTGTCTCGGACATGTGGGGGCATATGAATATTTGGTTATGCCATTTGGGTTCAAGAACGCCGGCGCGACCTACAAAAGGGCAATGAATGCCATTTTTCATGATCTGATTGGGCAGAATACGGAGGTATACATCGATGATATCGTGATAAAGTCCAAAACCGAAGGACAGCATCTGGTAGACCTCAGACAAGCCTTAACAAGAATGAGGGTCCACAAGTTGAAGATGAATCCAAAGAAGTGCGTGTTTGGAGTGAGAGCGGGCAACTTCTTGGGATTCCTGGTTCATCAAAGAGGTGTGGAGGTGGATAAAAACAAAGCTCGAGCTATAATGGAGTCACCTTCACCGACCAACAAAGTGAAACTTCAAAGGCTGCTGGGAAAGATTAATTTCTTACGGAGATTCATTGCTAATTTGGCGGGCAAGATCCAACCACTGACTCATCTGCTAAGACTGAAGGATAAAGAGAATTTCGAGTGGGGACCACCACACCAACAGGCCTTCGACAGCATTCAAGGTTCTAAAAAACGCTAGGCGCTAGTCGGGCGGCGGGCTAGCGCCTAGCGCCTAGGCGGCTAGGCGGCGCCTAGGCGGATTTAGGTAAATTTCTTATATATCTTGTAAATAAGTGCATATTGACACCTAAAAAAAAACTATACTTGTATGGATAATAAAATAATGATAAAATGCAAATTAGGTACACTATTTCCATAAGTATTGGATGAACTTGTAGTAAATCTATCATTTGCAAATTAGATACACCATTTCCATAAGTATACCACCATGAAATTAAAAAAGAAAAAAGCACGCAATTAATAAAAAACCGCCTAGACCGCCTAGGCGCCGCCTAGCCCGCCTAGGCCCAACCCGATTTTTCCTCCCGATTTGCCCAAAAACGCCTCGGTTGCTAGGCGCCTAGCGCCTAGGCGGCCGCCTAGGCCGTTTTTTAGAACACTGACAGCATTAAAGCTTATTTGACTTCTCCACCAGTGTTGGTGCCACCTCAAAGGGGAAAACCCTTGAAGCTATATATCTCTGCTTCAGAAAAGTCAATTGGGAGTTTGTTAGCTCAGAACAATGAAGGAGGAAAAGAGCAAGCAGTGTACTACCTCAGTAGGATTCTGACCGAGATAGAAACCAGATATTCCCCAGTGGAGAGATTATGCTTGGCTCTATATTTCACTGCCAGCAAGCTAAGGCATTACATGTTACCTTGTCACGTGCACATCATCACCAAGACAGATGTGATAAAGTACATGTTGTCAAAGCCAATGCTAACAGGGAGGATTGGGAAGTGGATTCTAGCATTATCAGAATTCAGTTTCCAGTATGTACCCCAGAGGGCGGTCAAAGGCCAAGCGATTGCTGACTTTCTGGCCGAGCATCAGGAATCTCAAGACGAGGTAATCAATATCCCAGGAAGCCTGGAGGTCACTAGCATTTGGATCCCGCCGAGAGAAGATATCTCGGGCAGAGAGGATTGGGTCCAACAAGAGATAAGAAGAGTGACTGGTCTCTGGATCACTCCTTGGAAGTTGTATTTTGATGGATCTCACACTCAGAAGGCTTCAGGAGCAGGAATTGTGATTATAAACCCTTATGGGGTCTATCATTATTATTCATTCCTCCTAGATTACCAAGGAAATACTAATAATCGGGCAGAGTACGAGGCTTTGATAATTGGTCTGGAAATCTTAATGGAGCTGGGGGCAGCATAGGTGGAGATCTTTGGAGATTCAGAGTTAGTAATAAACCAGTTCAACGGGGAGTTCAAGTGCAGACATATTACCATGGCAGGATATTATTTGGCGGCTACGCAATTACTGAGTTTCTGGGATTCTGAGATATCAGTCAATCATGTTCCCAGGGGATCCAACTTAGTGGCCAACGAGATGGCACAACTGGCCTCAGGGGTGCCAATACAGGAAAGACGATATGGAGTAGATGTCGAGATCCAAAGAAGAAACCTCTATTCTATCTTAGAAAGGGGATTCAACCTGGATATAATGAATCTAGAAACTGAAATAGAAGATTGGAGGTCCCCAATCATTCATCATTTGAAGGATCCCTCTTCGCCCACGAGCAGAAAGAACAGACAGCAAGCAACCAAGTATGTCTTGTGGGTGAGGGACTTGCTAAGGAAAACTCCAGATGAATTACTATTGAAGTGCTTGGGCCAAGAAGAATCTATGAGGGTAATGGCCGAAGTACATGAAGGGGTATGTGGAGCATATCAGGCAGGAACCAAGATGAGGTGGTTGCTTAGAAGATATGGTTATTTCTGGCCCGACATGGAAAAAGATTGCAAGTCTTACACTAGAGGTTGTGAAGAATGTCAGCGGCATGGACCTCTCCAGCATGTACCCTCAGTACCTTTAAATCCAGTGGTCAAGCCTTGGCCCTTCAGAGGATGGGCGATGGACTTCATCGGGCAAATCTATCCAGCTTCTAGTAAATGACACACTTTCATAATTGTGGCAACAGATTACTTCACCAAGTGGGTGGAAGCATCAGCAGTAAAATCCATAACTTCAGCCGCGGTCAAAATTTTTATCGAGACTAAGATTTTGCACAGGTATGGGGTGCCCGAAACTATAGTAACGGATCGTGGGCCATCTTTTATCTCAAAAGAAGTTGAGGAGTTTGCAAGCAAGTACAAAGTAAAGATGATCCAGTCCAGTCCATACTACCCTCAATCAAATGGCCAATCAGAGGCCAGCAACAAGATCTTGGTCAACATCATCAAAAGAATGGTGATGGATAGTCCAGAAAAGTGGCATGAAAGACTGGGGAACACTTTGTGGGCATACAGGACTTCCAAGAGGGCCGGGACAGGGACAACTCCTTATGCTTTAACTTTCGGGCAGGATGCGGTGCTCCCCATGGAGATAAATGTAAGTTCGGTCAGAATTCAAAACCAATTTGGGTTACATAGTGAAGAATATATTGAAGCCATGTGTCAAGGAATTGAAGACTTGGATGTAGCCCGAATTGAAGCCTTGAACCAGATTCAAGAAGGAAAGAAAGCTGTCGCCCGAGCTTATAACAAAAAGGTGAAGATAAAGTCTTTCAAAGAAGGAGATTTGGTATGGAAATAAGTCCTCCCTCTAGGGGCTCAGCTCAGGGGCTTTGGAAAGTGGAGCCCGACATGGGAAGGGCCTTTCATTATTAGCCGAGTTTTGGATAAATGAGGATACTATCTAGCGGACCTCGAAGGAAATGGGCAGAAACATCCCATTAATGTTAAGTTCTTGAAAAAATACTGTCCTACATTATTGGATGTTAGAGATTGCTACATTGAAGATGAGGCAAAGTAAAGCAGGCGTCGAGAGTTTCATATGCAATGTTTGTTCATCAACCATCCAAAGAAGACAAAAAGACAAAAGTTGTTGAAATAAAATTTATTTCATGTCGACAAATTGATAAAACTAACAAAAGGTTCAATTTCTACATATTACATTTGATTCTCTTTTAATATGGTAAATGTCTTCAGCTGGTTTTCCAATGTCTTCATGGATGGAACCCGATCAGGTGATCGGGTTGTGCGGCCAACATGAGCTTGGTAGAGGATCCTCCGACAGAGCCACCACCATATGTGATGGTGAAGCCTGACTTATAACTGCAGCAAGCAGGAGAGCAAGCCTTCGTGAGGAAACCGCCTGACCAAGGGTGTTGGGGATAGCGGGATGTTCGACCAAGGGTGTTGGAGATAGCAATCATTTGATGAAACCCCTTTTTCTCACGAAAAGGGAGTTTTAGGAAACTCCACTCAAAGCCTGAGGAACCCATTTCTCAGTTTTCTCTCAAGGAGAATGGATGAAAGGACCGAAGAGGATTGGATGGCTTGACAAAAGGGGTCCAAGCCAGAATTTATAGGGCCCAGAGGACAGTTCAAAGGTCGTGGGAAGATCAAGAGGCTCCAGGTACTATTAATTTCGTCCAGAAAGCACAAGTTCCAAGGGCGAGGATGCAGCCGCATGAAGAACTTTTCAATTAATATTGGCGCCTGGAATTCCAGGCTAAATATCAATTGAAGGGGGCACTGTTTGGACCAAAACTTGACTTTGGGCCCAAGCAAATCTGGCCCAAAAGGAGGCCTGAAGGGAGAGTCGGTCGAAGCCCAGCAACTTGGTCGAAGCCCAGCCGAAACCCAGAAAAGCAGGAAAGGGCCTCCTCTCTGACTTGGTGCAGCTCATGAAGACCACTTGCCCACCTACCCAAAGACCAAGTGGTGTAGACTGACCAGCTACACAGCCCATAAAGTACTTTATGGTGGCATTACATGTAAAAAAGTTGATGAGTCATCACCCTCAAACCGCATTCGGGCAAGGCTGCTGCTACAGGAGGACATGCTAAGTTGTCTATAAAAGAAGAAAGAAAAATCAGGATTAGAGACACTCAAACAAACAAACAAAAGCACAAACTCTGCTCAAAGCCAGATTTGCCTTCAAACGATAGTTGTAGTCAGCCAAAGCCTTCATCCCTCTCGGGATCAATCCCTCCCCCTCAACCCTTTTTGTAAGCTCTGCTACCTTGTCCAAAACACTTGCCGTAGTATCGATCTCCCTCTGAAAACTCACCTCTCAAACCTCTTTTCTTCTAAACTCTCAGCCTACTGATAAACCCCAATCCCAAGAAGTTGCAAGACGCCCAGTTTTGCCCGACAAGGTGAAAACCTTGCCTGTCCCTTCTTGGTTTTGTCTTTTCATTTAATTAAACTAGCAGTATGTTGTCTACTTTCGGTTGTATTCAAGTTGTTTCTAGTAAAATGATGATTAAGAAATTCTCTCAGTTCTTAAATCCGATTTAAAGATGTCTTCAATATTTGAATCAGATCTAAGTTCTAATCTCCTGGACATATAAGAGTGATCATGTAAAAGTCCTTGATACCAAGGCATAAAAAATAACTTTATGTGGACTTAACCCATCCACGACAATCCTTGATAAACAAAGAAGTCCGAAGTTACTTGGGGCGCAAGTAATCGACTGATCTAGTAGTTTTACCGCTGTTATATTATGATTATGCTAGAACGTTCGAGTATGGAATGAATTCTGATAGGAAGCCTCAAGGCCTATATCTAAGGCCCCACAAAGGCACCTATTTGGATTCGTTCTAAGCTCTGCGGGCTAGAACGTTCGAGTATGGAATGAGTTCTGATAGGAAGCCTCAAGGCCTACACCTAAGGCCCCACAAAGGCACCTATTTGGATTCGTTCTAAGCTCTGCGGGCTAGAACGTTCGAGTATGGAATGAGTTCTGATAGGAAGCCTCAAGGCCTACACCTAAGGCCCCACAAAGGCACCTATTTGGATTCGTTCTAAGCTCTGCGGGCTAGCTGGTCAGAAGTATAACGGTGGTAATACTATGTGCGACAATGGAACCAGCAGTGTATATGTCCAAGGGCTGGATTGGTTATGGATTGGAAGCCTCAAGGCCTATATCTAAGGCCCCACGAAGGCACCTGTCATAATGAATACAGTCCCTCGGATATATATATATATATATATATATGTACATAATTGGATTCGACATCCATTCGACGTCTGCCATGCTAAGGATGGCAGTGGCACACCTGAGCATCCCAAAGTTAACCTTGATTGTGAGCCTTAAGGCCTACACCTAAGGCCCCATGAAGGCACCTTTCAGAGTTAACTCTGTCCTTCTCTTTCAGCCTTGCCCGACGAGCCTTGCCCGACAAGCTCGACGGTGAAAGCAGAAGCCCGACAGCAGCCCTCGACCGACGCCAAAACCTATCTCCCGAAGAGCTGTGTGCTCGTCGGCCAGGAAGCCTCCCCGACGGAAATTCCTGACGCGAACAATATATAATCATTTGTATGTAATTAATTACCTTTGTGTCATCAGTTTCTCCATGACTCTCAGCTCCAAAGTCATTGACAATGACACTGACGGCCTCAGCCGAAGATGAAGTGCTGCTATCCATTTTATCGAAGCTCATTGAGCTTAGGACATCTGCACTTTCCTTGATCAAAGTTATAGAAGAATTATAGTGGTTCGCTGGAGACTTACGATTTGGTGTGCTACTATCGTTACGTGGTCTTGTTCACGTGTAAGGCTTAAATGACCCCAAACCTAAATCATGTATTGAGCCCAACGGTTCATGTACTCTCACATATATCTTAGCGATATCATCATGTATATCTTATAGTCTTGCGTCCAAAGTAGTTATATCCGGAGAGTGATGAATTGATTTTGAAACCTCAAGTGCAAAGAATGCTTAACCAAGCTACAACCGCATCGTCTCTAATAAAACATAAAGAAGGATGCACACTACAAAGTAGAAAAGATAGGCACTTTTATTACAGATAAACCAAAACAGTATTGTGGAGCAAAATAAACCAAAACAGTATTGTGGAGCAAAAAATAATCAAGAAAATTATGAAGGTGACACGTGGACTTTTGGGTTAAAAGGATAAAATTACCCTCAAGGCATACTGGAATTCTCATGCACATGCAATAGACAATAACGGCTCAATCAAGGAAGAGACAAAGGTGATCAAAATGGTATTTATTCAAAACCCTCTCATCACTTCTCATCAAATCCTTATTCAAAAGGTAACTTCCAAATTTCCTATTTAAATTAGGATTAATTGCCATGTTAAGATTTTATTTCACATAATATTGTAATTATTCACCCAATTACACCATATATGGTCGGCCACTATTCTCCAAATAGGGCCGGCCACTCCCCTATAAATATCCCTATTATCCCACTAAAAAGCTAAGTCATTTTCTACCCACAAACTCCTAAACACATTCGTTTTAGAATTCTAACTTTGACATAAGAGATTTTTCGACCAAAGCCACCCCCCATTAATCGTGGGTGCGTGAGGCTTTGGCCTTAATCTTAGGTGTTATTATTTTGCAGGTGCATTTTCGTCAAAAGAGAATTCGGTGGAAATTTACATCCACAAATTAGTGCTTTCATTGAGAGCTTGATTCACCAGCTCGAAGAAGACTCTCACATTTCAAAGTTTCTCACTTCTCGTTCATTCGTAGATTTTTCGTACGTTCTTATTCCTAGAATTTTTTTTTATAAAGTTCTTTGAATAAATGTAAAAGAAAAGTACAATGACTAGAAATTCGGAAACCACAACGAACGAATCTTCCTACGTTCAAGGATTTGGACAAAGTGATGGAGATCGAGGCATAGCCCCACCATGATGATCCACAAGGCTTAATGCAAGAGGACTGGCACTACCCCCACGGGACACCACCTTAGCAGCCCATTGCAAGCCCACTACCCATGGTGAGCAGGCCACCTTGCAACAACAATTACATCCCTAATTTAAGTCACGTTACTTTCCATGAATTACAAAAATCTGCCAATTACATCCATGAATTATAAATAGCTTTGAATATAATAGTAGGGATGAAATTAGCAATTTGTAATGAATTTAGGGACTTATTTTACCAAAAAAATAATTCAGGGACCTAATTTTCACTGAGGTGATAGTCCAGGGATTAAATCGGCATTTCATCCCTGTTTTTATTAAGAAACCTAACCGTATGCACTTTTGTGTGACATATTTTTCCATTCGATCTTTGAAATTAAATATTATAATAGTTAACAAATATTATAACATAAATTTCCAACAAAAATATGTCTAAAGTGAGGGACAAGGATGCTGCATTGTCAAAGAAGTTAGGGTAAATAGCCAATTTAGTCTCTGAACTATCACCCTAGTGAAAATTAGATCCCTAAACTATTTTTTTCAGACAAATTAGTCCCTGAATTATAAAAATTTGCCAATTACATCCCTAATGTTATATTCAAAGCTACTATATATTCAATTTTTCGTCAATTTAAGTTACATTACTTGCATGTGATACACATTGGAGGATAGATTGGTAGTTCTTCATAAAGAAATAGTGTATGGAATTAACTTTGGAGGATAAATTGATAGTTTTTCATAAAGAAAGTGTAAGTTAACTTTTGAGGGTAAATTAGACATTAAATTCGCAACTTATATGAAATGTTAAGGGCTTATAGACAAGAAAATGATGGTATTACACTCTAAAGTGTGTCAAGTGACTTAAGTTGATGAAAAATTGGATAAAATAGCTTTGAATATAATAGTAGGGATGAAATTAGCAATTTGTAATGAATTTAGGGACTTATTTTACCAAAAAAATAAATAGGGACCTAATTTTCACTGAGGTGATAGTTCAGGGACTAAATCTGCACTTCACCCCTGTTTTTATTAAGAAACCTAACCATATGCACTTTTGCGTGACATATTTTTCCATTCAATCTTTGAAATTAAATATTATAATAGTTAACAAATATTATAACATAAATTTTCAACAAAAATATGTCTAAAATGAGGGACAAGGATGCTGCATTGTCAAAGAAGTTAGGGTAAATAGCCAATTTAGTCCCTGAATTATCACCCTAGTGAAAATTAGGTCCCTAAACTATTTTTTCATCAAAATTAGTCCCTGAATTATAAAAATCTGCCAATTACATCCCTAATGTTATATTCAAAGCTACTATATATTCAATTTTTCGTCAATTTAAGTCACGTTACTTGCATGTGATACACATTGGAGGATAGATTGGTAGTTCTTCATAAATAAATAGTGTATGGAATTAACTTTGGAGAATAAATTGATAGTTTTTCATAAAGAAAGTGTAAGTTAACTTTTAAGGGTAAATTAGACATTAAATTCGCAACTTATATGAAATGTTAAGGGCTTATAGACAAGAAAATGATGGTAGTACACTCTGAAGTATGTCAAGTGACTTAAGTTGACGAAAAATTGGATAAAATAGCTTTGAATATAATAGTAGGGATGAAATTAGCAATTTGTAATGAATTTAGGGACTTATTTTACCAAAAAAATAAATAGGGACCTAATTTTCACTGAGGTGATAGTTCAAAGACTAAATCGGCACATCACCCCTATTTTTATTAAGAAACCAAACCATATACACTTTTGCGTGACATATTTTTCCATTCAATCTTTGAAATTAAATATTATAATAGTTAACAAATATTATAACATAAATTTCCAACAAAAATATGTCTAAAGTGAGGGACAAGGATGTTGGATTGTCAAAGAAGTTAGGGTAAATAGCCAATTTAGTCCCTGAATTATCACCCTAGTGAAAATTAGGTCCCTAAACTATTTTTTCAGAAAAATTAGTCCCTGAATTATAAAAATCTGCCAATTACATCCCTAATGTTTTATTCAAAGCTACTATATATTCAATTTTTCGTCAATTTAAGTCACGTTACTTGCATGTGATACACATTGGAGGATAGATTGGTAGTTCTTCATAAAGAAATAGTGTATAGAATTAACTTTGGAGGATAAATTGATAGTTTTTCATAAAGAAAGTGTAAGTTAACTTTTGAGGGTAAATTAGACATTAAATTCGCAACTTATATGAAATGTTAAGGGCTTATATACAAGAAAATGCTGGTATTACACTCTGAAATGTGTCAAGTGACTTAAGTTGACGAAAAATTGGATAAAATAGCTTTGAATATAATAGTAGGGATGAAATTAGCAATTTGTAATGAATTTAGGGACTTATTTTACCAAAAAAAAAATTTAGGGACCTAATTTTCACTGAGGTGATAGTTTAGGGACTAAATCGGCACTTCATCCCTGTTTTTATTAAGAAACCTAACCGTATGCACTTTTGCGTGACATATTTTTCCATTCAATCTTTGAAATTAAAAATTATACTAGTTAACAAATATTATAACATAAATTTCCAACAAAAATATGTCTAAAGTGAGGGACAAGGATGCTGCATTGTCAAATAAGTTAGGGTAAATAGCCAATTTAGTCCCTGAATTATCACCATAATGAAAATTAGATCCCTAAACTATTTTTTTCAGAAAAATTAGTCCCTGAATTATAAAAATTTGCCAATTACATCCCTAATGTTATATTCAAAGCTACTATATACTCAATTTTTCGTCAATTTAAGTCACGTTACTTGCATGTGATACACATTGGAGGATAGATTGGTAGTTCTTCATAAATAAATAGTGTATGGAATTAACTTTGAAGGATAAATTGATAGTTTTTCATAAAGAAAGTGTAAGTTAACTTTTGAGGGTAAATTAGACATTAAATTCGCAACTTATATGAAATGTTAAGGGCTTATAGACAAGAAAATGATGGTATTACACTCTGAAGTGTGGCAAGTGACTTTGACGAAAAATTAGATAAAATAGCTTTGAATATAATAGTAGGGATGAAATTAGCAATTTGTAATGAATTTAGGGACTTATTTTACCAAAAAAATAATTCAGGGACCTAATTTTCACTGAGGTGATAGTTCAGGGACTAAATCGGCACTTCACCCCTATTTTTATTAAGAAACCTAACCGTATGCACTTTTGCGTGACATATTTTTCCATTCAATCTTTGAAATTAAATATTATAATAGTTAACAAATATTATAACATAAATTTCCAACAAAAATATGTCTAAAGTGAGGGACAAGGATGCTGCATTGTCAAATAAGTTGGTGAACTCGTAATGTGCTTGGACGGATTTGGATCCTCTCTCCTGAGCTGAAGGGGCTGAGCCTCTGAGCAAATCACACGGATCGTTGGATTTTGATCCAACGGTTATAATTATTATAATTTTTAGAGGAATTCCTTGTTTGTAGTCGTTGGATCAAGATTCAACAGCCCGTGTGCTTTGCTCAGGAGGCTTAGCCCCCGAGCTCAGGAGAGGATCCAAATCCTGCTTGGGCAACTCATATTTGAAATTAAATATTATAATAGTTAACAAATATTATAACATAAATTTCCAACAAAATTATGTCTAAAGTGAGGGAGAAGGTTGCTGCATTGTCAAAGAAGTTAAGGTGAACTCGTAATGTGCTTGGACAACTCGTAATTTCCTCTGATAAGAAACCGGCTGGAGCTGGGGCATTAGACCCACCATTGACTACTTACAATCCATGCTTTTATACCCATCATTATTCATACTATCTCCGTTCCCCTGCACTCACCTCATCAAGAAAGAAAGAAAGAAAAAAAGAAAGAAGATGACCGTGATTGCATTTCCGTTGGCAGCCAAACTCATTGAAAGGCTCAGCTCCATTGCTTCTGAGGAGATTTGCTTGGCGTGGGGCATTAAAGCGGATCTGCAAAAGCTTCGACGCACAATGTCCACAATCAAAGACGTGCTAATGGATGCCGAAGAGAAGCAAGCACGTAACAATGACCTACACATTTGGCTACGAGAACTTAAAGATGTGTTCCTTGATGCGGAGGATCTGTTGGACGAGTTTGACTGCTAAGCTTTGCGAAGGCAAGTGGTTCGTGGCAGTGGCACAACTAGAAAGGTACGCCGTTTCTTTTCCCGCTCTAATCCAGTTGCATTCCACTTGAGAGTAGGTCATGGAATTAAGGACATAAGAGAAAGGTTACATGAGCTTAAAGATGATAAGAATTTTGCTGATCTTCGCACTGTTGATCTCGGTGATCATGTGAGGGAGAATAGGAATACGACCCACTCCTTTGTCCGTGCTTCGGAGGTTATTGGTAGAGAAACAGAAAAAAATGAAGTTGTTGATCTTCTAATGGTACAAGGGGATGATCATCAAGGTGGGGATAACGGGAACGTATTTGTTATTCCCATAGTTGGATTACCAGGTTTAGGGAAGACCACGCTTGCCAAGTTGGTGTACAATAATGAGAAAGTTGTTGGGAGTTTTGAATTACGAATGTGGTTGAATGTGTCAGTGGACTTTGACATCACTAGATTGGCAAAAGAGATCCTTGGCTCTGCATTAGGTACAGAGATCAGTGAAAGGATGTCTCTGGATCAGCTGCAAGAACGACTACGAGACGCTTTAAAGGATAAGAAATTTCTGCTTGTCTTGGATGATGTGTGGAACGAAGATCGTATCAAATGGAGCGAGTTGAGAGATTTGTTTGTAGAAGGGGCCAAGGTAGGAACTAAGATTTTGGTGACGACACGGAATATCTCAGTTGCTTCAATCATGGGGACAGTTGGAAACATAAATTTAGACGTTCTCTCTTTTGAGGATTGTTTGTCTTTGTTTGTAAAGTGTGCATTTAAAGAAGGACAAGAAAGACAGCATCCAAGCCTTTATGAAATGGGAAAAGATATTGTAAGAAAGTGCGGAGGGGTTCCGTCAGCTGTGAAAACTTTAGGGAGTCAACTTTACTCAAAGACTGATGAGTGTCAATGGAAATTGATTAGAGATTCTGAGATGTGGGAATTAGAACGAGAGGGAGCTGGTCAACTTCTACCTGCTTTGAGACTGAGCTATACACAATTGCCATATCATTTGAAGCAGTGCCTTGCTTGCTGTTCAATTCTCCAGAAGAAATATGTTACATTTGATAGTAGAGAATTGATAAATAATTGGATGGCACTTGGAGTTCTTGAATATCGTGATCATGCGAATATGGAGTTGCTTGCGGATGAGGAGTTGGAAGATGTTGGTGAGCTGTATTTCAAAGCGTTATGGGAGAGATCTTTCTTTCAAAATGTTAAAGATTACATTTTCTACTATAAATTTCAGATGCATGATCTCATCCATGATCTTGTACAATCAGTCGCACAAGATGAGAGTTTTATGATAGGCTCTGCAGGCACCAAAGGCCTCACTGGAAATGTTAGACATCTCTCAGTTTTGGAAATTGGCCAAAATGTAACAATGACCATGCAAAAGATGAACAAAGTGCGGACTATAACAGCAAGGAGATGTGAAAATATTGATGAATCCTTCCTCCGCACTTGCATTTCAAGATTCAGATATCTGCGAGTGCTTAAGTTAGCCAATGCATCTTTGGAATTGTTGCCGAGTTCCATTGGTTCTTTGAAGCATTTGAGAACCCTAAGCTTCTATGGAAATGAAGGAATCACCGAAGTACCCATTTCAATTTGTAAGTTGCAGAGCTTGAAAACTCTGAATCTCGGTGGATGTGTGAATCTTGAAGAGTTACCTAGAGGCATGAGCAACCTTGATTTTACCACAAAGCAATCAAATTTTCCAGAGAATGGAGTGGGAGGCTTGAAGTCACTTCGATATCTTGTTATTATGCGGTGTAGTAATCTAACGTGTTTGCCGCGTGATACGAGTTATCTTGCGTCATTACATACTCTGACGATAGGCAATTGTAAACAACTTGATTTGGTGATGGAAAACTATCAAGTAATTCCACTAAAGCTCAAAAAATTGGGGATTAAAGGGGTACCAAGAACGGTGGCATTGCCTGAATGGTTTCAAGGAGCCAGAGACACACTACAAGACTTGGTCATTAGGAATTGTGAGAATTTGGAGGCATTACCTGGGTGGTTGATGAGTTTCACGTCGCTTAGAAGGCTTATCCTCGTATCATGTCCCAAATTGTTGTCTTTGCCAGAGGAGATGCACCACCTCACTGCCTTAACAGAAGTTAGGATAAAAAAGTGTCATGATTTGAAGAGGAGATGCCATCGCAACACGTGAGAAGATTGGCCAAAGATTTCACATGTTCCAAATGTTTCTTTTGAATGGTGATGGATTACTTGAGATGTGAAAAGAAACATGACTGCTGTCTTCAATGCCGTATGTCTATGTTTGTTTTAGTTTCTGAGTTGCTTGTAGTTTGTTCCGGCCAATGTAAATTGTGCTGGGGGGCACAAGTTGATTTATATTTCAATAGATTAAAACATGTTTAATTTATTGTAATGTTACTCCAATTTAATCAACTTTTTATACATCAAACTCCTTCCTTATCACACTTCCAATCAACCTTACATGACTATTTTGCTTACTTATTTGTTTCTTGGAAACTCAAGTTTTTTAGAAGCGGTATTCTCCGATCTAGTAATTCCGACGGTTGGTGATTTCACCGTCATCAAACGAGGAATTCAGAATTTAAATAGAAGAAAGGTTGGCCGCTAAATCACATTTTGACCCATCTCATAACAAAACAAAATAAAAATATTACTAAACAATAATCAACTTCTTGATTTTCAAGCCCCGAAGACTTACGCAGAGTGAAAACTTTGTTACTTGTCATTCAAGTTAAAGATGTAATGCTCTATACAATTTTTAAGGCGAAATCCAATTCTCAGAAGCACCAAAGAGAAAGGAAAATGCAGCTGGAAAGGAATGAACTAATCCCAAATGTGATGCAGTAACTCAGTCGGAAGCCGGAAAAAGAACTCCTCCATCTGGTTTTCTGTTCCGACCACACCGTGGACCCAACTGATCTAACAAATAGCTTATATCGCTCAAAGTCAATGAGTTCTTGCTGAGATTAATCCTTCAAATACTCTGCAGGCTCGAGACTTGGTCAAGTCACAAGGGAGTATCCAATCTCTTAATCTCGTAGTGGACTTTGAAGACTATTTTTATCACCAGACGTGATCAAATCCATAAATCCCACGGCCTCCATAAGCTAGATGATCAATCGATATTAATCTATATTTTTTTACTCCAATCTTATTATAATTTATTTGATATTTTGAGAGAATTTTAATACATTGTGTGCTACTATGTGACCCACTTGCCTTGTTCACGTGTAAGGCTTAAATGACCACATACGTGAACCATGTATTGAGCCTTAAATGACCTCACACATGAACCATGTATTGAGCCTTAAATGACTACACACGTGAACCATGTATTGAGCCACCGGTTCACGCACTCTCGCGTATATCTTATTGTCCCACACATCCAAAAGTAGTGATATCCGGAGAATGATGTATTGATTTCGAAACCTCGAGTGCAAAGATGAACGCTTAACCAATCTACAACTGCATCGATTGTCTCTCAAGAAAACATAAAGAAGGAAACACGATACAAGTAGGAAAGATGGGCACTTTTAATAAAGAGAAACCAGAACACTACAACATTGGCCACTCTTTCTTAGCAACATTACTTATGAAACTGGAAAGCTACAACATTATTGGATAATCTAGTTACTTCCCAGGCACTTGAGTCTCTCAATCCATCTTGCTTAACCACACACATCATCTCTTCAGATGCAAGATAATGTCCTAATAGCTAAACTCTTCATATCAGATCAGACCCACTTACACTTGGATCTCTACTGACCATCTGTACATCTCTTTTTCTGGTACCGGGATGGTAATCGTCGTTAATCCAGATGCAGAGTCAGACTCGAAGTTGGTCTCGGAGTTGTCAACAGTGCACTTCAGCGGCCGCTGGGAACAGTATTCTCCAAACCTTCCACATCCTCTGGTTTTGAGACCAATTGTCGCAGTTGGAGATCGGTTCTCGCTAACTTCTCCATTAGAAAGCTCTGGTTTCTTGTCAGAAGCCAAATGGATTTCAACCAGCTCCACAGCAGCACTTGAATTGAACATGTCAAGTAGGCCTATCGGTTCAAATGAGACGTGGGATGTAATTTCCTTCAATATACAAAATTATATCAGTTAGTAATATCCTTTGCAATGATTGGAACTTTTCCCATTCAAATAAATGTTGGTGATAGCAAAGACTAACCTTGGGAGGACAGAAATGGAAAACCTCATAGTCAAGAACTTTAAGCGTCACAGGCACTGAAGCACCTTTTGGCAACCGAAGAACCTCACCTGACAATCAATCAACTTTTCATATCGTTATAAAGTTGAAGAGCAGGAATACTATGAGAATAATGTTACAATTCATGACAAAGGCAGGTAAATTTCTTCTTAAAACTTTGCCATTATCATATTGACACGTTATTAGAGAACTGCTTCCATGGCAATCAGAAGAGTTCCTTCAAACTAGCTTCTGTAAAGAAAGTAGTGGTACCTGACTTATGAGCATAAACTAGTGTTTCTCCATTCTAATCAGCACCAGCAACTTGAGCAATGGCATCAACATCACCGTGATACTCTGCCGCTGGGTGTAAACTCTGCAAAGCAAATATTTTTCAACCAATATCATGATATACGCAAATGAACTTGTATTCTAAATAATGACACTGAATGTCAAGCATAATCAACCAAAACGACTGCAGATAATCACACAAATTGCAATTGTAAATCTTGAACAAACATAAATATTGAAGTTTCAAGCCTCCACCGAATAGAATAGACTATAACATACGCTAACAAAATATATTTGCAATAACGATGTTCCAATCCTATGCGTAAACTATGTTTCACAATAATAATAGAACAGTAAATTTTATGTGCATGTACATGAATAGAGGACATTCGAGGAAATGGCTCCCCACCAAGTGTCCATAAATCATCATCCAGGAAACAACAAACAAATCACTGTACCAAGTGTCCAAGACATAATGAACTATCAAAATAAGATAGAAAATGCTTCTTTATTTTACTTACATGAAACATATCCCAGTCAGGTTGCATGAATTCTCCAAGGAAGAGGGTGTTATAAGCAACGGAAGATATGTGAATCGTGTGCGAAGCAGGATCTCGGGGATAGAAGTCATCAGAGGCTCTGACCACAGCAGTCTGCTTGGCACTGTAGAGCCCATCGGTGTTGTGACACGTGCAAGAAATGCTCTATATAATTTTAAGGCGAAATCCAATTCTCAGAAGCACCAAAGACAAAGGAAAATGCAGCTGGAAATGGAATGAACTAATCCCAAATGCAATGCAGTAACTAACTCGGTCGGAAGCCAGAAAAATAACTCCTCAGCTGAATTTCTATTACAACGACACCATGGATGTTGAAATATCTCACATCGACCATATCTCTGAAAAAAAAAAAATGTTTAAATATATTAACCCCACTCCAACTAATACCAAGGTTTTATTGTTGGATAGTGGCCAAAATTAGTGGCCAACTTGCAAATACTTTTTTATTAAATAAAAGAAAAGAAAAGGTGGACAACATCATTGTGTCCCTTCCTTGTTTTGGGGGAAAAAAAAAGGCGCCTTGTCTAAAGTTAGTTTTTTTGGCCATCAACACCTATGGGTTTTGGTTCTTAACATAGAGTTGTTGCCTTTGAAGCAATTTGAGAGAGCAAAGAGGTGTGCACCAGAAAAACAGAGAAGAAAAAATAGAAGTGCAGCAGCCCCACTTGGAAGAGAAGAAGAAGTTGCTCTTCTCTTTGGTTAGTAATCACCCACCAAGGTAGTTGTTGTTGTAATAGCTTTGAGATTTGTATAGAGAGGAAATTATTCATTATATTTCTCTCTATTTGTTTCTTTGGTGTGTGAGAGCTATTGGTTGTATTGGGGTTTGGGTTGTGAGCTTGCCAACACTTTGTAAACTTCCATTTGGTTGATAGTGGATTATTGGGTAAGCTCCTACTGCTCCGAGGACGTACTCCAATTACACTGGCTGTTGAGGAACCTCGTTAAAATCTTGATGTCTTTTATATTTTGTTCTTGCATTCCATTTGATATATTTCATGTGGGTTAGCTTGAGTTGGTTCCAATGGGTTTGGTGTTATCCTAGCACAACAATTGGTATCAAAGCACTGGTTGTTCTTGGGTACTGTCTAGTTGCCAAAGATGTTAGATGGGTAAGATGAGAATCCTTTTGGAAGCAGCTCCGGGTTTGCAAGAACTACGGTGCAAAATGCAAAGTTCGAAGTGGAAAAGTTTGATGGCACAAACAACTTCGGGATGTGGCAATGTGAGGTCAAAGATGTGTTGGCTCAACAAGATCTACTTGCCGCTTTGGGAGAGAAGTCATAAGCTATGTCGAAGCCGGAATGAGAGAAATTAAATTTGTGGGCTTGCTCTTCAATTCGGTTGTGCCTTGCAAAAACTTAGAAGTATTTTGTGATGCGGGAGACATTAGCAAGTGTGTTGTGGCAAAAATTGGAAGACAAGTATATGACGAAGGGTGCAGAGAACCGGCTACACTTGAAGAAAAAGCTCTACCGCTTTCAATACAAAGAAGGTACAAAAATGATTAGACACCTTAATGCTTTTAATAAGTTGATCGCGGACTTGTTAAATTTAGATGAGGATATTAAGGATGAAGATAAGGCCTTAATATTGCTGAATTCCTTGCCGGACTCTTATGAGCATTTTGTTACCACTATTATGCATGGTAAAGAAACTGTTAAATTTGAAGATGTGTCAAATGCCTTGATGAATTATGAAATGAGGCATAGAGATAAAAATCATAATAGTACCTCTGAAGCTTTATTTGTTGGAGGTAGATCATCTTAGAGGATGTCCTCTTCTAGTAGGAAAAAATCACACTCTTGACCTAGAGGAAACTTTAAAGGTAGAAAAACCTTGGAAATGGATGAATGTGCCTTTTGTCATAATAAGGGCCATTGGAAGAAAGATTGTCCTAGGTTGAAGACCAAAGGCAAAGAAAGTTCTGAAGCTAATGTTGCTGAGGTTGAAACAGATTTTTCTGATTTTGCTTTAACTACTTCCTCATCATTTGATTGTGCTACTAAGTGGGTGTTGGATACGGGTTGTACTCATCATATGGCTCCTCACAATGATTGGTTTTCAAGCTTGAAAGAGTTTGATGGTGGTGTTGTTTTCTTGGGAGATGACAATCATTGTACAACAAAAGGGATTGGTACAGTTCGTTTGAAGTTGCATTATGGCATGGTTAAAGAGTTGACAGGTGTTCGGTATGTACCGAATTTGAAGAAAAATCTTATTTCTTTGGGCACTTTAGAATCCAAGGGCTTCAGGTTTCATTCAGATGGGCAGACATTGAAAGTTACTTATGGTGCACTTGTTGTGATGAAAGCTCCTCGATGTGGTCATTTGTATCTATTACAAGGAAGCACTGTGACAGGTGAAGCGTCTGTAGTCTCAGAAAATATGGGCACATCCGATTCAGATACTACTAGACTGTGGCATATGAGATTAGGCCATGCCGGTGAGAAAGCTCTACAAGGGCTTGTGAAAGAAGGTCTTCTAAGAGGTGCCACGACTTGTAAGCTTGATTTCTGCGAGCATTGTGTCTTGGGGAAACAAACTAGAGTGAAGTTTGGTCCTGCAGTACATCAGACGAAGGGCATTCTTGATTATGTGCATTCGGATGTTTGGAGTCCTACAAAGACTCCCTCTTTGAGTGGTAAACATTGGTTCGTGACCTTTGTTGATGATTATTCAAGAAGGTCTTGGGTCTACACTATGAAGCACAAGAGTGAGGTATTGAGCATTTTCTTGAGTTGGAAGAAAATGGTTGAGAACCAAACTGGGAGAAAGATTAAAATTTTGCGATCGGATAATGGTGGAGAATACACATCCGACCCTTTCTTTAAAGTTTGCAAAGAGGAAGGGATTGTGAGACATTTTAGTGTCTGGGGAACTCCACAACAAAATGGAGTTGCAGAAAGATTGAATCGAACCTTGCTTGAGAAGGTTAGATGTATGTTGTCTCAGTCGGGTTTAAGCAAGTTGTTGATGCACAAAATCAGTGAGGACTTTGGTACAACAGAAAGTGTTAAGTTTATGACTTTCGCGATTGCTCCGGTTACTAGTGTGGATAAGTATGCAAATGGATAGAGACAGGGAAGCAAACACAAGATGTACGTGGTTCACCCAGATTGGCTACGTCTACGGAGTAGAGGAGTTCTCATTAATTGTGAAGGGTTTACACAAGTACATAGGTTCAAGCTCTCCTTTAGTGAGTACTAGTGAATGATTTAGTACAAATGACATTAGGAAATATTGTGGGAGAATGATCTCCTTTTATAGAAGAGAGTTTCTAGCTTTGTTTTGACATTGACACGTGTCGTGTTGTGATTGGCTTCTGATGTTGACACATGTCGCGCTATGATTGGCTTCTGATGTCGACACGTGTCGCTCTGTGATTGGCCTCCTGGTTGGAGGGAAACTTTTATGGGTCCTTGACGGTATAACGTTGACCGGTGCTCAGTAGTTTCAGGATTGGTCAAGTATGGTACAAACAGTGCTCCCCTAAGTTCCCGAGTGAGGGAAACTCCTCGGTTGGGGACTTGCAAGATCCAAGCCGCTGAGTAATCACGAAACTTCTAAGTACTGAAGTGCGGTATCGTCTTCACTTGCCTTATCTGTCTCATAGGTAGATGTGGCATCTTCTCTGGAAGTAATTTTCCTCCATCCAGGGGTGGTATCTTTAACCGGTGGAGATGCATAAGGTAATGTATCAATTTGACTTGAAACTTACTTGTAGTTTCAGGCTTGGTCAAGCGTGATACAAACCATGTAGTAGGAGTCCCCCAAGTCGCCGAGCTAGGAGATTTTCCGAAAGAGGTGACAGACAACGTAAACAATCAGAGCTCCCATCAATCAGTCTCAGATCAGAAGTTTGATTTCGAGTTTCGACTGATTGTTCTCATTCTCCCTATCTTACATGTAGTAGTAAGGATAAAGAGAAGAAAAAGGAGAAGAGATGATATGAGATACTTTTGCTTTTGAATAAGTAACTTTCCACAGGCTTATTCTTGAACTAGGCTGGAGGGTTTTCTGGTTTCCCCCTGAGTATAAGGCCGACTCAAGAATTTGAGGGTCAAAACAAGTTCATCAAATCAAGAGTGCACTCGATCTTGATGATGTGGGATACTTTTGCTGTTGACAAAGTAATAGATGAATCGGCACATGTTCTGTTGCGCTTGTCTCCACATGCTTCCTTGTATCTTTCTCACTTGCCCTATCTGTTCCTCAGGCAGATGTGGTATCTTTTCTTGAAGCATAAGATGTTGAAGATGAGTACTCGAGAGTAATGCCAGGTAAGTAATCAGGAAAGGAGTTCCAGGTAGTCAGTTCCTGACTGGAAGCTTGATTCCAAGTGTTGACTGATTGCTCTCTTTCTCCTTGTCTTGCAGGTAAGAACAAGGCCAAAGGAAAAGACAGGGAAAACGCATGATATGGGATACTCTTGCTTTTAACCATGATGATATGAGATACTCTTGCTCTGGTGTGGCTTGTTTGCAAAGGTATTATCGGGGGGAAAAGAAACTGAGTATTTCGAGAGACTCTGCTGAGAGTGCCCTCTCGGATGTGAAGAAAAGTTGAGCATTTTTTTTATTTGCAGGTCTGCCTAGCTATGGAGGATGAAGGTCGACATATATAGGAATTGTCCCAACAGCAAGTGGTAATGCTGCTCCTTTACCCTTCTCGGTCATAGCAATGTAGTGGGAGCTACAAGATTCACGTGTTTTAACTTTGTCAAAGCACTTTGAAAAAGTGGTATGTAGTATCTGGAAAGCTGATGTTGCGTGTGAAGATTGCAGATAAGATTTATCCAAGGAAATCTGGCTTTCAATGTTCGGAGAGCGGTGCCTCTTCGGTTTTCGAACAAGCAATCTTGTCGGGGATCTAGTTCTCGAGATTCGAAGAACCGTGCCTCTTCGATTTTTGAGAAAGCAATCATGTTGGAAGTCTGGCATTCGAGATTCGAATAGCGGTGCCTCTTTGATTTTTGAGAAAGCGATCCTGGTAGGAGTCTGGCTCTCGAGATACGGATAGCGGTGCCTCTTCGATTTTTGAGAAAGTAATCCTGGTGGGAGACTGGCTCTTGAGATTCGGATAGCGGTGCCTCTTCGATTTTTGAGAAAGCAATTCTGGTGGGAGTCTGGCTCTCGAGATTCCGGGAGTGGTGCCTTTTCAATTTTTTTAGAAAGTAATCATGTTGTGAGTGTTTTCTCGATGTGAGTAAAGGTTGGGCATTTTTGCCAGTCTGCCTTGCCACGGAGCACAGAGGTTGACACATATAGGGACTTTCCAGTTATCAAGTTGTGGTACTGTTCCTTTACCCTTGGGGTAATGGTAGGGTAGTTGGACCTTCAAAATTTATGTGTTTAAACTTTGTCAGAGATCTTTGGCAAAGTTATCTGTGGTACCCGAGGAGCTGATGTTGCATGTGGGGATTGTCGACATATTTTACTTAGGAAAATCTGCTTCTTGAAATCCGGAGAGTGGTGCCTCTTCGATTTTTGAACAAACGGCCATGCTGCACTTTCTTTTATAGGAGCACCAATTGTGTGCAAGAAGTACGTTCAGAGAGTTATTGCTTGTAGGAATTTTTCCCTTGTTTTTGTACTTCAGAGATTTATTGGACCTCATTTCTCCTTCAACATTTCTGAAAATGTTTAGCTCATTCGACCATCGTTTTGACTTGAACTTTGGTGAAGAGGCAGCCATGTCTCCTCAAGACAACATATGGCGCCCATCCTTCTTATCTCCTACTGGTCCTCTTACCGTTGGGGACTCTGTGATAAAGAATGATATGACCGCTGCGGTGGTGGCCATGAACCTTCTCACTCCCAAATATAACAGATTATTGTCCAAACGGTCTGATGAGTTGGCTGTTAAGGATTCTCTAGCTCTCATTGTTCAGTGTGCAGTTTCTGTGTCTAATATGGCCCAACGCCTATTTGCTCGAACCCGCCAAGTTGAATCATTGGCGGCTGAAGTGATAAGTCTCAAACAGGAGATCAGAAGGCTCGAGCATGAAAATAAACAGTTGCACAGGCTTGCACATGACTATGCTACAAACATGAAGAGGAAGCTTGATCAGCTGCAGAAATCTGATTGTCAGATTTTACTTGATCATCAAAGGTTTGTGTGTTTGTTCCAAAGGCATTTATTGCATTCGTCTTCTAGGGTTGTACCCCGTAATGAAGCTCCAAATGATCAACCTTTGGTGCCTCATCCTTCTGGGGTTCTGCCCAGTACTGAGGCTTCGAATAATCACCCTCTGGTGTCTCCTCTTTCTGGGGCTCTGCCGACTGCTAAGACTTCTCCTGAGCAACCTTTGTGAAGGATCCCTCTTGTTTGTTTATTTTGATTCATGTATATGTATATATTTGTAACTTATCGGAGATATCAATAAACAAGCTTTGCTTCATTTCAACATATTGTGTTAAATACACCAAGGCCTTCTTCACTAAGTTCTTTGAATTTTTTTTCTTTTGTTGAAGCTTGTATGTTGAAGCTTTGTGAGTGAAGCATGTATGTTGAGGTAGTGCTCCCTTAATTTCCTGAGTGAGGAAAACTTAACGGTTGGAGACTTGAAAAATCTAAGTCATTGAGTGGTCGTGAGACTTCCGAGTATCAAGGTACAATAGCATATGATAGGAGTCCCCCAAGTCTTCGGTTGAAGGAGTTGACGAATGAGGTATTTTCTTTCTAAGTGGTAGCCCAAAACTCTTCCTTCATATATATTTGTTATGAAAGTTGTTAGGCCCAAAGAAGATAAGGCCTAGGCTTTGTTTGTTTTTTTTTTTTTACGAATTTTCGAATTTCCGAATTTCAGAATTTTCGAATTTTTGAATTTTCTAATTTTTGAATTTCCGAAAATATATATATATTTTAAGCTTTGGTGTTGAAGCTTTGTAGGTGAAGCTTTGTTGGGTACCATGAATTGATTTTGCTTCACACTATCTTGATCAAGAGTGTGTGAAGCTTTTGTAGGTGAAGCTTTTGTGTTGAAGCTTTGTAGGTGAAGCTTTTGTGGGTGAAGTTTTTGTGGTGGGTGAAGCTTTTGTAGCGGGTGAAGCTTTTGTTGGTGAAGCTTTTGTAGGTGAAGCTTTTTGTGGGTGAAGCTTTTGTGGGTGAAGTTTTTGTGTTTAAGCTTTGTAGGTGAAGCTTTGGAGTTGAAGCTTTGTAGGTGAAGCTTTGGAGTTGAAGCTTTGTAGGTGAAACTTGGGAGTTGAAGCTTTTGATGGGGTATCATGAATTGATTTTGCTTCACACTATCTTAATCAAGATAGTGTGAAGCTTTTGAGAATTTGTAGTTGTCCTCCATTGATGAAGCTTTTGTTGGTGAAGCTTTTGTGGTGAAGCTTTGTTGAAATTCCCAATTTCCTTTTTTTTTCTTTTTTTTTTTGGGAAAACTAGAAATTTGTTGAATTTGCCAATTTCCCTTTTTTTTTGGGAAAATTAGAAATTTGAAAATGTGGGAGAGACAACATATATAAATTTTGCTTCCACAGTGTTGAGCAAGAGATTGTGATGCAAGCCATACCTTGTAGTAGTCGAAGGTTTGGTTGAACCATATAAATTGAATTTGCTTCAAACAGTCTTGATCAAGAGTGTGTGAAGTTTTCTACGAGTTGTAGTTGCCCTTCATTGATGAAGCTTTTGTTGGCACCATAAATTGGTTTTGCTTCACACTGTCTTGATCAAGAGTGTGTGTGAAGCTTTTGAGAATTGTGATTGAACTCATTCGATGAGGCTTTTGTTGGCACCGTAAATTGGTTTTGCTTCATACTGTCTTGATCAAGAATGTGTGAAGCTTTTGAGAATTGTGGTTGCCCTCCATTGATGAAGCTTTTGTTGGCACCATAAATTGGTTTTGCTTCACACTGTTTTGATCAATAGTGTGTGAAGCTTTTGAGAATTGTGGTTGCCCTCCATTAATGAAGCTCTTGTAGGCACCATAAATTGGTTTTGCTTCACACTGTCTTGATCAAGAGTGTGTGAAGCTTTTGAGAATTGTGGTTGAACTCCTTTGATGAAGCTCTTGTTGGGACCATAAATTGGTTTTGCTTCACACTTTCTTGATCAAGAGTGTGTGAAGCTTTTAAGAATTGTGGTTGCCCTCCATTGATGAAGCTCTTGTTGGCACCATAAATTGGTTTTGCTTCACACTGTCTTGATCAAGAGTGTGTGAAGCTTTTGAGAATTGTGGTTGCCCTCCATTGATGAAGCTCTTGTTGGCACAATAAATTGGTTTTGCTTCACACTGTCTTGATCAAAAGTGTGTGAAGCTTTTGAGAATTGTGGTTGAACTCATTTGATGAAGCTCTTGTTGGCACCATAAATTGGTTTTGCTTCACACTGTCTTGATCAAGAGTGTGTGAAGCTTTCTACAAGTTGTAGTGTTTGCATTGTTACAAAGGAGAAATGTCTGAAGCAGATGCAAGAGGGCTGAATAGCTTGATCTTCGTATGCCATGCACTGAAGTTGTTGTTGGCTTGCAATAAGACTTTGTTGGTGACTATAACTCTTGTTAGGCATAAGTGCTCCCCTAGTTGAGTTGTTAAGTTTGAGGGTTTTTTATTATTTGTGAATGCTAGGAGTTCACATGTACAAGTTGTACCACTCGTCTTCTGGTTGGTGGAATGAATGGTGAGTTGCTTTCATCACTTGGTTGGTGGTACGAATGTGAGTTCCTTCATCACATTTCATCACCTGGTTGGTGGCACGAAGATGAGTTCCTTCTTCACCTGGTTGGTGGCATGAATGGCAAGTTGCCAAATGATATTAGAGTACGGGTTGTACATTTCATCACCTGGTTGGTGGCATGAAGGAAAGTACGGGTTGTACATTTCATCACCTGGTTGGTGGCATGAAGATAAGTTCTTTCTTCACCTGGTTGGTGGCATGAGTGGCAAGTTGCCAAATGATATTAGAGTACGGGTTGTACATTTCATCACCTGGTTGATGGCATGAAGATGAGTTCCTTCTTCACATTTCATCACCTGGTTGGTGAGAATAAGGGCAAGGTGTCAATGCACATTGTATCAAGTGTCGAATGACACAAAGTATGTTGAACCATTTCGAAGCACAATTGGCTTATGTATGAATGTGTTGGAA
Source organism: Malus fusca (assembly GCA_035220775.1). Taxonomy (NCBI): domain Eukaryota; kingdom Viridiplantae; phylum Streptophyta; class Magnoliopsida; order Rosales; family Rosaceae; genus Malus; species Malus fusca. The sequence goes on along the minus strand of CM069072.1, from coordinate 7,442,139 downwards.
TGTATGATTAAACGAATATACTGTGAAGCTGTTCGTTTATTTGTATAGTCTTGTTGACATATACTTAGACTTTGTTTCATGTTGGAAACATTCATGTTGAAGCTTTGAACCCGAGTGTTTCATTGCTAGGAATGTAAGAGGATTAGGACCGAGTTGTCTAAATCACCTCTTTATTGAATTCATGCCAAATAGTCTTCGTTACATAGGATGTCGAACGGCTGAAGCTTAACACTTGTGCAATGTGAGTTTACTTGTAATAGTACTTCAAGTGATCAGCGTTCCATGGATGGCCAGGGGTCTTGCCATCGGAGCTTCTAAGCTTGTAGGAGCCAGGGCGACTGATGCCAACAACTTCAAACGGTTCATCCCAGTTTGGACTAAGTGTTCCTTCACTCGAGACTCTGTCGTAGAGTAATCTTTTCTTCAATACCCAATCCCCCACTTTGAAATAACGAGGTTTGACCCTTGAGTCATAGTAGTTGGAGATGCGCTCCTTGTAGGCGACATTCCTCAAGTGAGCCTGGTTTCTGTGTTCCTCGACTAGATCTAAGTTGAGGGTAAGTTGTTTGTCATTTTCGCTTTGCACGTAGTTCTGGACTCGGAACGTTGCTTGCTCAAGCTCAACTGGGACAACTTCCTCTGTACCAAAGGCAAGTAAGAATGAGGTTTCTCCTGTTGATGTTCGATACGAAGTGCGGTATGACCAAAGAACTTGGGGTACAAATTCTGACCAACAACCTTTAGCCTTGTCCAAGCTAGTTTTCAAAGTTCGCTTGATTATTTTGTTGATGGCTTCGACTTGTCCATTAGACTAGGGATGAGCTGGGGAGGCAAAACATAAGTTGATGTTGAACTTAGAGCAGAGCATCCTGAACTTATTGTTGTCGAACTGTCGCCCGTTGTCAGTGACTATTGCATTGGGAATGCCGAATCTATAAAGGATGTTCTTCCATACGAAGTCTTCTATTTTTGCCTCAGTAATGGTTGCCAAGGGTTCTACTTCAACCCACTTTATGAAGTAGTCAACTCCAACGATTGCATAGCGGACCTTGCCCTTCCTTGCAGGCATTGGGCCGATCAAATCAAGTCCCCATTGGGCGAAGGGCCAATGGCTGATCATAGGAGTGAGCAGCTCGGGAGGGGAGTGAAGAATAGTTGCGTAGCATTGACACTTATCACATGAACGGGATATTCTGATGGCATCTTGGTGGAGTGTTGGCCAATAATATCCTTGGTAAAAAGCCTTGTGTGCCAGAGATCGAGATCCAGCATGATCTCCGCATACTCTTTCATGTATTTCTCGAAGGATAATTTCCGCCTCTGCGGGCGTAAGGCATCTTAAGTATGGTAGGTTAAAACCCCGCTTGTAGAGTTGGTCATTAATGATCAAGTAACGGATAGCCTTGTATCGAATCTGCTTAGCTTTGACTTTGTCATTTGGAAGGGTGCCATGAGAGGAATCTATAAATCGGGGTAATCCAACTATCCCCTTGTTGTAAGTTGCACACTTCCGCAGCCATGGTGCTTGGTGCTGTCAACAATTCGACCTAAATTTTTCTCCCAATCTTGTCTTCCACCGCTGAGGCGAGGCGAGCCAAAGCATCTACATGACTGTTTGTCGCTCGAGGAATTTGGGTGATCTGGTAGTGGAAGTGCTTGAGCAACAATTGTGTTTGTGCCAGATATGCTGCCATGGAGCTATTCTTAGCGTCAAAGTTGTTGGTGACCTGGTTAACCACCAATTGGGAGTCACTGAAGATATCAATTTGTTTAACCCCAAGGTGTTTGACCAAACGTAAGCCTCGTAGGAGGGCTTCATATTCGGCCTCATTGTTCGACGCCTTGAATTTGAAACGAATAGCATACTCCATCGCCACTTTGTCAGGGTCGTAAAGACTAGTCCTGCTCCACAACCCTGTTGGTTGGACAAGCCATCAACATATAGACTCCATGTTGGGGCTGTTGGTTCTATTTTCTAAGCTTCCGATGGTAATGAAACCACTTCTTTAGGTGTAGAAACAATGTCAACAGGATATGTGAAGTCGGTGATGAAGTCTGCCACTGCTTGGCCCTTCTCAGCTGGCTTTGGTTGGTAGCAGATGTCAAACTCACCCAATGTTATCGCCCATTTTATCATTCGCCTCGAAGTGTCAGGACTTTGGAGTATCTGTCGAAGATGATGATTGGTAAGCACGATGATGGAGTGTGCTTGGAAGTAAGGTCGAAGTTTTCGAACAGACATGACCAATGCTATAGCCAATTTCTCAATGTTGGAATATCGTGTCTCTGCATCTTGTAAGGTCTTGCTAGCGTAGTAGACAGGCCGTTCGACATTACCATCATTTCGAATGAGAACGAAACTTATTGCTAAAGCCGATACTGATAGATAGATAATGAGAGTGTCACCAACCTCAGGTTTGGAGAGCAGATGGGCTTTACTCATGTAGTCTTTGAGGTTCTTGAATGCCTCGGCACATTCATCAATCCATGTAATATACTTCTTACTTCCCTTAAGTGCTTTGAAGAAATGAGCACATCTGTCTGTGGCCTTAAAGATGAACCTAGTTAAGGCTGCCACCTTGCCAGTAAGGCTCTGGATGTCTTTTAAAGTTACCGGTTCCTTCATGTCGAGGATTGCTTTGATCTTCTCGGGATTAGCCTCAATGCCTCGTTGGCTTATCATGAAGCCTAAGAATTTGCCAAAGCCTACGCCGAAGGCACATTTGTTGGGGTTCAACCTCATTCAATACCTCTTCAGAATGGTGAAAGTTTCAGATAGGTTAGCGATGTGTTGGTCAGCATGTTTGCTCTTGACTAGCATATCATCAACGTAAACTTCCATACTCTTCCCAATCTGTTCGGCGAGCATTGAATTGACTAGTCTCTGATAAGTCGCTCATGCATTCTTTAGGCCGAATGCATGACTTTATAGCAATATAGTCCCCTGTCAGTAGTGAAGGCTGTGTGTTCTTGGTCAGGAGGGTTCATGAGGATTTGGTTGTATCCTGAGTAAGCATCCATGAAGCTTAGGAGTTCACACCCTGTCATAGAGTCTATAAGTCTATCAATGAGGGGAAGAGGAAAGCTATCATTCGGGCATCCTTTGTTTAGGTCGGTGTAATCGACACACATTCTCCACAAAACATTTTGGAGCAGGAGACTTTCCTTGGTCGGATTCTTCTTAACAAGGACAACATTTGCTACCCACGTTGGATAATTGACTTCGCGGACGAAGCCTATGCCTTTGAGTTTTTCAACTTCTGTCTTCATTGCCTCGTATCGTTCAGCGTCATAAGATATTCGCTTCTGTCTCACTGGCTTGGTCTTGGGGTCAATACTTAAGTGATGACAGATGATATCGGGCGAGATGCCTGGCATGTCCTCGTATGACCAGGCGAAGACCTCAGTGTTCTCTTGCAAAAAAAATATCAAAGCCAACCGAATAGGTGGTGACAAGGTGGTGCCAATCTTCACCATGCGATCTGGATAATCTTTTGAGATAGAAACCTTCTCCAGCTCTTCAGCGGGTTGTGCTTGCTGGGTGAAATAGTCATCTCGAGGATCGTCGGGTTGACTGTTGCCACCGTGAAGATCCAAGTTGGCTTCGTCCGGGCTAGTCTTTATGACTTGGTCATGTATAGAAAATGTTTCCTTGGGCACAGGCAGGTGTTGTTGCTTGATCGAAGTGTTGTAACATGACCGTGCACTAAGTTGATCTCCTCTGATGTAACCATTGCCATAGGGGGTTGGAAATATCATCAACAACATATGTGTGGATACCATGGTCTTAAGATCATTGATGCATGTGCGTCCAAAGATGACATTGTATGTCGTTGGGCAATCAACCACCAGGAAGTTAGTGGTAATGGTAGTTGTGTAAGGGCATGTACCAATGGTGAAAAGTAAGTGTATGCTCTCTAAAGGTTGCACGATATCACCGGAGAAGCTTATTAGAGGAGAAATCGAGTGATCGAGCAAGTGTTCAGCTACATTAAGTGCCCTGAAAGCTTCAGCAAACATGATATTGACCGAAGCCCCCGTGTCTACCAGGATTCGTCGTACTTCAAAGTTGGCTATGTGAGCCTCCACGATCAGTGGATAGTTGTGAAGGTAGATGATACCTCTTTCTTCCTCAGGGTAGAAACATATTGGATCCTAGTTAGGCTTTTAATAATTGCCTCCCCTGATGTCTTCCTCGTGAAACACTTGGTGGCCAGGCCTTAAAGCTCGTTCGCTATTTTTCATGGCCCTATTGGAAGAATCAGATATGGGTGTGCCACCACTTATGGAATATATCACATTCACTTGGCGTTGGTTACGGTTTTCCCTTGAAAAGTGAATAAGGAATCGATCAATTTTTCCTTCACGTGCCAAAGCTTCAATATGATCACGAATGATGATACACTTCTCGCCGTCATGGCCGTTATGCTCGTGGTAGCAGCAAAACGTGCCCGTGTTCTTCGTAGGCTTGTAACCCGACTGCCTCAGCATTGGCTTCGGTATCAGGTGTGCTATGTTGGGGTAAATGGACACGCATATGGCGTTCAAAAGTGTGTATGTTTCATACCTCAGGGTAGGGCCTATCCTGACACGTGCTTGGCCCACTGTGTTGACTGCCTGGGGGCGGGCATTATCGTGGCGATACCCTTGGTTATCGCGATAGTGTCCATTACTCCTTTTACTAAAATGAGACTGGTGAGGATGTAAATCTTTCCTTTTGCCCTGAGGTTGATATGTCTGTTGACTTGGCGAAGTATTAAGTAAGGCAGGTTTTCTCATTTGGTTGGATCTGGCTTACTTGTTGATAAGGGGTGGCTGTGGGGGGTTTCCCTTGATATGTCTTTGCCTCGGTGGAGGCATGGTTGTAAGCTTGTGCCATCACCTCAAAGTAAGTCTTCCAAGTGTTGGCATTGATCATGTACTTGAATAAACAATCACGTAGGCCTGCCGTGAAGGCTTTGAGGGTAGTCTTGTCGTCTGCCTCTGCACAATAGGAATACTCATGGCTGAAACGGCCAGCATACATACGTAATGACTCGTCTGGCTTCTGGCGAATAGTGTACAAGTCATCCGCAGAGTGCAAGCGATCGGTCTGGAAAATGTGTTGAGAAACAAACAGTTTCCTTAATTCCTCAAATGAGTCTACCGTCTCAGATGGAAGACTACAATACCAGTTTAGAGCTCCGCCAGAGAGGGTGAAGGGGAAGAGAAGACATCGCTCTTCGTCGGTGTGCATCCGGTATGCCATGGTGGACTCAAAGAGGTTAAGGTGTTCAATCGGGTCCTCCTTTCTAGTATAGAGTAGCAAGTCAAGCTTCTGCTTTGTCTTTGCTTGGAGGGGAGTGTCGAAGATCCTCCTTGTAAGAGGGCCAGGCCTAGGTTGGTTTCAATCAGGTATCTCAGCTTGTCGTTCGACCTTCAACTTGTTTACTTCCTTAAGGAGCTGTAGGACAAGAGGGTCCTGAGTGGAGTCATGTACCACTGGAGCTTTCTTTCGTAAATCTCCATCTCCTCTTGGAAGTATGAAGGTTTGATCAAGGGTATGTGATTTTTCCCTGGACTTGCCGTACTGACTTCCAAGGTATGTCTGTCGGAACATCTTTGAGTCCCCTATACCATCGTGTTCCTCTAGGACTTGTTTCCCTTCCCCAAATTGGTAGCTGGCCTGGGACATGGGAGGGGACCGAGTCTTTCAGAGACCCTTGGGTCATTGATCTTCGAGCTTACATGGATGGGATTGTCTCGACGTTGCTTTAGGAAGTCTCGACAGTCGTGAAAGACGGCTTTCGATCCTTCCACTCCTTCTGTAAGGAGGTGTCTTCCTCCACTCCTCCCGTTTCAGGTCGAAGCAGCTGGGTTGAGAGAAGTCTCATGTTGGTCACCATTTCGATGAGTAGCTTGCTCCTCAACAGGAATACCCATGTCGAGGGCAAATGACCATCCGTGTTGGGGGGCACCCAGTTGATGGTTGACTTGCACAGGGGTGATGAGCTCGTGTGTTTTAGTATATCTAGCCTCATGGAGCATCTCGAAGACCTTCTCATACTGCTCTTGGAGGATCTCATTCTTTATCGTTATCTTGTTGTTCTGAGCTTCCAGCTCATCGACTTTAGCCTGAAGAGCAAACTTCTTTTGTTCCTTCCTTCGTTGCTTCGCACCAGGTGCAAGAGGGGTGTCATTCTGTGTGATGTGGCTTCCTTCGCTCTCCATGTTGGAAAGGGATGCTTGGTCAAAAGAAAGTGTACGAATGGTGGAAACCAGCTTAACAAAGCTGAAGAGAGTGGGAATAAGTGTCATTCCCACAGACGGCACCAAATGTTGATGCATAAAATCAATGAGGACTTTGGTACAACAGAAAGTGTTAAGTTTGTGACCTTCGCTAGATTGCTCCGGTCACTAATGTGGATAAGTATGCAAATGGATAGAGACAGGGAAGCAAACACAAGATGTACGTGGTTCACCTAGATTGGCTACGTCCACGAAGTAGAGGAGTTATCATTAATTATGAAGGGTTTACACAAGTACATAGGTTCAAGCTCTCCTTTAGTGAGTACTAGTGAATGATTTAGTACAAATGACATTAGGAAATATTGTGGGAGAATGATCTCATTTTACAGGAGATTTTCTAGCTTTGTTTTGACATTGACACGTGTCGTGTTGTGATTGGCTTCTGATGTTGACACGTGTCGCGCTATGATTGGCTTCTGATGTCGACACGTGTCTCTCTGTGATTGGCCTCCTGGTTTGAGGGAAACTCTTCTGGGTCCTTGAATGTATAACGTTGACCGGTGCTCAATAGTTTCGGGATTGGTCAAGTATGGTACAAACACAAGTCATTTTGGGCAGAGGCAGTTAATTATGCATGTCACATCATTAATCTGTTACCCTCAACTGCTGTTCAGGGTAAGACACCAATGGAGGTATGGACTAGGAAACCTTCTACTGATTATGATTATATTCATATTTTTGGTTCACCTGCTTATTTTCATCTAACTGAAAATAAACTTGATCTTAGAGCCAAAAAGGCTATCTTTCTTGGTTTTGGTAGTGGTGTCAAAGGTTACAGGTTATGGTGCCCAGAGTTGAAGAAACTTGTAATCAGCAGAGATGTGACATTTGATGAAGAAAGTATGTACAAAGACTCTGAGAAGAATGTGAAAGAAATCCAACAGGTGGAGCTTGAGAAAGTTGTCTCTGGTACTTCAAATCTTATTTCCGCTGATGTCGAAGCCACTACAAGTGAAGAAGTTGGAGACCATGAGGATGTTGAAGAAGTTGAACTTGAAGATTCTATTCAAGTTGAAGAGCAAGTTTCACCTCAAGAGTCTATTGCCAAGAATAGAGGAAAGAGACAAATTACCAAGCCAACTCGGTATAGTGACTATGTTGCTTTTTCTTTTCCTATTATCATTGATGATATTCCATCCAATTTCGAGGAAGCCATTGAGAGTGAGGAGAAGAAGAGGTGGTGCAATGCCATGGGTGATGAGATGAATTCTCTCTTGAAGAACAAGACTTGGGAGTTAGCTAAATTGCCTAAGGGCAAGAAAGATATCGGTTGCAAATGGGTGTATGCCAAGAAGGAAGATGTTGATGAGAAAAGCAATGTGAGATTCAAAGCAAGATTAGTTGCTAAAGGGTATGCACAAAATGAGGGCATTGACTACAATGAAATCTTTTCTCCGGTTGTGAAACACTTCTCAATTCGCATTATGTTAGCTCTTGTTGCACAGTATGATCTTGAGCTTGTGCAACTTGATGTGAAGACGGCTTTCCTACATGGTGATTTGAATGAAGAGATCTATATGTGTCAACCGGATGGGTATACAGTGAAAGGGAAGGAGAATTTGTTTTGCAAGTTGAAGAAATCACTTTATGGCTTGAAGTAATCTCCAAGACAATGGTATTTGAGGTTTGATAAATTTATGAGAGGCCAAAATTATTCTAGAAGTCAATATGATCATTGTGTGTACTTCAAGAAGTTGCAAGATGGGTCTTTCATTTATTTGTTGATATATGTTGATGATATGTTGATTGCCTCAAAGAATGTCGAAGAGATTGAGAAATTGAAGAAGCAAATGAAGAATGAGTTTGAGATGAAGGATCTTGGTAAGCGAAGAAGATCCTTGGCATGGAAATCACTAGAGATAGAGAGAAGGGTTTGGTCAGTTTGAATCAAAGACAATACCTTGAGAAGTTGATTTGGAAGTTTGGAGTTCATGATTCAACCAAACCGGTTAGTACCCCTTTGGCTCCTCATTTTAAATTGAGTTCTCTATAATGTCCTAAAACTGATAAAGAGAAGCTGCAAATGAAAAATATACCATATGCAAATTTGGTTGGTAGTTTGATGTATGCAATGGTATGCTCTAGATTGGATATTGCTCATGCAGTTGGCATGGTGAGTCGATATATGCATAATCCAGGTAAAGAGCATTGGCAAGCATCTAAGTGGATATTGAGGTATCTCCATGGTACTCGAGACGTTGGTTTATGCTTTGAGAGAGATGACTCTGGTATTGGTCATTTTGCAGTTGGTTATGTTGATTCAGATTATGCAGGTGATCTGGATGGAAGGAAGTCTACTACAGGCTATGTGTTTACTATAGCTAAAGGGCCAGTTTGTTGGAGGTCCATTTTGCAGTCGTCTGTTGCCTTGTCTACTACAGAGGCTGAATATATGGCAGTTATTGAAGCTATAAAGGAGGCCATTTGGATACATGGGCTGATTAGAGATTTGAGGGTTGATCAGAAGCAGGTGGAGGTACATTGTGATAGTCAGAGTGCCATTTATTTGGCTAAGTATCAGGTTCATCATGCGAGGACCAAGCACATAGATGTGCGTTATCACTTTGTGCGTGAAGTCGTTGGTGAATGAGAGATTATTCTCCAGAAGATTCCAACTAAAGACAACCCCGCTGATATGTTGACTAGGGTTGTTGGTGTAGCCAAGTTTGTTCACTATTTGAACTTGGCTCACATTATGCCTATATAAAGAAGGCGTTGAGCAGTAGGAGTTTTGGAGCATTTGGCTCGGCATGAGTTGTTCTCTTGCTAGTGTTTGTGAGTGATTTTTTGTGTTGATTGTGTTGGTTGGCTTATCATGGTGTTTTCAGAATTTGGCAAAGGTGGAGATTGTTGGATAGTGGCCAAAATTAGTGGTCAACTTGCAAATACTTTTTGATTAAATAAAAGAAAAGAAAATGTGAACAACATCATTGTGTCCCTTCCTTGTTTTGGGGGTAAAAAAAAGGGCACCTTGTCTAAAGTTAGTTTTTTTTTTTTGCCATCAACACCCGTGGGTTTTGGTTCTTAAAATAGAGTTGTTGCCTTTGGAGCAATTTGAGAGAGCAGAGAGGTGTGCACTAGAAAAATAGAGAAGAAAAAATAGAAGTGCAGCAGCCCCACTTGGAAGAGAAGAAGAAGGTGCTCTTATCTTTGGTTAGTAATCACCCACCAAGGTAGTTGTTATTGTAATAGCTTTGAGCTTTGTATAGAGAGGAAATTATTCATTATATTTCTCTCTATTTGTTTCTTTGGTGTGTGAGAGCTATTGGGTATTGGGGTTTGGGTTGTGAGCTTGCCAACACTTTGTAAACTTCCATTTGGTTGATAGTGGATTATTGGGTGAGCTCCTACTGCTCCGATGACGTACTCCAGTTACACTGACTGTTGAGGAACCTCGTTAAAATCTTGGTGTCTTTTATATTTTGTTCTTGCATTCCATTTGATATATTTCCTGTGGGTTAGCTTGAGTTGGTACCAATAGGTTTGGTGCTATCCTAGCACAACATTTATCACAAAAACCCCACACCTGACAGATTGTACAAGTGGTAATCACCAAGTTAAAAACAATATCGGTATTGTTAGTAGTAGCCTTTGGTTCATCTCTCTGATAATTCTACAATGGACCCAACTATTCTAACAAATGGCTTACATCACTCAAGTCAATGAGTTCGTATTGAGATAAATCCTTCAAAGCTACTATGGTGGCCCTCATGCCTTGTTCCATGTAAGGCTTATATGACCGCACACATGAACCATGCATGTATTGAGCCCACCGGTTCACGCACTCACATGTATATCTTATTATCTTACATGTCCAAAGAAGTAGTGACATATCCAGAGTGATGAATTGATTTCGAAACCTCGAGTGCGATGAATGCTTAACCAATCTACAACTGCGTTGATCGTCTCTTAAGAAAACATAAAGAAGGAAACACGATACAAGTAGGAATGATGGGCACTTTTATTATTCAAAAGAAACCAGAACAATACTGGCCACTCTTTCTTAGCAACATAACTTATGAAACTGGAACACTACAACATTATTGGCTAATCTTAGTTGCTTCCCAGGCAGTTGAGTCTCTCAATCCATCTTGCTTAACCAGACACATCATCTCTTCAGAGATGCAAGACAATGTCCTAATAGCTAATCTCTTCATATCAGATCAGACCACTTATACTTGGATCTCTACTGACCATCTGTACATCTCTTTTTCTGGTAGTGGAATGGTAATCGTCGTTAATCCAGATGCAGAGTCATATTCGAAGTTGGTCTCAGCGTTGTCAACAGTGCACTTCAGCGGCCGCCGGGAACAGTAAGCTCCAAACCTTCCACATCCTCTGGTTTTGAGACCAATTGTCGCAGTTGGAGATCGGTTCTCGCTAACTTCTCCATTAGAAAGCTCTGGTTTCTTGTCAGAAGCCAAATGGATTTCAACCTCCTCCACAGCAGCACTTGAATTGAACATGTCAAGTAGGCCTATTGGTGCAAATGAGACGTCGGATGTAATTTCCTGCAATATACAAAAATTATATCAGTTGGCAAATCCTTTGCATTGGAACTTTTCACATTCAAATAAATGTTGGTGATAGCAAGACTAACCTTGAGAGGACAGAAATGGAAAACCTCATAGTCAAGAACTTTAAGCGTCACAGGCACTGAAGCACCTTTTGGCAACCGAAGAACCTCACCTGACAATCAATCAACGTTTCATTTTGTTATAAAGTTGAAGAGCAGGAATACTATGAGAATAATGTTACAATTCATGACAAAGGCAGGTAGATTTCTTAAAACTTTGCCATTATCATATTGACACGTTATTAGAGAACTGCTTCCATGGCAGTCAGAAGTGTTCCTTCAAACTAGCTTCTGTAAAGAAAGTAGCGATACCTGACTTATGAGCATAAACTACTGTTTCTCCATTCCAATCAGCACCAGCAACTTGAGCAATGGCATCAACATCAGCGGCACGAACAGAACCACTGAGGGTACCGGGAGAGTAATCATGAATGCGCGTCTTCTTTTCAATCTTACACCAACCGGCACCTTGACAGTTAAACACACCAACCACACCAGAGAGATTGTTGACATTCCATATTTTGAGCAAGCTGCAAAGAGAATTATTCACACAAGCTTTCCTCATAGGGATCTAAACTTTTAACATAACTTCGGAAGCATAAAGAGGAGTAAACAGAACAAACCTGGTCCTGTCTCTTGCTGGATCAGCGAAGAGACAATCACGGGTAGGCCTGCCAGGTAACTTGGCACGGAGGACAGATCCATCAGGGAGAACCAGCTTCCTCAGAAGGTCAAAATTGTGATGGCCTGGCTTATCACTATTCACAGAAATACCAAACTTATGCATTAGAACCCCTACCTCCTGAAGTGGCAATAGAATAAATTTGTTTGATGCACAGCATTACCTGACATAGATTGCACATCCACCAAGAGCACGAGCTGCACCGTGATACTCTGCCGCTGGGTGTAAACTCTGCAAAGCAAATATGTTTCAACCAATATCATGATATACGCAAATGAACTTGTATTCTAAATAATGACACTGAATGTCAAGCATAATCAACCAAAACGACTGCAGATAATCATACAAATTGCAATTGTAAATCTTGAACAAACATAAATATTGATGTTTGAAGCCTCCACCGAACAGAATAGACTAATATACATCAGCCAACTATATTCCACTGATACCTAATCGATGACAAACCTGAATGATTATAATAGCTATAGGTTAATAAGCATATATACGATTAGACACTAAACTCAGGTCATTCGAGGAAATGGCTCCTCGCCAAATGTCCATAAATCATCATCCAGGTAAGAACAAACAAATCAAACAGTACCAAGTGTCCAAGACATAATGAACTAACGAAATAAGATAGAAAATGCTTCATTATTTTACTTACGTGAAACATATCCCAGTCAGGTTGCATGAATTCTCCAAGGAACAGGGTGTTATAAGCAACGGAAGATATATGAATTGTGTGTGAAGCAGGATCTCGGGGATAGAAGTCATCAGAGGCTCTGACCACAGCAGTCTGCTTGGCACTGTAGAGCCCATCAGTGTTGTGACACATGCAAGAAATGCATCCGTTGTCAGCAAAATTTCGAGCAACCGAAGCCTCAAGTGCCTGGTGGTAGCTGCGGGTCAGAGAAACTCTTCCACCATGACCAGACCCTAGAGTCTCGATGATGTTCTGAACATCAACCTTAACTCCATCGACTCCACAGGAAGCCAAGTAGGAATGAAGCTCATTGTAGAAATTGAAAACTTTCTTTGGATGTACCAGACCAAGACCATGAACAGTTAAGCTGTCCATAACTATGTCTGGTTGGTTGCCCTCTACACCAGGGGACGACACTGGGTATGCTAAAGCAGTGTCATAGTGTTCCATGCCAGTAGCAGCTGGTTTTACTCCACCCCAGTACCCAGCTAGAGCATGCCATACATACACAAATCTGTGCCAGCAAGAAACATAAATTCGATTAATAAATAACAATACAACTTGCTGCACAATATATTGGTAAACCATCATAAAACATCAAGCACAGAACAACAGTATAGCATCCCAATAAATTCGACAAAAAAATTATTGTCTGTTGTTAACGTAGTTAGATTTTATTTACAAATTAAACCCATGAGCCCTTTGAAAATTTATTCATATCATCACTCCACCATCACAGATATTGGTAATTGATTTCATGTTATAATTCTAAAGATTGTAACAATATGATTCTCCACATCATCTTTACTATCACCAACCATTTTCAAGAACAAAAAATAATGGATTCGTAGATCCTAGCATTACTTTTCTATGCGTCTAAAGTAGGAAAAATAAATAAATTATATGTAGAACGTTACTAATAGAACAGTTGGCAGTTCGGGAGTACTCGTTGCTAGTCCAAGAAAGTAACCAATCAACTAGGACTACTTACTTCACATTGTGATGCTGCTTTGCTTCATCCACAACATGTTTCAGGCCAGAGACTTGCTCATTGTTGTGGTCGTTCTTTTGGAACTTTTCGTTCTCTTTGATTCCTGTCAACCTACTTGCAAACCTGCAATTAACATACTCGCATTAACTAAGCAGCTCCTTTAATTAGATAGACCAAGCAGCAATGTTTGGAACGAAAAAAGCAATGAATGATTGGCATTGAGAAATAAGATAAAGGCGTTACTGTGCTCCTTCTTGTACAACGACACCAGAATCCTTGTCTTTATTTTCTATCTGCTGCCAACCGTCATCAACGATTAGGAACCGCGGAGGAGTCCCTCCCTCCGATAAGCTACAATCATTACAAAACAAAAAGTAGCGATTTAATAAATCTGATGATAGATTCAAGTTACAGTAAAGGAGCAAGTTAAATATGATTTCATGTCTTATTACCTTTTAAGGCCTTGATGCACACCCTCAGCTGTGACATCGGTGTAAAAGGCATCCCATGTACACCAGCCAAACCAGTCCAGAAAAGAAGGCAACTACATGCAACAAAAAGATGGAAAATTAGATTCATTCAAGAAACGTTTGCAACACGTCATTCCAATTGCAGAACACCAATTACAGAAGAAAACAATACGTGCTGGCCCTACCTTTTTCTTCTCGCGATGAACAAAAGTTTTCATGTGTTTTTCCACAGCCCTGTTTGATGAAATTGAAAAACATGGGAGTCATGTCCAAAAATTAAAAGCAAAGATATTATACTAATCAAGACCAAACTATTTACCTTTTCTAGCATTAGCGTAATCGTATTAGCAAACAATACTAGATATTTAATCGCAGTTTTACAAGGATTAAAAGAAAGTCATTAAAAATGAAAATCAAGAACTTACTTTACAGCTTGGGTGATGACTTCAAATGGATTGGTTCCAGCGTGCATGTAAACAAGGCACTGGCCTTGATTGGTCTGAACAGCAGAATCTCCTGCAAAACCAAACACACACAACAACAAAAAAAGAGTTGTTTTTGGTCCTTTCGAACTCGATTTCTGGTTTTTTTTTCCTTTCCACAAATGCTTTAAAGTCCAATTAATTTGATCCATTTGATTGGTATTCATTCCAGGTGGTTTCTCCAGCCCGACTGTGATCGCATTAATGACAGCTCCACCCCACATTTTCAGAATGTTCATCTCCTTCATAATTGGCAGCGGGATGGGACTGATTAACGGGAAGACATGGCCTTAAATAATGGAATGACAGGCAGGGGAGGTGTATATAGCCTACACCAAATACTTGTTTTTCATGGCCATAACTACTCACCACTCTCGAGGCAAACCTCGACTTCATTCCTCTCATTGCCTTGCAGAACAGAGCGGAAAGGACCCTCAAGTAGAGGCAGGAACACGGTGTAGATGATAGGAGAAGAATCGTCTTCTTCACCTCCATCACCACCACCTTTGCTCTCCACAAGCATGAATTGGGTCTCGAATGGAACATCCTTCCCACATGTCCCCATCCTCTGAGTCATCCACCACAACTTGAATCGAAAACAGCACATGAAACGGAGATCCCTATCAATCATGACAACGATACTAATTACTACCATTTTCAGAAAAAGAAAAAAAAATAACATTCAAAGCATATGAAAATCATTGCAGTCTTACACAATCTCCATGTACAACTAAATTCACAATATCTAAACTTTAGCATATTAACATAAAGAAAAACTTACTCTAAAATCCCAATGGGGAAGATATGGAGGCTTTTGCTGTGGGCGGCCGTGGCGCCAATGAAAGCACCGGCAAGGAGCCCGACACCGGTCCCCGGTGTCAGTACGATGTTGTCCGGAACCCCAGTCAAAATGGTCTTTCCATGAACCACCAGGTTCCCATCATTGATCGAAATCTGCGGTGTGACCGTCATGGTTGATGACTGCCTGCCCAACTACTGTCTCAAAACAACAAACACCATGGCATTGACATGATCAGAACAACAAATTAACAAATTATCAGATAAAATAAAAGAAAATTAATTTATATTTATAATAATTAATTAGATAATAATTCAAATTTCATCTTTTATTCATAAATTAAAAAAATCATAATTTTTGGGAACAAAAATATACCATCAATGGAAAAAATTAAGAACCAAGGTGAGTTGCATGTTGGTTTTTTGGTAAATCAAAAAATCTGAGGCAAAGCTGATGCAGAAAACAAAAACCCAGAAGCCAAAAAGGGAAATAATTTGTGGGTTTTGAACTTTGGACCACAAGGCTTGGGCATTTTTACCCTTTCCAGCCATTAACTTTTGCTAAAAGCCTCAAACTTTTTTGTCTGAAAAAATCCCACAAATTCAGAGCAATCATACGAATCAAAGTCCAATTAGTATGAATTAATTCACAGACTGAAGGGTTAATTAATTAATTAAAAGCTTAATGATGAAACAAACAAAGAGCTCAAGTAGCTCACACCACCGCCATTAGAATCAACAAATCAAGCTCAAACAAGTTCCCTACATACTCACCGAATCTAGAGAGAGAGAGAGAGAGAGAGAGAGAGAGAGAGGAGAGAGAAGCTCTGGAAAACCAAAACCCAACAAGTAAATGCGCTTGAAAGCAATGCACTCGATGAGTTTCGAAATTACGCGGAAGAAGAGGAGGTTCCAATTGAGGGGGTTGGTGTGGGTTTATATAGCAGTGACCTCGTTAAACTTCGAGCATCTTCCGGTCCTTGATCCTTCCGGATGATGCCACGTTGGCTATTTCGTGATTAAATTTTCCCCAATAGGTGTGTTGTGTTCTCGTCCTCATCTTAATGAAAACGGTTCACGAATCATGGAATCAAAATATAATTTATTATGCTGTCGATGATTGTGTTAGTATAATTCTTAGGAAAATGATCCAGCGAGAATCATTTTTACGAGGATTTCAGATTTTAAGAATTCCGTAATCGTGACCGTTTATTATACATTGTACGGTCAGAAATCATTTTAAAATTTAAAATTTAAAATTAAATATAAATAGTACTTAACGAAAACTGATCGTACGATGTACGATAAACGGTCACGATCACGGAATCCCTTAGATCCCTAGAAAAAAATTCCGTCCTAATTCTTAACCTTAAAGTTGAGGTGGAAATTAATCTTGATCAATGTTCCATATTTATTGACAATGAAAGAAGCATATCATATTTTATATATTACAGTAAAATTTTAAAGAATACGTATGTACCAAATAGTTTGGTAAGAGAATATTTTCGTAATTTAAAAACAAGTTCGGCAACAAAGGATTAATTTTTTATACGTTAGTTATATCGAAGAAAATGGTGGAGATTTTTATAGAAAATAAATAGTGGAGGTATTTTGTGATTTTGAGTTATAAACGAACATCAACTCAAAAAAGCACAAGAAATTGTTGAATTTCATGTTTTTATTGACAAAGTCAAATCCCTGAGTCATCATTGTCTGATTTTAGTGAATTTTTCTATAGAACCAGGATCCTCGCCGGATCTTTCTCTAGGGATCCTAGGGATCCCGCAATATTGTCCGTTCATTTTATATCGTGCGGTCAGTTTTCGTTAGATACTATTCATATTTGAATTTTAAAATTTAAATTTTAAATGATTTCTGACCGCACGATATACGATGAACGGACAAGATTGCGGGATCCCTAGGATCCTAGGGAAATGGTCAGGAGACACTCCTCTCTCTTTTCTATACACGCACATGTAGATAGACATCTGGAGACCTGGAAGAATTTCAGAACCAAAGGATAGTGACAACTTGCATTTCCAAAATAGTTTTGCTTTTTTTTTTTTTTTGGTTGTATTTTCACTTTCTTGTTTGGAGAACTACTTTTGTATGATTTGATGCCATTTTCTATGGTGCCAACTATTTTGCCATTACGATAAGAAAAAGGTAATGCATTTCTCCCTTTAGTCGTTTGGAACAATTAACAACATAAAATACAAAATGGTGCTTTCAAATCAACTTGATTACACCATAAAATTACCAGCTTAATTACCCCATTAGAATTTGTTGTCACATTTTTTACACCTTTTTCCTTCCTTGTGTTATATAAACCAATCTTCACCACTCAACCCCTACATTACAAGAGATCTAGTGGTATTCTTCTTCACTTATAAGTGAGAAGTCTTAGTCTGAATTTCGTGGATAGTAAATTCTTTACAAAATTAAGTTGTACATCGTGTGGCTTAGCCGAACTTTTTTTTCTGTTAATGTAAAATGTATCATTGTATAAAATAAAATAAAACAAAAACCTTACATTATAATAAATCTGCTATCATTTTGTCTCAAATTTCAAGTTGTAAGATTACGTCCGAAAATTTCAAGACTACTTTTAGCATAGCTGTTGGCATTTTGAAAAGGCATGTAGTGAGTCATCACATACCTCGTCTAATCTTTAGGTTTGGACTTGGACCAAAAATGGGATATGACTCGGACTCCCAGGATTTTGGGGATATATATAGTTTAAAGAAGTAATGAGTACGTGTATATCACAAAATAGGAAGATGAAAATTGATGCATATCTTTTCAACAAATATACTATCAAGGTTTATTTTGTTGTTGATGCAACAGTATTAAGTTAAATTAAGCTAATGATATTTCGGTCATCCAATGAGTCATTCGTAGTTAAATATCGAACTTGTCATTCATAATAATTGAATATAAGACAACCAATTTATAAGTTAGGAAACCACAAACAAAATTCAAAAAGTTCAAAGAATTCGATTAAAAAGTAACTATTTAAATGTTATATATAAAGTTTCCTTCTTGTATTTATTTCAAAAGAAAAAAAGTTAAATTCACACAATCAGTTCTTGCTAAGCAAGCCGAGATCCTCTCTAGATTTATGTGTCCGGAGCAATGGACCAGATGATTCGGACCACTCATTTTAAATTCTCCATTCACCATTAGCTTATTCCACTTGTCTACCTCAAATAAACCAAGAGTCCGAATCTCTCTCTTCAACGGCCTGAATTAACTGATCTTTGGATTCCAAACACAAAGATTCAAAGAGAATCTCAGTTCTTGCTAGCCATCCATTGTGTTCTGTGAATTTAATAATGAAAAGGTAGTCAGTGACTCATTATAGCTAGCTATGATTTCCTGCATGTACTAGAACAAACAATGTATTAGTTAAATTCTTTATGCAAATATAAATATCATCATTGGGTACAAAAGAATATGTACATCAGTATAGCTAGATTTCAATCTCTTCACCATTAGAATTTGTGGTCACATTTTTTACCCCTTTTTCCTTCCTTGTGTTGTATAAACCTCAGTATAGCTAGATTTCAATCTCTTCCCCTCAACGTTCCCGTTTATCGATTTTCGGAATATCCAAACCGGAATATACCTCTTTCGAAACCGGATTATACCTCTAGAGAAGTTGCCAACAGGATCCTCTCCGGATCCTCTTTGTGAGGATCCGGATGATCCGTGAATCGTGTCCGTTCATCGTACATCGTGCAATCAGTTTTTGTCGAGTACTATTTGTATTTCATTTTAAATAAAAATTTTAAAATGATTTCTGACCACACGATATACGCTGAACGGACACAATTTATAAATTCCTGAGATTCTCACAAAGAAGATATGACATGATCCGGATTCAAGAAGTTGTTTATCCTGTCAGATATTTTTCACATAAAAATAAAAGAAAACTTGGAATTGACCAAATTTCCTTTTCGATCAATTTCCATACCGATTTGTGGCTCACAACGGATATATAGTCATAACCAATTTCTGGCTCTAAATGCATGGATGATAATTCTAAAACGCATGATGGTCAAATGAAAGTTGACTGACTCTAAACTATGTACTTACCTACAAATAATATAAATAGTCTGTTTCAATATTGATTAATATCTCATAAGTTACATGGTGTAGATGAATCACACGATTGTAGTCAGAGGAAGGTTGATATGTCTCTATAAGTCTTCCAAGCCCTCAAAACTTAGATTGCCGTGCCTTGGCCACCACTCCAACATTCACGTGCAAATAGCTGGCATCGGGTATGGGCCCAAGCCCATCTGCCAAAACAACACGTGACTTTCCGGCAACAACTAGAAAACTAAACATGGCTTTATGTCAGAAGTCATAAAGTCACAATAGTAGATAAACTCAGATACCTTTTCTATCAATTCCCAAATCTTAAGGAACAAAATGAGGAACTATACTAATATCATGACTATTTTACATAAAAAGCCGAAGAAAAAAAAATCTCATGAGTTGCATGCGTGATTACTAAAAGATTTTGATCCCTTTGAATGTAAAGAGAATGATATGACATCTTGGGCTGCATTTAGAAGAATCTAGAAAGAAAAGGAGTTGATTTTTTTCATCAACCCCAAGTCCCCCACCACCAAAAGCAAAACATCTACAAAGAAAGAAAACCATAAACCGTTTGCATTTTGTAATTTATGATCACGAAAAGGAAAAAGATTGAAGATATTTGAGGCTGTTGGATGTTGGTGTGAGTTTTACGTATTTGGACACAATTGCTGCACTATTCGTTATATAGATCAGAAGGAATGAGATATTATATAAAAGAGAATATGCAAATATATTTTTATATTTTTCATAAGATATTATTTCAATCTCTTCACTTATAAGTGAGAGGTTTTAGTCTGAATTTTGTGGATAGTAAATTCTTTACAAAATTAGGTTGTACATCGTGTGGCTTAGCTGAACTTCCTCTCCTCTTAATGTAAAATATATCGTTGTATTAAAAAAAAAAAAACCTTACATTATAATAAATCTGCTATCATTTTGTCTCAAATTTCAAGTTGTAAGATTACGTCCCAAAATTTCAAGACTACTTTTAGCATATAGCTGTTGGCATTTTGAAAAGGCATGTAGTGAGTCATCACATACCTCGTCTAATCTTTAGGTTTAGATTTGGACAAAAATGGGATATGACTCCCATGATTTTGGGTATATATATAGTTTAAAGAAGTAATGAGTACGTGTATATCACAAAATAGGAAGATGAAAATTGATGCATATCTTTTCAACAAATATATTATCAAGGTTTTTTTTTGTTGCTGATGCAACAATATTAAGTTAAATTAAGTTAATGATATTTCGGTCATCCAATGAGTCATTCGTAGTTAAATATTGAACTTGCCATTCGTAATAATTGAATATAAGACAACCAACTTATAAGTTAGGAAACAAACAAAATTAAAAAAGTTTAAAGAATTCGATAAAAAAGTGACTATTTAAATGTTATATATAAAGTTTCCTTCTTGTATTTATTTCAAAAAAAGTTAAATTCACACAATCAGTTCTTGCTAAGCAAGCCGAGATCCTCTCTAGATTTATGTTTCCGGAGCGATGGACTAGATGATTCGGACCACTCATTTTAAATTCTCCAATCCTCATTAGCTTATTCCACTTGTCTACCTCAAATAAACCAAGGGTTCGAATCTCTCTCTTCAACGGCCTGAATTAGCTAATCTTTGGATTCCGAACACAGAGATCCAGAGAGGATCTCAGTTCTTGCTAGCCATCCATTGTGTTCTGTGAATTTAATAATGAAAAGGTAGTCCGTGGCTCATTAGCTAGCTATGATTTCATGCATGTACTAGAACAAACAATGTGTTAGTTAAATTCTTTATGCAAATATAAATATCATCATTGGGTACAAAAGAATATGTGCTATGATGCTTAGATTCCCATTACACAAAAATTTATTTGGTTGGTCCAAATCAAATCCTCAGAAAGTTAACAAAATGACCTCAAAGGAAAACAAACTATGACATGATGAGAAGGAATTTAAATGGAAGAGAGTCAAGAGATTGCTTTATTCTTGTGTGGAAAATTGTAAAGCATTTAAGGTTAAAGCAAAAAGTGATTTTTACACATTTTTTGGTAAAAAACAGAGACTCAAAAGTTGGAATAAAACAACTAACTATTAACAAAATGAATCTAAGGAAACCCAATAGAATCTCAAAGATCAACCTATCCACAACGAGGAGGCTCATCAAAAACATAAAGACCAGTGTAAAAGTCATGAACTAATTTTGGTCTTAGGACTAAATAAATTAAAGAAGAGTCAATAAATAAAAATAAGAGAATGAATGCAGAAGAAAAAAATGGTGACTTGTGAGTGTGAAAAGTTCTACCCTAACCATGTTAAAAATTCTCAAATAATTTATACATATCTTTTAGTTTTATAAATAGGCAATATCAGATAGAACTTTTCTTAAAAAAATCGAAGTAACATGAACAATGTATCACTTTGTGTGACAACCCGTCCCTACTTTTACGATTTTATTAATTTTTTTAATGAGTGAATTGACGAAAATGCCCCTACTGGCA
Source organism: Malus fusca (assembly GCA_035220775.1). Lineage (NCBI taxonomy): Eukaryota > Viridiplantae > Streptophyta > Magnoliopsida > Rosales > Rosaceae > Malus > Malus fusca. The sequence goes on along the minus strand of CM069072.1, from coordinate 7,420,552 downwards.
AGATTGTTGGCTTTAGTGGACCGCCTTTTAGTAACCCGTACGAGCTATTATTTTATCGTATTCTCGAAGTACTCAACGATATGAATGCATGGGCGCAAGCGGAATCGAAATCGAAGTTACTGTTAAAATGTTACGAAATATCGAATACCGAAGACAAATTGATAAATTTCATAATTGGGAGATATTTTTTTGTGATTTGTTTTAGAGAGCCACATGTGTGGCTGGGAGGGAAACAAGATGAAAGGAATGAGAGTGTTGGACGGAAAAGAAAAAGGGAGGATGAGAGTTTCAGAAGGGGAATGGTGGCGAATCAGTAGAGGAGAAAGGAAAATGTTGCCCAATGGAGAGATAAGGAAAGGAGGGGAAGGGAGAGAGTGAGAAGCACAGGATTTTTCCATCCTGCCCATTTCGCCTGCGACCCGATTGCAACCCAACGGTTCGCATGATTTCCAATAGGATTTTTGTCGAGTTCTCCGGCGAAAATCGGCAAACCACCACCACCATACACCTCAGAGCCATCCAAGCTTCCAATTTCATCGAAACCCAACTGGATTTAACCCCAATTTCGAGAAGAACCGCACTGATGGGTGCGACGGACACCGGCGGCAATCCACCCATTTTTTAAACACTTACCTTCAATCACCACCACCAAAACGCTTCTCTGGAGGTCAAGAACAAAGCCCAAACAGTTTTAGGGGTGGTGGTGTTGTGGATTGATCGAATTGAAGAAAACCCAAATTATAGGGTTCCGGTGGGTTGGTGACGATTTGAAGTTTTTCCTGGCCAAATTTGGACTTGGCAACAGATGTGAAACTTGCTCTACCCGTTGAGATCTTCATTCTTGTAAAATTTGAGAATTTTTTGAAATAGTTGAATTTTCCGGCGAGTCAAGACGGCCGACCACCACGTGCGGCGGTGCGTGGGCCGAGGCACCCCTGACCTTCCTAGGCTAAATTTGATACCCAATTCCATATGTGAAGTCCGATTAATGAAATCTCATCGTTTGAACATAATTTTGATAGAGACCGCCACTTGATCCTTATATGAATCGACGATCCGACCGTTGGATCGTCACTAAACCTTAATACATTATAGTACGTAATATTTGAGGATATTAGGAACTTACGGATCGGGAATCCAAACTACGGATCTTCCTGAATTGGATTTGTAAGCTCATAAAATAAAACGTCAGCCACTACTTAATTTTAGCAATTGGCGGAAATCCGACCGTTGGATCATTCTGAAACTTTAGGATGTTGTTCTAGAAGCTTATTGAAACTCTTGGGAAGTTACGGATCAGAAATCTGAGATGTGCATCTTCCGGATCGAGTTACTTAGGGATGTGGACCCTACCTTTCGACCTTTGACCGACGATTGACTTTTGGTCTATAGGTTTCAAATCATTCTAGAACGTCCTTGGGGATGTGTTTTATGTAAGTTACATGTTCTATCGATAAGAATTCTGAGACGTGATTTGATAAGAATTATGTAAGTTACACGTCCTTAGGGAGTTGTAGCGCGGACCTCAGGTGAGTGAGTCTTTTCCTTATTACACCGAGTCATGTCATACATGTCACATTAGGTGACTCCGACTCGTGTGCTAGCATAGATTGATGAGCAATAGGTCTAGTTGTACAGGTCACATTAGGTGACTCCGACTGGTGTGCTCGCATAGGTTGTTGAGCACCTGTTTTCCCTCATATTACTGTTAGGATATTGTGATGTGGCATGCTTCTGGATTGACTGTTGATTTGCATTTAATTTCATGCTTATATGTAGTATGATTTTCTGGAAACTATAAATGTTTTACAGCCAGGGGTTAGTATATTCAGCAAATAAATGGATTTTATAAACTTTTGTTTTTGGCCCACTCACCCTTGTTTTTCGCCCCTCTAGGTATTAGCAGCTGAACTATCTTATCGACGAGGATTCTTGGCAATCTTAGTATAAGTGACTACCTTTGAGGGTATAATCCTTATTGTATCTTACTGTACCTTATTTATACTCTGACATCACGTGTGAAATGGGTTCATTCCCGCTCACATCGCACTCTTGTATTTAGGCACTTTTAGGTTTAAATTTATTCACATTTTCTACATCACTACACTTTATGGCTTCGTCACCTTCCAGGTGTCGGCCAGCACAACTCGATTCGGAGTCTTAGTGGACATTCCGGGTCGGGGTGTGTCACTTTGTTTGTTTTCTGTACTTGTGTCAGACAAGAGAAATAAACATAGAAGAAGAGAGGTGAGGGAAACTCGTATTATTACAATCTTCTTTTTTATCTTTTTCTACTACTTGTATGATATGAGCATACCTCGATATATTGAGGTTTTAACCCGATATCTCTTTTACGACCATCTCCAATTCTTGAGTTAAAACCTAAAATTTAGGTTTTAAACTAACTCAATCATTCTCCAATGGTTGAGCCTAAAATAAGTTTTGGATTAAAACTTAAATTTTGGGGAACTTTAAACCCAAAATTTCTGCCAGGGTTAAAGGATTGGCCCACCTTAATTTCAAATTTTAAAATTTTAATACATTAAATTCAAAGACTGAGATAGAATATGATCAAATCTAACGGTAGAAAAAAAAAAATAAAGGCCCAAAATTAAATCCAATGGTTAAAACAATTTAAAAAATTATTTAAATCAAAATTCACCCAAAAACACTATAAATACATGTTTCATGGGTTGGTTTAGTGAATTTTCAACTTTTATCGGAATCTAGATATTTTTAGGTTAGCATGTTCATAAAAATAAATTATGATAATCTACATAAATTTTATTTTTAAAAAAGTTACTGAAAAAAAAGTCTAACCTAAATTCATTCTCTATTAATCTTGGGCTAAAATTTTAACCAAGAATCATTAGAGCAGAAAAATTGTTCCTCAGTTAAAACCTAAATTTTCTAGGTTAAAAATTTAGGTTTAACTCCTACTATTGGAGTTGCTCTAATGCATGTAGAAAGCCTTGCACACCAAAATAATAAAACCAAATTTTTACTATTTAAGCCATACAATTTTGACTTCTATTATGTCATCTTTCATCTTTAGCCATGTACTTATTCCTTCTCGGATAATGTTTGTGCGCTTTTCATAGGGGAACCTTTTTGTCCCTCCACATATGATTAACGTATCTTTATAACCGACATCATAATCGGAACCGTTCATTCTCATTATCATCTACTAAAGATCATATCTACAAGAAATCATTCAATTTGGAGATCTTTTAGCCATTCATATGCATCAAACAAATGGACAATTCATCATGAAGATGCTACTTGTTACCAAAACCGTTGACACATATGAATGGCTAGACGATCTCTAAATTGAATGATTTTTTTACAGATATGATCTTTGGATGATGATAAAGAGAATGAACGGTTCCAAATCTTCTGATTATAACATTCGCATGCAAGGGCAGCCCTGAGGATAGCCGAAGTAGGTGCTCGCCTAGGGATCCCACTTCGGAAGGGCCCCCAAAGTTTTTGTAAATATATATATATATATATCTTTACAATTCAAATTCAATAAAAATATCGACACTTAGTACTACAGTCTAGTGGTATTTATCTTTACTTGTAAGTGAAAGGTTTTAGGTTTGATTCTCGCCAAAGCGGAATTTGAACCACATTATTGCTAGCCTATTGTGAGGCTAAGCCTACCCCATCCCCTTAGTATAAATAATATCGTTTGTTTAAAAAAATCAAAAAAAAATCAAAAAAATAAAATTATAGGCAATTGAAAAAGAATTGGTTAAAAATTTAGACTATGTAAACTTAATTAGTACATTTGTGTCTAAAAACACGAGACGTGTAATATTTAAATAATGTTTGTGTATCTTTTTTCTTTTAATATTGATTTTTAATGATATGTGATGTAGAAATAGACTTTGTCATGTATTTAGAGATTTTTTTATGCATAGTAATGTACAAAGAGTCGGAGGTCAAAAAACTCTAGGACGCCACTTAAAGCTAGTCTAGGGCCCCAAAATCTCAAGGCCGCCATGTTCGTACAATGAAAATACGTTAATCATAATTGGGAGAACAAGTAAATCCCCATAAAGAGACACAAGCCATCCTTCCTTCTCCCACGTTTATTATATAATGAACGTTACTACAAATAAAGTGTAGAACTATGACTTCGTGTGTTAGTAGGTTTGAGCAAAAACCCGAAGTGTAGAAATCGGTGATTGTTGGGAGTAAAGTTGATGATGTACATGGTCTATTTATTACCTCAAAGTTGATAAGGGGACTAGGGACTAGAGAGATGCTGCAAGGTCCGTTCAGTGATGGATGCGTATGAATTCTTTGTCAGCATTGTATCGACTTGCCGGGTCACCGGAATACCGTATGACTAGTAGCTGCGATACAAGTTGGCCGACCGAGTTTTATAAAGCAACGATGCATGTCTAAATAATGTCGGATCTGACCGAGTTTGTCGTCCATGCACGTCAACTATGTAATTACCCGACTTCTTGTCACTCCTCAGCTACCATTGAGTTTTTAACTTCAAATTATTGTTTTCCATTTGTGTAGAAAAGTAGGCCAAAGTACTACAGTAGTTATTCCTTTCCCAGTAGTTTGCATGCATGTGATACTTATAATAGAAATCAGGTAGCCTAAGTTTAATACCTAAACATGCTACACTAGTGTGTGTTCAATATATTGGTGAGGTTAAATACTGAACTCATGAGTTTAATATATTGAACTCATGAATTCAATAAATTGGTATCAAATTCAAATCTTTCGGCCTATTGTAAGAGTGTGATTCCGACCTACTGTGGAAGACCTTAGTGGCTAGTTTCGAAATGAAGTACTTAATTATTTTGATTCAGACTCTTCAATTCTCATATGTGTTTATGCATTGTTATCTTGCATGTATGTTGTAACTTTTCTAGTCTAACATCACTTGTCAAGTATATGCTACCTTACAGTTTAACGTCAATTTTGTGTCATTATAAAATATTATGTCAAAAATATAAGGTGTCAAAGAGTCCATAGAAAGCTCCACTTTTGAATAGTCTCCTTAACATTTTCTCATCCTCACAATTATGCATCCATGATTGATTACTTTATTCGTAAATTGTGATCGAAATTTGTTTCCACCTTCATTCCTCACAATCATGCATCTATGATTGATTACTTTACTCGTAAATTGTGATCGAAATTTGATTCCAACTTCAATCCTCACAATTATGCATCCATGATTGATTACTTTATTCGTAAATTGTGATCGAAATTTGTTTCCACCTTCATTCCTCACAATCATGCATCTATGATTGATTACTTTACTCGTAAATTGTGATCGAAATTTGTTTCCAACTTCAATCCTCACAATTATGCATCTATGATTGATTACTTTACCCCTTCGACAGGGAAGTTAATTGACACTTCGAAAAATACAGAAACAAAGTTAGTACCAAGTTTCAAGCAGACAGCCACAGTCGGTGATTGGCACAATGATTTGGGGATTCTCTAATATCATGCAATAATAAAATGCAAATAATATCTGTTCAATGACGTGAATTCACAGTCCACTTCTATAATCCACATCAATTTAAAGAATTATTGTAATTAAATTAATATTTTTGTCTTTGCTGATAATTGTTACTGAGAAAAGTGGTCCAACCCAGTTGGTCGAGGCGGTTTTGCTACTGGCTAAGATTGGTTGAATGGCATTTTGGATGGTAGCTAACTTTGCCAGTAGCTCAACTACAATTTGACTACTTTGCATGATGCAATGTCCTTCCTATGCATAAAGGTTATTATATTTAATTAGCGGGATTTGTTGATTTTTTTCTTCTTTTTGGTCAAGAACTTTATTGGTTGATGATCTTTCTTAGTCTTCGTATACACGCCAGTCGATTATAAGAGTTAATTACACGTATATCTCTGGAGGTTTTTGGAATTTCCACAAAGCCTTTCAAACTAATAAATATCACAAAAACTCTCTGATGTTTCTGTTCGTGGCAAGAATTTCCGCTGGGGACGTTTCCTGGCCGACGAGCACACAGCTCCCCGAGAGGTTGGCGCCAGTTGATTTTGTCTATCAGGCTTCTGCTTATTGGCGGGCTGTAAGAGAAAGACAGAGTTAATTCTGAAAGGTGCCTTTGTGGGGCCTTAGGTGTAGGCCTTGAGGCTCACAATCAAAACTAACTTAAGTGTTCAGGCGTGCCACTGCCATCTTCAGCATGGCAGATGTAAAACAGATGTTTAGTTTAATTGTGTATGCCCGAAGGACCAAGTTAGCTCTGAAATGTGCCTTTGTAGGGCCTTAGGAGTAGGCCTTGAGGCTCACAATCAAAACTAACCAAGTACTCTAGCATATAGTAGTTGTTTCATTATTGTTCAAGTAATACATCTGTTTTACTTCAATCACCCAAGCCCGAAGAGCAGAACGAACCCTAATAGGTAACTTTGTGGGGCCTTAGGTATAGGCCTTGAGGCTTCCCATCAGAATTAATTCTATACTCAAGTGTTCTATAGCGATCATAGTAGAACAGATGTAAAACTAAGAAATAGGTCGATTACTTGCGCCCCAAGTAACTCGAACTTCTTGTTATCAAGGATTGTCGTGGATGAGTTAAGTCCACATGAAGTTCTTTTTTATGCCTTGAGACCAAGGACTGTTGGTTGATCAATCTTGTATGCCCGAAAGGTTAGAACTTAGACCTGGTCAAGTTATGAGTTTGAACTCCAACTTATCTTTTGCATGGTTGAAAACCATTAAACCGGCCAGATCCAAGAACCAAGAAATCTTTTAATCATAAACTTACTAGAAATAACTTGGATACAGATGGAAGTATACATCATATTACTAAATCTATGAATGAAAAGACAGAACAAAGAGGGTCAGGCAAGGTTTCACCTTGTCAAGCAAGGCTGATCGTCTTGCAACTTCCTCTCTTTGTGATTTACAAAGTGTTTGGGTGCTAGAAGGGGAGATTGGGAGATGAGTTTATAGGAGGGAATCGATACTACAGCAAGATTCAGACAAGGTAGCAGAGCTTTTACAAAGACAAAGACTGTCTATTCTACGGGAAGCTTAAGGCTGGGAAAGAGAAAGATCTTGACAAAGCAGAGCTTTGAGGGTTTCTTGGCTTGACTGAGATAGACAAGTTTGTAAGATTGTTTGTTTGTTTGATTGGGTGTCTTTATCTCTGATTTCTCTTTCCTCTTTTATAGACGATTTGGCTTGGCTGCCTATAACATTGATCTTGCCCGAATGTAGCTGAAGGGTAGTGACTCATCAGCTTTTTACTTGTACTGTCATTGTAAAGTACTTTTGGGCTGATTAGCTGGCTGGTCTACACCACTTGACCTTTGGGTAGGTGAGCAAGTGGCTCAAGTGATCTGCACTTAGTCGGGAAAAGGCTTCTCCCGTCTTCTGGGCTTCGAATGAACCTTGGGCTTCCTTCCTTCCGGACCTCCCTTTGGGCTAACTTCCCTTTGAGCCCAAAGTTCAAGTTTTAACCCAAACAGTTTCAAAACCATTTCGCAAACCCTCCTTCACGACTGAAAAATCTTGACAGAAATGACAGAAGTGGTGAAAATACCAAAAAACCCTAACGATATTAAAATAGTGTTGGCTGGTTAGCCCATGCCTATCATATGGAAAACCCTAATGATATCAAGCATGTATCAGAAAAACCCTCCTTGCAAGTTATAGATCTGCAACTGCTCATGCAAATAATAAAACAAACAATTAATCCAAAAACATGTTACTGTTTACTTGATAGTAATAGATCCAAAAATGGAGCAACATTGCTAAAGAAAGACTTTAGGGCAAATTAGTATGCTTGCAAAAAGATCAATGCGAAGACCGATGCTCTTTCTTTGTCATCCGATTAAAATATACACACAAACAAAATGAAAGCACATGCCTTTTGAGTTTCGAACAATTTTTTCTGCCAACAAAGGCAAAGCTTCACTGAAAATGCAAATAATGCCATCAAGTTTCATCCAACTACTCTCAGAGCACAGAAACTGTAGAAAATTTTGGGGCAGCGAGAGAACTTCGTGATGCCAATATGGTAATGGATTTTTAGTTTGTGTAATGGATTTTTAGTTGATGAACCATTGCTCCAATTTGATTAAAGTTGAGAAACCATTGCTACAATTTACTCTTACAATCACTTAAGGAGAATAGAGATATGCAAGGAGATGAAATAGATAATCCCATGCTGAAAAGGATATTTAACTCATGCATATACATTTTGCTAGCTAATCTAACCTCTTATCGACGAGATAATTAATCTCTCATATACCCAATGCACCACATGGTAATTATTCCTACTAATTAAAAGTGAGTGTTATGAAAAATTGATAATGGTGTGATGATGGTGTAAGGTGAAATCAAACTAAATGGGTCTTAATTAGTACCTATTAACAATCTAATAGGTTAATTTGCTAGATCTAGTTGCGTCCAGTGGATTGAGTAATTTATATACACACCAAATTTTGTAAACCAAATTTGCAAATCAAATGATGTAGTTGTAAACAATTGAATTATTATTTAAGTGTCGATTAACATATTTGTTTCTTATTAGTGACACATCATTTAATTTGTCACTTTAATTTAAAATTTTGATCTCCCTAGTATTATCATATGTATATACACACTCCGTTTCACATACGGTGGAACTTAGTACTAGTAGTTTAATTGTTGAAGTAGTGTTTGTCTTAACTTTATCGGAAGATATGTGTTATAAACCAAACAGAAAACAGAAACATCCCAAATGATTTTGAACGCAGGGAATGATTGTTGGTCAACATCATCCAAGTCAGCATTCGACGCAATGGTCAACTAAGACATGTCCCATGTGGTCGCAGTGGGCTACAGAAGATCATTTTCGTTTCAATTTGCACATTTCTGACCGAACACGTAAGCTAATGTCTACACACAAACTGGTCCTAGCATAGGAAATATTTTTTCTTGCAACCACACACTGTATGGTTTTAGTGACATTATTGGTATAATAAATTTTTTCACGAGCTCAAAAATTATCCATATGATCTAGTAGGTGTTTGTTATGTGGAGCTATAAATTATATAAAAGTATCTCTCCATACGTAGGGCGATGCGGAAGATACAAATTTGTTTTTTACATGTAAGAGCATCTCCAAAGAAGATGTCAAATTGTCCAAATCAACAATAACAGTAACAAAAGACAGCATTAATGTTTTCCAACCGAGGAGCCAAATCTGATGTGGCATGACATGGATTGACATCTCTCTCTCTTGCTGCCAAATTTGACAGCACCTTCAATTTTTTTAATTAATTGTTAAATGCTTTTTATTAATTTTTTATTGGTTTAAAGCATTATCCTTTTGTTTCTTTTCATTTCCAATGCAAAGAAAATACATATGAATTATTATTTTATGTTTAAAATTTAACATATCGATTAGAGAGTAAAAGTTTAAAAGATGCCACATAACCCTTCAAATTTTAATTTTAGGTTTAAAATTTGACATCTCAGGAGATGGTCTAAGAAGTCATTTCTCTTTGTATGACGACGTTATATCATTTTACCTTATTAATAATATGGTTCGAACTGTTCTTTGTTTTTAACAACATCTAAATATTATCTTTAGAAAAATACATTTCATTTGGAGACTGTTTAGTCATTTATATGTGCGAACAGATTGATAGTTGTATTAATAAGTAATATCTTCATAATTAATCATCAACTTATTTGTTCCACGACTAAACAATATCCAAATCAAATTTTTAAGAATGATTTTTCGTTGATGATAAAGAGAATGAGAAACATAAAAGATTAATCAACTACAAGCCTGAACAAATTCGAACATGTATCGTGGAGGACAAACCCTTGACTCTATACTAGCACGCTAGCTAATACTCAATTATGACAGATGACTTGCTTTACATTATATATTGTAATCACATACTAAATAAGATAAAATTCGAAGCCGCATGCGGCCGCCTCTCCCAACCCTTGTAATTAAAGGTCGGCGCTGGTGACGTCATCATATACAGAGATGGTTGTAATTAAATAAGTTGGCTACATCACTTACATTACATGTATTCAAATAAGGTCGGCCCTGACAATGTCTATTTTAAAGACTTTTTTTAATTGATTGAAAAAATGGTTAGTAATTAAATAAGTTGGCTAGATCACTTACATTACAGGTATTTAATACAATCATTATTTCAACAGTTAGATAGTTGTAATTAACACATATATTCACATGAATCATATTTGGCCGTCAGATAATGATTTCCATTAAATACATTTTAAGTATTGTAATTAATTTCTTAATTAGAATAAAATAAAACAATAAAGAATTTTTAGAAAAATCCAATTGATAAAAAAAAAACATGAAAGTGTAGAAAATTCCAGTTTGATGAAAAAAAAATAGAAAGAAAATGAAAGTGAAGTCTCAAAATATAATCTTTCACTATCACTTAATATTACAGTCTAGTGATATTCCTCTTCACATGTGAGTAAGAAGTTTTAGGTTCGATTCTCGCCAAAAACGATTTTGAACCACATTATTGCTAGCTTATTGTGAGGTTAGTCTATCTCTTTTTTTTTAGTGTAGATAATATCATTTGTTAAAAAAAGAATCGTCTTTCACTAGATGGTACCTTTGGCAGTTTTAGATGAATTCCCAATCAAAACAATCAAAACAATCATATATCAAAACAATCAAAACAGTCATATATCAAAACAATCAAAACAATCACTAGATGGTACCTTGACTCGATACTAGCACGCTAGCTAATACTCAATTATGACAGATGACTTGCTTTACATTATATATTGTAATCACATGCTAAATAAGATAAAATTTGAAGCCTCATGCGGCCGCCTCTCCCAACCCTTGTAATTAAAGGTCGGCCCTGGTGACGTCATCACATACAGAGATGGTTGTAATTAAATAAGTTGGCTACATCACTTACATTACATGTATTTAAACCAAGGTTCTAAAAAACGCTAGGCGCTAGTCGGTCGGCGGGCTAGCGCCTAGCGCCTAGGCGGCTAGGCGGGATCTAGGCGGGCGCCTAGGCGGCCTAGGCGGATTTAGGTAAATTTCTTATATATTTTATGAATTAATTAAATTTACTATATCAAATGTAAATAATTATTGACTAATATGTTATTTCTTATAGAAGAACATACATATGTGAATGTTTTATGTACATATATGATATGCTTTCCTAGGAAAAAAAAATTATCTAAATAATTTATGATTTATATAAGATTTATATACACACACAATATATATAACAAACTTTTAAAAATATAAAAAGTGGTGGTTTTTATTATTAAAACCATCAACCGTCTCTTTCACATCACATTGTCCACCTTGGGTGGTTTTCATTATTAAAACCACTAGAGTCCATGGTTTTCTTAATTAAAACCATTAGCTTTTGACTTGGATTTGAGATCCAATCCGCACCATTTCAAAATCTCTCTCTCTCTCTCTTCGCACTATCTCCTCTCATCTTCACAGATGACTGCAGAAATTCACCAGCAATATTTTTTCTTCCTTCATCTTCAATTCACAGAGACGAGCTCCACTTCTTCGATTGCTCCGCCCAATTCTCCATCGTCTTCTCCGCCTAATTCCCCATCTTCTTGCCCTGCAAAATTTCCCAAAACATAGTCTAGCACAGCAAAGATCCTTGAAAACATTGCTGGCTCCGGTGAAGAAATCCGAAGATTCCAGGTCAAATTTTTCGTTTTTTTTCCAGCAATTGCCTAGCTCGCCGCCGAGACCGCCCAGCCCGCCCAGTCGGCCGCCTAGACACCGCCTAATACCCTTGCCGATTTATTGAACGTTTTTGAAAAAATCGCGGCGGCGGTCCGACGCCCAGCGCCTAGGCGGCCGCCTTGACCGCGTTTTAGAACATTGATTTAAACAAGGTCGGCCCTGACAATGTCTATTTTAAAGACTCTTTTTTTAATTGATTGAAAAAATGGTTAGTAATTAAATAAGTTGGCTACATCACTTCCATTACATCTATTTAATACAATCATTATTTTGACAGTTAGTGTGAAAACCTGTCCCAAATTTTTTGTTTTTACAAATTTTAAAAGCGTGATTTTACGAAAATGGTCTTAAGAGACGAGGGTATTGACTTTCGTGGACCAACGTATAGTGAGACGTACGAAATATTTCTATAGTGTATTCCTGAAGTTCTCGATAAAATTTTTGTATATATATATATATATATTACTATTTTATATCTTTGCATTAAAAGATATTATTATTATTATTATTATGAGGATGATGAGATTATAGAGGAAAAAAAAAAAGAACCGGCAGGGGAGGAGGAAGGGCAGAACTGCCCAACCGGTGAGAGAGAGAGAGAGAGAGATTAGCTGAATCAGGAGAGGAGAGAGGAAAGGTTGGCCAATCAGAAAGAAAGAAAGGAGGGAAAGGAGAAGGGGGAGAAACAGGGGAAAGGAAGAAACGGGTTCCCCAACCCGTGTGACCCGTGCACCCATCTCTCCATATTTTCCGGTGGTTTTCCACCGGATTTCCCATGAATTGGATCAAGGGACCACTCCCAATCATCACCTAGTCCTTTCCTCTTCCATTTCCACCCATATTTGGAAGGGATTTGATTGTAATTTGGTGAAAAACACCCGTGGGTGCTGCGGGGAACCATGTTTTAAATCCATCTATTGTGAAACCATTTCCTTCAATTACCACCACTAGAACACTCCCCTAGAACCCAGGAACGAAGCCCAAGCAGTGGTGAAGACGTTGGAACATCGAGGATGTCGAATTGAAGAACACCCATTCTTAGGGTTTCCGACGGATTTGAGTGAAATTGGAGCTCTTCACGGCCAAATTGGCCTTGGTCACAGGTATGAAAGTTACTCTACTCATTGAGATCTTCATTCCTGTAAATTTTGGTAATTTTTGGAGATAGTTGGATTTTTCCAGTGGGTAGGGGCTGCCGACCGCCACCCACGGCGGCGCGTGGCCAGGGGGCCGTCGATGTCATTCTTAGGCTAAATTAGATGCCTTGAGCTCAGTTTTGGTAATTGTATGACATAGGTTGATGGTTGGAACCTAAATTCTCTACGATACGTTAATTGGTAAAAGTGTGAATTGACGATCCGACTGTTGGATCGTCACTAAACTTTAATACCTTATAGTACGTAATATTTGAGGACCATATAAATTTACGGATCAGGAATCCGAAGTACGGATCTTCCCGTAGTGGATTTGTAAGTTCATAAAATAAAATGTTGACCGCCACTTGGTTTTGGCAATTGGCGGAGATCCGACCGTTGAATCGTAATGAAACATTAGGACGTTGTTCTAGGAACATAATGTGGATCTTTGGAAGTAACGGATTAGAAATCCGTGATGCGGATCTTCTGGATTGAATTACGTAGGGATGTGTTTTATGTAAATTATGTATTCTATCGGTAAGAACTCTGAGACATGATTTAATAATTGTTCTAGGCGACGTTGGTTCGTGATGTCTCGATATTCACGCTAGGGAGTCATAGCACGGACCTCAGGTGAGTGGGTTTTTTCCTTTCTACTGTATACACACACACACACACACACACACACACACACATGATTGATAATTCCACAAACATTTTTAAGTTGATTTATGCGTATTACCTACATATAATTACTGTGAATGATTAGAAGTATTAGTGTGAACTACGAATGGATTGATCCCTGTTTAGGGTACGTAGGCAGTCTAACGAAATGTTAGATGTAGCCATACAAGAAGTGAGATTAAATAATTGAGACAATAGCCTTGTTTGGGGAATTGATCAATGTGAGGGACATTGGTGTAAAATGTGAGATTTAACCTTATGTTTTGGTGGTTAAATGTTGGTCATAAATCAATGTGTGAAGAATCAAGAAAATTAAAGTAAGGAAACGTAAGTAATGATAGTTAATTAAACTAGCATCTAGTTGGGCTTTTCACCGATAATTATCCCCAAAATTAAATAGTTTGAGAGTAGGGCATTACAGCTTATGCATTTTATGCCATATTATATATATATTTATATAATTGAAAATGCTATAACATGGTTGAGTATTAGATTGCATCATGGTATATCCATATGTATATTACCTGCACATAATTATTGTGAACCCTTTGAAGTGCAAAGGTGAACGCAGGACACCCAGGTAATTTCATATGAGTTTATGATATAAGTTGAATTGATGAAGTTATGGCATGACTACATTTATATGTTAGGCAACTCCGACACTGTCGTACAGGTTGCCCATAAGTTGTACATGTTATGTTGAGATGCATTGAGAGCTCATAAACCTGCATCCCGATGTTAGTGCTCCCGCCCGTGGCCAGGGCACAGTCCTTCACATGATGTTTACCTCCCGCTCCTTACGCTCACCTTGGACACAAGGTAGTTGCACAGTCCTGTCGTACAGACCACTATAAATGGTTCCGACTTGTAGGTGACCCGCGATTATTCGCACAGTCTTCACGTGATCGTAGCACTTGAGCGTACTTATTTACACCCAGTCTTGTCGTACAGACCACAAAAGGTGGTTCCGACTCGTGTGCATGGATGTTTGATGAGTTATAGATTAAGTCGTACAAGTCACAAGAGGTGACTCTGACTTATGTGCTAGCAATGTTTGATGAGCTATGGATTAAGTCGTACATGTCATAGGAGGTGACTCCGACTTATATGGTAGCATTGATTGATAAGATATGGATAAGTCGTACATGTCACAAGAGGTGACTCCGACTTATGTGCTAGCATTGATTGATGAGCTATGGATAAGTCGTACAGGTCACAAAAGATGACTCTGATTTATGTGCTAGCATTGATTGATGAGCTATGGGTGAGTCGTACAGGTCACAAGAGGTGACTCCAACTTATGTGCTAGCATTGATTGATTAGATATGGGTGTAGTCGTACAGGTCACGTTAGGTGATTCCGACTTGCGTGCTATTGTAGATTGTTGAGCACATGACTATTTATATTGCTGATGAGATGTTGTGTCGTAGTACATTTATGGATTTCATATTGTTATACTTTTGATTTCACATTGGTACGTGGTATGATTTCCTGGAAACTATACAGGTGTTACTGTTTAGCAAAAATTGTACACAGTATGTAAATAAATAATTCGCTCGACACAATTTCACCCTCGTTCGTTTTTCGAAAAGGGTTTTATTAATTTGAGTTCGACCCATTCTAGACTACGCTCCTATTAATTACAACCCTTATTGTGGGAAGGGAATACCCTTTGATTCTAATATGAATAAATCGTAACTTGGGGATTTGAGTGTTTATTTGATTTTGTGACTGCATCTAGGTAGAGCCCTAGATTGCCTACGTACCCTCGTTGACGGATCAAGTTACTCGTAGTTCCTTGGTATTTGGTACTTGTTTGGATTTGATGCCTTGTGCAGTTTTAGCTCATGCGGGCGAGGACTTTAAGCCATTGGAGCATTTTGGTGCCTTGTGCAGTTTTAGCTCGTGCAGGTGAGGACATTGAACCATTGGAACTAAACACGCGGCTTCGTGCCATTTGAAGTGGCTTTGTGCCTTCGAGTTTTGAT